>OX375797.1:31079049-31679049 GCA_947359425.1 Lagria hirta
AATTTTTTTTATTTCAGAGCTTTGGGAGTTCCAGTGTCAGATTACACCTATGGTGATTGCAAAATAATGGCAAAAGCCAAAGAAATGAACCTTCCGAATGCAAGTCACTTGGTTGAAGTACAAAAAATCAGACATCGACTCAAGTAAGATGTTAATAATTTTCTTATTAATTAATAGCAATTAAGCTGTGATCTAGAATCGGTTGATCAGCAGGGGAGGTTTAACTAGGTGGCCACCAAGATCCCTCGACTGAACAAATTGGATTTTTATTAAGTTATGTAAAAGATAAGTTTTAGTGTATCTTAACCACTCACAGCTAAGAATGAAAGAAAATAAGAATTTGATACAAATCAAGGTTTTTTTTATTTATTGTGCTGTCTACATTTACAAACACTCATGGCCAGACAAAAGTATTATTTTTTCAGACTCTGAACGCACTATCCTCAACCACTTGGCTGAGATTGCTTGATTTAAAAACTTAATTAATTTAAATATTTTATTACGATTGACTAATTTACTTCTACCTTTTAGCCTTCATCAGACCAACATTGAAGAAAATCTTCTCAATTCAAGCCTATCATGCAAAAACTGCAGTAAAATCGATTATACAGAATTTTGTAAACTTTTGAATTTAGCTATAAACGACCATACTGCTCAACATTTGTTCCGTTTATATGATAAGGTACGGTAGACGGAAAAATCTTTAATTTTTTTGTGTTTTATTTTTTTATTTTCAGAATTCTACTGGAACAATTGACTTCCGAGAATACTTGATTGGTGTTTTGGCACTATCGAACAATCGAACTACACTAGAAGCTGTTAAAATAGGATGCAAGGTATATACTGATTACTATCAAAGTATTGTAGCGACATCTATTAGAAGGTTCTTACATCAAAGTCGAGAAACTATGTTTCTACATGTCGATGCTATAAGTCACTTCTTGATTTTGATAGAAAATAATTTTGAGACAAAGAGTTCCAATAAGAACGAAACATGTCTGAGTCTACAAATCATGGTTTAATTCCAAATTTGGCGATTTTCTCACTTTCAGTATAATTTATAATAATTTTTCTACAATTGTTTTGAAATCAAACATTTCCACTTATTTTTCTTATTTTTTTTTCTTTTATTTGCACTACTTTATTACCTATCTTGTTTAATCTTTTTCTCTCTTTTTTTCTTATTATCATTTTCATTCATTTTATTCTTTTTTTTCTCCTTTTATTAAGTCCTTTTTCTCAAGTTTGCTTTCTTTTGCCTCTACGCATTCATTCAGAATGTGCTTTAATGTTTCTCTTTCTCTTCCACATTTTTTTTTATCCAAAATCTATTTTTCATTTTTTTCTCTTTTTTTTTGCTTGTTTATGTCTTTATTTTTTATTTTACCATGTATCCATTGTCTCGCTTCTCTTTTTTAATCAATCTTTTCCTATTTTCTTTTTAATTCTTCTATTTTTCAATCTTTTTTTTTTTTCTGTTTTTTATTAACATTTTCTTTTGTTTTTTCTTTTAGGTATATGACGACAGTGGAATTGGGAGGCTCTCATTGGAAAATTTCAGCAAAATTGTCTATCACACATTAGCCATCCACAAAGATTACGCTTTGGAAATATTCGAACAAGTGGACAAAAACCAGCTGGGATACATCACTTTCGGTAAATAATAACAAAAACAAAAAACAAGCGGCCATTTTATCACTGTTTTTCATTTATTTTTCAGATAGTTTCATAGCGTACGCCGAAAAAAAGGCCGAATTCACCCATTTATTCGGCTTATCTCACGAAGAAACGTTCATTTCATCGCATCAAAATGGCGGAGTGTGCCCGAAGAACTATGATAAAAAAATTGACTGATCCATACTTCCGGTTTAATTGAGTTTCCGGTCTAAAAATTCTGGTCAGTATTGGGAAAACAAGGAGGATGTGAAGAGTTTTTTGAAATCATGATAATTATGTACATTACAAGAATAGACTTTTCTAGATATGACATTTTGAAGTTAACCATTATATAGATTATATAAACATCTGTATTTATTTATTTATTTGTATTTATTTCTATATGATATGTACATAAAAATAGATATATATACAGTGCTTCCAAGCAAACATGAGCTCCAAAAAAAAGCTGTAAATCAAACCTCATGTTTGCTTGGAAGCACTATACTTCTATGATATTAGTTTTGTACAGATATTAAAAGCCATCTTCAATTTAATTACTCAGTTAATTGTTATTAGGTTTTAGTCAATGTATAAATTTAAGAATGAACAAAGAATGTTTTTTTATTAAAATGTCTACTAAATAAATTTATAATCTCTGTCTCTCTCTTTTTTACTTTAAAAATGAAGAAAAAAACTTACAATTCTTCTATCTGTCAGTCAGAATAGACCTGACCTGTGACTTAACTGTCATTTTTCCAACTATAATTAGTGTCATTAATAGTTCATAGAAATTTACTAGATGGCGACACCATGCGAGGGACTGTCTCAAAATTAACACTTTTTATCAGAGCAGTGACGGTATTTCGCACAAAACTTTGATAAACGTCACTTTAGTGATAAACATAATAAGCAGATTAAAAAAAATAACAAGACTAGAATAAGACACAGTCGAAAAAAAAGCTCTAAATAAACTAAATACAATTTATATAATTAAAAGTAAACTGAGGGGAAAAAAACAATAATAATTAGCGAAAAACAAGAAAAAGTAAAGAAACAGGTTAAAATATTTTAAAATAAATTTGTAGTAAACAGAATTAAGATAATAAAAGAAAAAAATGCAAACAAACCGAAACAAAACTGAGTAAACCTATTAATATATAATAAGTAAACATAATAAATAATAGATAAATTAAAAAAAAATGCGACAAAAAGAAAGAAGAGTGTAAAGTGGAAAAAGTAACTGAAGAGTTCCAATATGAACAAAACATGATCAAGTCTACGAATCTAGTTTGAATAAAATTGCTTAGACAATATTTAGAAAAAAAAGCAACAATTGGTTTGACAACAATTTTTTTCAAAATCTAACAAACTAATATGTACTGTTAGACGTTACTGTCTTACTTAAAATTAAGTTAATTAATTAGTTACTGTAATTAATTTTCTTCTTAAAAAATATAAAAAAGAAAATATAATTCTGCAATTTAAGCTAAATTAATTATTACAATTATAGTTCTTCTTAAAAAATAATAAAAGTATTTACTTTAATGCTTTAATTTAAGTTTATTAATTAATTACCATAATTAATAATTTTACTTGAAAAGTTTCTTGTACATTAATGTAGCCAACTAAATTAAATACATTTTATGGTCCAAAAGCAACATTTTCAAATTATAATTTTTAAAAAGTACGTTACTGGCTTACCTTAATTTAAGTTAATTAATTAGCTACTGTAATTAATTTTCTTCTTTTAAAATATTAAAAAGTAACTTTAATTCTGGAATTTAAGCTTATTAATTAATTATTATAATTAATATTATTCTTAAAAAAAAAGTATTCACTTTAAAGCTTTAATTTAAGTTTATTAATTAATTACCATAATTAATAATTTTTCTTAAAAAATACTTAAAAAGTTTTTGTTACATCAATTACAGTTAATTGCATTAATGTGACCAATTAAATGAAATACATTTTATCGTCGAAAAACAACATTTTCGAATTAAAATTTTTTAAAAGTATGTTACTGCTTCAGTATAATTAAGTTAATTAATTAGCTACTATAATTAATTTTCTTCGTATAAATTATAAAAAAGCTACTTCAATTCTTTAATTTAAGGTAATTAATAATTATAGCTAACGTGCTTCTTAAAAAATAGAAAAAGTATTTACTTTAAAGCTTTAATTTAAGTTTATTAATTAATTATCCTAATTAGTTATTTTACTTAAAAAGTTTCTTGTTAAATTTATTACAGTCAATTGCATTAAAGTGGCCAGCTAAATTGAATAAATTTTATCGTCGAAAAACAACATTTACAATTTATAATTTAAAAAAAAAACGATAATGTTTTACTTTAATTAAGTTAATTAATTAGCTACTATAATTAATTTTCTTCGTATAAATTATAAAAAAGCTACTTCAATTCTTTAATTTAAGGTAATTAATAATTATAGCTAACGTGCTTCTTAAAAAATAGAAAAAGTATTTACTTTAAAGCTTTAATTTAAGTTTATTAATTAATTATCCTAATTAGTTATTTTACTTAAAAAGTTTCTTGTTAAATTTATTACAGTCAATTGCATTAAAGTGGCCAGCTAAATTGAATAAATTTTATCGTCGAAAAACAACATTTACAATTTATAATTTAAAAAAAAAACGATAATGTTTTACTTTAATTAAGTTAATTAATTAGCTACTATAATTAATTTTCTTCGTATAAATTATAAAAAAGCTACTTCAATTCTTTAATTTAAGGTAATTAATAATTATAGCTAACGTGCTTCTTAAAAAATAGAAAAAGTATTTACTTTAAAGCTTTAATTTAAGTTTATTAATTAATTATCCTAATTAGTTATTTTACTTAAAAAGTTTCTTGTTAAATTTATTATAGTTAATTGCATTATAAAGTGGCCAACTAAATTGAATAAATTTTATCATCGAAAAACAATATTTACAATTTATAATTTTTTAAAAAAAAACGATAATGTTTTACTTTAATTAAGTTAATTAATTAGCTACTATAATTAATTTTCTTCTTAAAAAATATAAAAAAGTATCTTAAATTCTTTAATTTAAGGTGATTAATTAATAATTATAGCTAAAATTCTCTTTAAAAAATAAAAAAAAAGTATTCACTTTAAAGGTTTAATTTAAGGTTATTAATTAATTAATTACCATAATTAATAATTTTTCTTAAAAAATACCTAAAAAGTTTCTTGTTAAATCAATTACAGTTAATTGCAGTCATCAATTATTTAATGTTAAGCAAACTAAATATAGAAAAAATTACTGTTTTGATTAATTTGCTTAAATTAAAATTAGTTTGTGGATATTTTTCAAAAAAAAAAAACAAATAATTCAAATTAATCTGTGTTATAAAATTATATTGCCGCCCAAGTAAAGAAAACTGACAAAAGACACAATAGTTTTAATATAATCTGACATAACCTAAATTATTGACATAGCTACGATATCTTTTGTTTTTCAACAAAAATTCCATTGCTTCCAACCTAACAAAGCTTATGGCAACCTCCTAACAAATATCCCTAAATCTAAAAAGTATTTTGCGCAAGTTTTGAATAAACGTTTTTGTCTTAAATAGCCGATTCCGATAGTGACAAAAGAGTAAAATTTCTTGAAAAAGCTTCCATTTGATAGATGTCTCTCTTTGATGCTTTTGCACCAAATTTGAGACAGCTCTGGTAAATTTTCTTGTAAATAAACAATTTTTTTTTAAATTGACAGATAAGCTTATTAAAAAATATTTGTTTAATGTTGTTTACAAAAACCCATCAAATTTGAAAAAACAATCAAAAAACAACAAAGGGCATCTACCAAAAAATATTAATAATTATTTCGCAGCTTTACAATTTAGTTTCACACGCCATTAAGTCATTAATGATGGAGTAAGATCGATAAGAATCTAGGTGAGGCCAGGAAAATAGATTTAGATAACAAATTGCTTATAAAAATGTCGTCGTGACATATTGTTATTTACTTCTTTTTGTTTGGAACACAACAATCAACCAGAAATTATTGATTATAATAAATTGTGTTTTTGGGGCTAATTTTTTTTCTTCAAACACAGCATTTATAAATTATCGTTAAATACTTAATGAAATGCGTTTAAAGTAATTCAAAATTCCCTTTTTTGGGCATTTATTTGAAAAATGCTATCAAAACAACAACAAAAAACAATCTAGTATAGGCCATATTGTATAAGATTATATGAGCCCTGTAAAAGTACTTAATCAGCTTTGGTAATTTTTTGCAATTTTTTTGAAAAAAAAAAAAGTTTTCAAAATTCTTTACTTTTACAGTCTTTGCCGCTTTTCGGCTGTTTTGGAGCCATTATGCTCGTCTGAGCTCTCTTTCTATAACTTAGTTGAGTTGACAATATAATTTTTGACAACTAGACAAGAAAAATTAAATGTTCGGATTTAAACCCAGTTGGTCATTTGTGGGAGATCTTTCAATAGCCGCCAGTTATGAAGTAGCCAATTCAAAGTCTGGATTTAAATCCAATTGAGCATGTATGGGAGATCTACGAAAACAGTATTTTATCGGTTTATTAGTCTGATAAAGTGACGTTTTTACCTTGTCAATAAAGCCAGATACGCTGTTTTTTGAAAGAAAAAAAGCTTTTTTTTTAATGTTTTTCCTATATTTATAGCAGTTGGCATTAGAAATTGATGAGAAACATATGTTTTTGGTAATAAGCACATTGAATAACATCGTTAACACTATAAATTATGAATAGATAAGAGCTTGTTTTCATCCCGCGGGAAATTAATAGCTATGACAGCATGCTGAAAGGCAAAGGTCACAAAAGCTTTTGAAATTATTGAGCCAGAGACGCAACTTTTCTTTTATACACACAGCTTTTAGGAATTATCCCAATGTCAAGGCTGAGCTTTTCAATGTCGAAAAAAAATTATTTAATGATGCGTTCTTGAAATGGTTCCAAAACCATTTTTTTTTTTGAAAAGAACGCAGCGGCGATAAGATTTGCAAATAGGAGAATAAAAAAAAAACAATAGAAGCGCTATTTTTCTGGCTGAATGTGTTTTTTTATTTTATTGGAAAGGCCTCTTTGTCTGCTTATGATGGGATTAGAGGCCCTCAGAGTTGGCGGCTTTGGATTAGCTATGTTAAAGGTATAAACAGCGTATTTACGCAACGAATTTTATCCTGCAACAGTTGTCGCAGGATTAAAAGTAATATATGTGTTTTTTATTGAAACATTCAAAATTTAGGTGAAAATGCCCTTTTTTAGGCATTTATTTGACAAAATGCGATCATCACAACAACAAAATGTTGTAGGCCATATTGTATAAGATTATATGAGCCCTGTAAAAGTACTCAATCATCATCAGCTTAATTAATTTATTGCAATTTTATAAAAAAAAAAAATTTTTTTGAAAATTTTCCCTTGTCTAGAGATGAAAATTTTTGCAAAAGTTAAAATTTTTTATAAAAATTAAAATAAATTGAAAATAAACTAAAACAAACTGAATTGAAAGAACTGAAATTGACCAAAATAAACGGAAATAAACTAAAATAAACAAAAATAAACTAAAATAAACTAAAATAAACTAAAATAAACTAAAATAAACTAAAATAAACTAAAATAAACTAAAATAAACTAAAATAAACTAAAATAAACTAAAATAAACTAAAATAAACTAAAATAAACTAAAATAAACTAAAATAAGCTAAAATAAACTAGAATAAACTAAAATAAACTAAAATAAACTAAAATAAACTAAAATAAACTAAAATAAACTAAAATAAACTAAAATAAACTAAAATAATCTAAAATAAACTAAAATAAACTAAAATAAACTAAAATAAACTAAAATAAACTAAAATAAACTTAAGTAAACTAAAATAAAGTAAAATAAACTAAAATAAACTAAAATAAACTAAAATAAACTAAAATAAACTAAAATAAACTAAAATAAACTAAAATAAACTAAAATAAACTAAAATAAAGTGAATTAAACTTGAATAGACTAAAATAAACTGAATTGAGCTAGAATTAACTAAATTGCACAAATAAACAAAAATTAACTAAATTAAACTAAAATAAACCGAGTTTAACTAAAATAAAATGGAATAGATTAAAATAAATCAAATTAAACTAAAATAAACTTAATTGAACTAATTTGAACTGAATTAAGTTAAAATAAACTAAAATAAACTAAAATAAACTAAAATAAACTAAAATAAATTGAAATAAAATAAAATAAACTAAAATAAATTAAAATAAACTAAAATAAACTAAAATAAACTAAAATAATTTAAAATAAATTGAAATAGACGACAATAAACTGACTTGAACTAAAATAACTTAGGTAAAACTAAAATGAACTAAAATAAATTAAAATAAACTACAATAAACTAAAATAAACTAAAAAAAAACTAAAATAAAGTAAAATAACCTGAAATAAACTAAAATAAAGTAAAAACAACTAAAATAAACTAAAATAAAGTAAAAACAACTAAAATAAACTAAAATAAACTAAAATAAACTAAAATAAACTAAAATAAACTAAAATAAAGTGAATTAAACTTGAATAGACTAAAATAAACTGAATTGAGCTAAAATTAACTAAATTGCACAAATAAACAAAAATTAACTAAATTAAACTAAAATAAACCGAGTTTAACTAAAATAAAATGGAATAGATTAAAATAAATCAAATTAAACTAAAATAAACTTAATTGAACTAATTTGAACTGAATTAAGTTAAAATAAACTAAATTAAGCAAAAATAATCTAAAATAAATTGAAATAAACAAACATATACTAGAATAAACTAAAATAAATTAAAATAAACAAACATATTCTAGAATAAACTAAAATAATTTAAAATAAATTGAAATAGACGACAATAAACTGACTTGAACTAAAATAACTTAGGTAAAACTAAAATGAACTAAAATAAATTAAAATAAACTACAATAAACTAAAATAAGCTAAAAAAAAACTAAAATAAAGTAAAATAATTTAAAATAAACTAAAATAAAGTAAAATAATTTAAAATAAACTAAAATAATCTAAAATAATCTAAAATAAACTAAAATGAACTAAAATTTATAATAAATTTATTGAAATTTTGAAAATATAGTGCCGTTTGTACTACAGAATTGATAACTATGTTTTGGCAGTTGACTGAAATTTATAATTGTCAACTAAATAGACCAAAAAAAATTAGATTTTTTTAATAATTTTGTCGTTCAAGTAGTAAATAAAAACAACAAAACGTAGTGCAGTTGGCTAATACATAAAAAAAATTTGTTTTTTTATTAAATTAATTTTGAATTCTAGTAAAACCAAGTTTTTCTCATATTTAAATAATTCTTTCAACAATTATTATCAAATTTCAGAAAATTTTAAAAATATAGTGCCGTTTGTACTACAGAAAAAGTATTTTGGTAACCGTGCTTTGGCAGTTTATTGAAGTTCACAATTGCCAACTTAATAGACAAAAAAAAAATAAAAAACTAGAAATGTTTTTGACTTTTTCAATAACTTTGTTGTTTAATTGTACTTTTGTTTTTTTGGTTGAAAGTTTTTCATGTGAAAAATATGAAAAACTTTTACAAACATTAAAATTTTAGGTTTTTTTCAAAATTGGCAAAAAAAGATAAAAAATTTTAGAGAGATTAATTGCAGCCTACTGAATAAGACTTGTTTAATAAAAAAAGTCTAAAAAAAGTATAAAAATCTTAGTTTAACTTTTTTAACAATTTTTTAGATTTTTTTATTAGACAAATCTTATTTAGTAAGCTTTAGTTAAGCTCTCTGAATTTTTTTGAATTCTTTGACAATTTTTAAAGAAATTTTAATTTTCGCAAAAACAAGGATTTTATTTTTTAAATTAAATCATATCAAAAAATTTCAGCAACAAACAAATACTTGATTTTGATTCAAAAACAAGTTTTCGAGATTTTTTCAAAAAAAATTCTTATTTCATTGTCAAAAAAATCCAAAAAAATTCAGAGATCTTATCTGAAGCCTACTGAATAAGATTTGTTCAATAAAAAGAATTAAAAAAAAAATATTAAAAAAGTTAAACTAAGATTTCTACCACTTTCTATTTCTAACAAACAAAAAAGTGCAAAAAACAAAAATAAACAATAAAGCATCTTCATTGCTTCCAGATCTGTCAACCATAATTTGTGTTTTTTTTTTAATTTTCAATTTATTTAATTTTTTATAGCATTTTTGACTTTGATTAAGCACACAAAAACATAAACAATTGCGCAACGAGATATTATAAAAATTAGCGCGTTTTCTATATTTTTCTCTAAATAATTATAAAATTCAAAGTTAAGAAAAAAAAATACGTGATGGAAAAATTATAAATAAAATTATGTTTTTTTGCATTAATTTTATTTGCAAAAAACTTATTTTAGAATTAATTAAACAAATATTAGCTAGACATAAGCTTTTGTAGACTAATTCTTTAAATATCAACACATTACGTCGATTTAACAAGAGTTGCGTTGCGCACTGTCCGGGTGCTCACCCTCTTCTATTAGAAGAAAGTTCCATATTTGTAATTTTTTTTCATTTAATTAAAACTTTTTTCAACGGTTTAAAATTCAGTTGGTAAACTGTTTTCAATTACCAGAATTGTTTAGATGTAGTAAAATAATCTGATAAGCGGCATGCTGTAAATGAAATTCTAACTTGAACCTAATTACGTTTCAAATGACGTGCTTTGAATGGGATGGGATGAATTTTCCACCACGTTTATGTTGCCTCTTGTTGGTCGAATTGCGAAAATAAAGTAAACAAAATTATATGTGAAGCGATAACTAGATCAGCAACTTTCGGGAGAATTACAGCCAAAAACGTGACAGTTATCCTTACTTTTTTTTTGCAAACATACAAAACATTCTTGGAGAAATATATTTAGACTTGTCTAACCAACCAATCAATGCTCGTTGCGCCAATTCATGGGATGTTTCAACCAATAGAAACACTAATAATCCCCGTACACGCGTCATGATTTATCGTCTCTAGCTTAAAAATACTCAAACAGAAAAAAAAGACAATTGAATGAAATAAAAAAAAAGACAAAAGTCTTAAAAGATTCTAGTAAAAAATACAAAAAATCAATAAACAAATAGATAAATTAATTGAAAAAATGTGAAAAAACAGGCAAAAAATTATAATTTTTTTGAAGGCAGTGTGCATAGGGGCTTTTATATTATTAGAATAATCAAACTTTTAACTAAATTTGTTTCAGTTAAATGCAAATATTGGTTAACTAATATTTGCTTCCAAAATCAAGTTTGTTCGCTCTCTAATTGTTTTCTGTGCCTTCTATTGAGGTTAGAGTGCTGTTATATAATAGTTTTGAGCGTTAGCCAAGTAAATGTGCAATTTATTGCCGCATTTATCTGATTATAATGCAGCAAATGCGTTTCTAGAATATTTCAGCAGATTAAAACTATATAAATTTTGAAAAAATTGAATTATTTTTAAATTTTTACACTATTTGAGAACAAAGTTTTAAATTTTTACTTTTACAAAATAAAAATATCAAAAATGTAACTGACTAAAATGTTGGAATAGAAATCAAGATTATTTTCACTTTATTTTGACTAAAATTTTTGGAATTTTTATCTAAATCTTTCAAATATTATAAAATAATGAGAAGATTGAAGAAAAGCGGAAGAAATTTTTTTTGTTATTTCTTTTTAATTTTGAAGATTAAAAATAGTAGTGACTGCCATAGAACAGTTTACCAAAATTTTTGTATTTGGCGCATCCATCATTTTTCAAAATCTATAAAATATTACAAAATAATAACTTTTTTGAAAAAAAATAAAAAAAAAATGTTTTTTTTTTGTTATTTCTTCTTAATTTTTAAGATTAAAAATAGTAGCGACTGCCATAGAACAGTTTACTAAAATTTTTGTAATTGGCGCATTTACCATTTTTCAAAATCTATAAAATATTACAAAATAATAACTTTTTTGAAAAAAAATAAAAAAAAAATGTTTTTTTTTTGTTATTTCTTCTTAATTTTTAAGATTAAAAATAGTAGCGACTGCCATAGAACAGTTTACTAAAATTTTTGTAATTGGCGCATTTACCATTTTTCAAAATCTATAAAATATTACAAAATATTAACTTTTTTGAAAAAAAATAAAAAAGAAATGTTTTTTTTGTTATTTCTTCTTTCTTAATTTTGAAGATTAAAAATAGTAGCGACTGTCATAGAACAGTTTACTAAAATTTTTGTATTTGGCGCATACACCATTTTTCAAAATCTATAAAATATTACAAAATAATAACTTTTTTGAAAAAAAATAAAAAAAAAATGTTTTTTTTTTGTTATTTCTTCTTAATTTTGAAGATTAAGAATAGTAGCAACTGCCATAGAACAGCTTATTAAAATTTTTGTATTTGGCGCATTTACCATTTTTCAAAATCTATAAAATATTACAAAATAATAACTTTTTTGAAAAAAAATAAAAAAAAAATGTTTTTTTTTTGTTATTTCTTCTTAATTTTGAAGATTAAAAATAGTAGCGACTGCCATAGAACAGTTTACCAAAATTTTTGTATTTGGCGCATACACCATTTTTCAAAATCTATAAAATATTACAAAATAATAACTTTTTTGAAAAAAAATAAAAAAAAAATGTTTTTTTTTTGTTAATTCTTCTTAATTTTGAAGATTAAAAATAGTAGCGACTGCCATAGAACAGTTTACTAAAATTTTTGTAATTGGCGCATTTACCATTTTTCAAAATCTATAAAATATTACAAAATAATAACTTTTTTGAAAAAAAATAAAAAAGAAATGTTTTTTTTGTTATTTCTTCTTTCTTAATTTTGAAGATTAAAAATAGTAGCGACTGTCATAGAACAGTTTACTAAAATTTTTGTATTTGGCGCATACACCATTTTTCAAAATCTATAAAATATTACAAAATAATAACTTTTTTGAAAAAAATAAAGAAGAAACGTTTTTTTTTTGTTATTTCTTCTTAATTTTGAAGATTAAAAATAGTAGCGACTGCCATGGAACAGTTTACCAAAATTTTTGTATTTGGCGCATCCATCATTTTTCAAAATCTATAAAATATTACAAAATAATAACTTTTTTGAAGAAAATAAAGAAGAAATGTTTTTTTTTGTTATTTCTTCTTTCTTAATTTTGAAGATTAAAAATAGTAGCGACTGTCATAGAACAGTTTACTAAAATTTTTGTATTTAGCGCATTTACCATTTTTTAAAATTTATAAAATATCACAAAATAATAATTTTTTTGGAAAAAAATGAAGAAGAAATGTTTTTTTTTGCTGTTTCTTTTTAATTTTGAAGATTAAAAATAGTAGTGACTGCCATAGAACAGTTTACTAAAATTTTTGTATTTAGCGCATTTACCATTTTTTAAAATCTATAAAATATAACAAAATAATGGCTTATTTGAACTAAAATTTAAAAAAAATGGTTTTTTTTTTTGTTATTTCTTCCAAATTTCCAAAATTGGGAATAGTAGCAATTGTCGTAGAACAATTTTTGAATTTGGCGAATCCACCATTTTTCAACTATTTCACCAAAATATTACAAAATAATAGCTAAGACTTGAGGCTTCCAGCATTAAAATCTCCATTGAAATATTTACATTGGATATCCATAAATCAAGATTACCCCAAGCGTGGGAGTATTTATTGATCAAAATCCATTTCGGCAAACAAAATCTCTGCTGAATTATGGCGTTGCGTGTGCTATGACGATAAGTTACCCGTTTTGAAAACAAAAAACAATTGAAAAAGTAATCAAGAAACAAAAGAACGTGCAAAAAGGGATGTTTTTCAAAAAAAAAAAGAAAAATTGCCGCAACAATGTCAGATCACTTGTAATACAATTTTCCACTCGGTCATAGACTGTAAGCTCTTTTAATCTATTCGTACATACTTTTCTTCCGGATTTATCGACTTCGATTCCGGACCTTTTTGACAACAACATTTTTGTCACACGCTTTTTTTCACAAGAAATTGATATTATTAACGAATAAATAAACAAAATAATTCAATTTGTAAACATATCGCTAACCTAGCCTAAGATAAAGCCAAAATCAAATATATTTGTCATATTTATATTTGAAAATATTTTCAATATTTCTTCTCTAGAACAATTTCTTGCATAATTTAATTATCTATCTAAACAAGCAATGGAGCATTGCAGTATTTGTCTGCGTGCTGTTGCACTAGTCCACTGGGTCAATATCGTTGGCCGACAGTTACGGCTTCAGTTATTAACCTATCAAAATATGGGTGATATTTTTTGATATTATATGTTTGTATGTATTTTAACAAACAATTATTATTTATTTATAAGCTAGTCTTTAAAAACAATTGTTTTATATGTTCTTTAATTCTTGGAATAAGGAGTAGATATAATACATAGTTTCAATTTCATTTAAAAATAAACAAATAATAATTAAAAATGATTTATTCCTGTTGAGTTTAAAAAAAAACCATAAACTGAAAATCATGCACTTAAGCTTGTGATAACTTGTTAATCAGTAATAAATAAAAACAAATTGATTTCTTTTACATTTTTTAAATATTTATTACGCTTCTTTAATGAAAAAGTAGTACATAATAAAATTTTAATATAAATAGTAATATAAATAAAAAATTTTCATTATTATTATATAAGGGCTTGGTGGCAGCACTTGATCTGGCAGCGGCAAGATGATTCTTCTGTCCCGCCTTAGCTTGTGTAGAGCGTAGGAATAATAATCCTCTCTCTTTCAAGCAAAATTGGAAGACTTGATAATATAATACAATAACATTTTTGGTTGCTTTGCTTGGTTGAAAGTAAAATAAGCTACAATATAATGAATTAAGCTTGAATAAATTAAAATGAACTGAATTGAACTAAAATAAACTGAGTTTAACTAAAATATACTAAAATAAACTTAAACAAACTAAGAGAAACTAAAATAAACTAAAATAAACTAAAATAAACTAAAATAAACTAAAATAAACTAAAATAAACTAAAATAAGCTAAAATAAACTAAAATAAATTAAAATAAACTAAAATAAACTAAAATAAACTAAAATAAACTAAAATAAACTAAAATAAACTAAAATAAACTAAAATAAACTAAAACAAACTAAAACAAACTAAAAGAAACTAAAAGAAATTAAAATAAACTGAAATAAACTAAAATTTATAATAAGTTTAATAAAATTTTGAAAATATAGTGTCGTTTGTACTACAGAATTGATAACCATGCTTTGGCAGTTGACTGAAATTTAGAATTGCCAACTAAATAGACAAAAAAAATTTAAAAAAAAATTGATTTTTTTATCAATTTTGTCGTTTAACTTGTAAATAAAAACGGCAAAACGTAGTTCACTTAGCTAATATATAAAAAAAATTGTTTTTTTATTAAATTAAGTTTAAATTCTAGTAAATCCAAGTTTTTCTTATATTTAAATAATTCTTCTTCAGTGCCGTTTGTACTACATAAAACAGAAAAATCTGAAGTATTTTGGTAATCGTGCTTTGGCAGTTGACTGAAGTTTATAATTGTCAACTAAATAGACAAAATAAAATTAGAAAACTAAAAAAAATTTGATTTTTTTAACAATTTTGTCGTTTAACTAGTAAATAAAAACAACAAAACGTAGTTTAATTGGCTGATATATAAAAAAAAATTTGTTTTTTTTTCATAAATTGAATTTAAATTCTAGTAAAACCAAGCTTTTTTTTATTTAAATAATAATATAATTTTTTTAATAATTATCAAACTTTCCAAAATTTTGAAATTATACTTTATGTTGGTACTACAAAAAAAAACAGAAAAATCTGAAGCATTTTGATCTAAAATTTAAAAATTGACAACTAAATAGACAATAAAAAGTTTGAAAAGATGAAAACACTTTCATTTTTTTAATAATTTTGTCGTTTAAATAGTAAATAAAAACAGCAAAACGTAATCTAATTGGCTAATAAATAAAACAAATGTTTTTTTATTGAAATATAATAATCTTAGTAAAACTCATTTTTTTTTTATTTTCTCATCTTTACTTAAAAGTAATTCGTAAAATTTCAAATTATTCGATAACGATTAAAACAAAACACAAATATTAATAATTAAAACAAATTCAGTTTTTTTATTAAAATAATTAAAAAAATAAAAAACATTATAGTAAGTATAGTTTCTCATTGTTACTATATTTTTTTCATTTACTAAAAAGATGATTTTTTTTTGTTTATTTTAAACAATTTTAATTATTTAAAAATTAGACAAAAGGGCAGTATTTGCAATAAAATCGATAACAAATTTGTTGTCACCTATTGCATAAATTAAACTAAAATAAACTAAAATAAACTAAAATAAACTAAAATAAACTAAAATAAACTAAAATAAACTAAAATAAACTAAAATAAACTAAAATAAACTAAAATAAACTAAAATAAACTAAAATAAACTAAAATAAACTAAAATAAACTAAAATAAACTAAAATAAACTAAAATAAACAAAAATAAACAAAAATAAACTAAAATAAACTAAAATAAACTAAAATAAACTAAAATAATGTAAAATAAAGTAAAATAAAGTAAAATAAACTAAAATAAACTAAAATAAACTAAAATAGACTAAAATAAACTAAAATAAACTAAAATAAACTAAAATAGACTAAAATAAACTAAAATAAACTAAAATGAAGTAAAATAAAGTAAAATAAATTGAAATAAACTAAAATAAACAAAAATAAACTAAAATAAACTAAAATAAACTAAAATAAACTAAAATAAACTAAAATAAACTAAAATAAACTAAAATAAACTGAAATAAACTAAAATGAAGTAAAATAAATTGAAATAAACTTTAGCTTGGTTGAAAGTAGAACAGGATTGTAACCTGGTGGCATCCTGAACGACGTCATCACGACGGTGGTGCACCACCCCTTTAGCAATAACCGTCTAGGTGTAGAGAGTGTGTACGGTTCAGGTGGTTCAGTAATTTCGCGTCTGAGTATTAAATCGATCCGGGGCATAGCGCTCCGGTTTATACTCCGGACTCAGAGAGCGACTCCACTAAGTCCGGACTTTTAGTTTGTGTGCGTCCGGCTTCCCAGACACTTGCTTCGCACCCTCTCGTACGACCACCGATTTTCGAAACTGAAACTTAGAAAAACTCAAAATGGTCTTTACGGCGATGGCTTTTTATTATTATTTTTCAAAATTTTGGTGTGACAAGTTGCAAGTTGCGTCTTCGGTGTTCAATTCGCGCCGCGGCTAATCGTCATGTGATAGAAAAATAAAAAAATTTTTTGTGCCATGGTGATGTTGATGTTTGTTGTTGTTCTTTTCCTAATGGTACAAAGTCGGTTTTGTACGACTCCGGTGATTGATCCGGGAGGCTTGGGCTACGATCCTGCACCTGGACCTCCGGAAACTACGGAGATGTTTGCGGTGGACGAGTGTCAAATGAACGGACCCACTAAGGCCCCCACTGACAATCTTATCAACTTTACGATAAGTCATAGACTTTTCAAAACTGACCTACTTGTCACTAGAATTCAGTATCAAGGTAAGTTTTATTATTTATTCAAAACAAAGTCGAAGCGTGGGAACTTAACACCTGAATATTTCAAAATTTACTTTTTCGTCAATATTTTGGCGAAATTTTTCAAAATTAGAAAAACAAAAGCATAAATAACTGTTAAAACAATTTTGAACTGAAAATAACAATAATTGAATTAATTAATTGCTCCGGAATACAAAAAAACCGCAAATAATCGTCAATATTTTCAGGTTGATTTTGTTATTTTATTCTTTTTGCAAATCTGGCTTTTTGATTTTTAAATAAATGTTTTTTTTTATCATGTTTCATACGTTTTTAAATAATATCTTGTTAAAATAATTAAAGAAATTAAAAATTTATAAATAATTAATATTTTATTGATATAATTGATTTAAATTGCTTTTGTGAAGTTTGTTTAAATTAATTAAATAATACTTAATTATATTGGAATTGATTTTTTAATTTTTTTCTTGTTTTTATAATCAGTTGTTAGTATGTCAACATTTTTTGTTTGCTTTAATTACTGATCATACACTTTTACTATAGATTGGCTGTTTCTATTTACTTTTTTCTTAAATTTAGCATAATTTTTTCATTTAATTTTGATTTTAGAAAGTTTTTTGTTTTATATTATTTATCTACGTTTGTATGCTTCAATTGTTTTTCTGTTTGTACTCTTTTATTCTTTTGTTTTTTGTTCGATTTTGATGATTTAATCTAAATAAATAAGTCACCTATTCTAGATATAATTCAATTTTTAATCTTCTTCTCTGTCAATTCTTGTTTCATACGTTTTTAAATATATTGTTTTTATTATTGATTTTTAAAATAATTAAAAATTTATAAATAATATTTATTTATAAATTTATTTTAATATTTTATTGATATAATTGAATTGAATTGCTTTTATAGAGTTTGTCTAATTAATTAAATAAATTAAGTAATTTTTAAATATATTGAAATTGATTTTTTTAATTTTTTATTTCTCACTTGTTTTTACAATCAGTTGTAAGTATGTCAACATTTTTTGTTGTTTTTAATTACTCATCATACACTTTTCCTATATATTGGCTGTTTCTATTTACTATTTTTCTAAATTTAACATTATTTTTTCACTCAATTTTATTTTTAAAATGGTTTTTTGCTTTATCTAGCTTTATTTTTTATCTACGTTTGTATGCTTCAATTGTTTTTTTTGGATTTTTTACATATTTTCTTCTTTATTGGACTCTTTTATTTTTTTATTTTTTGCTCGATTTTGATGTTTTAATCTAAATAAATAAGTCATCTATTCTAAATATTATTCAATTTTCAATCGTTTTCTCTGTCAATTCTTTGTCAATTTTGAAATATTTATTTTTTTCTATAATCAAATTCTTCTTATTAAATTTTTTTTTTTAATTTAGTTTATTGTTTATTTAATTGTCCAATATATGTATTTGTAAACAAATGTTTTTTTTTATGTTTTATACGCTTTCAAATATGTTGGCTCTTATTACTAAAACAAAATTGATTTCAGGTTAATTTTAAAATAATTGAAGAAATTAAAAATAAAAAAAAAACTATTTCAATTTGAATTATTAATATTTTATTTAATTAATTAATTCTAATGGATTTATGTTTAATTTGTTTAAATGAATTAAATAAATTAAAAATTTATTAATTAAATTAAAAATTTATTTAATAAATTTTCTTTTAATTGAATTAATTAATAAAATAAATAAGTAATTTTTAATTTTATTGAATTCAATTTGTAATTTTTTTTTGGTTGCTTATACTGTGGATTGCTTGTTTATTTTTGTTTATTTGTACCTTGGTAATGTTTCATCTTTTTTTTTCTTGTTTGTTTTTGATGTTTTAATGTATTCTCAATTTTAATAAATTTTCAATTTTCTTCTCTCTCAATTTTATTTAATTT
Source organism: Lagria hirta (assembly GCA_947359425.1). Lineage (NCBI taxonomy): Eukaryota > Metazoa > Arthropoda > Insecta > Coleoptera > Tenebrionidae > Lagria > Lagria hirta. The sequence continues at coordinate 31,098,205 of OX375797.1, forward strand.
TTTTGCTTTTTAATTTTTTAACCTTATCTAATTTTTTTTTATTTTGAACATATTCAAACATCAAAAAAAATTTTTAAATTTTTAAATTTTTTTTCAATTTAATTTTTACTTTAATTGTCTAATGTCTCCTTATTCAACGTTATTTTTTTAAGTTTTTTTGTTATATTCCAATTTAAGGTCTAAGGTCTATTGTGCTGCAATTCATTTTGTATTAAAAACTCATAGGAATTAATACTATATAAAAAAAAATGCCTATTACCGTTATTGAGTCAAATTACCAAAAAATTAATAAAGTTGTGACAAACGTACACAAAATGTCAAAAATAGTGAGAAATAATATAAATAAAAACAAATAAAGTGCCAAAGTGATAATAAACCTGGAAAAATAAATGAGAAGGCAATTCAAGTATTGTCTCGAAACACGTAGTAAAAATTATAAAAACTTATTTTAAAATTTGTAAAAGAGATTGACATAATAAGAATAACAAAAACAAAAATAGACATAAATGTAAGAAAAATAATTTATACAAGAATAAACAAATCAAAAATAGAATAAAACAGAGAATAGTAGAAAGCAAAAACTTGCTAAAGATTTTAAATAAAAATAAAATATTATAAACATAAAGAGAGCATAACTTACAATTCGCTTCTTGAAGAAAAATTAGCAAAAACAAAAATATAATATAAAATAAGAGCAAAACCACACAATTTAAAGCTACATAAAATAAAAACAAAAACAAAACACAACAAAAATTGGAAAAGCAAATAAGAAAAATAGAAATACACAAAGCTAAAATTAAGAAACGTAGAATAACCCCATAAACAGCAAAAAAAAGACCAAAATATTGAGATGTAAAATATGCAAAGAAAACAAAAAAAAACAGATACAAATAACAGAAAAATAGATAATAATAAAACAAAAAGATGTGGCTACACAAATTGAAAAATAATAATAAAACATAAAAAAGAAGCCCAAAAATGCATAGATTGCAGTAAATGAGATACTAAATAATATTTATGTTTGTGATAGAGATAAATTGTTGTTTATGTTTATTTTAATTGAAACAAACCGTACACTTTTGCTAATTTAATCATTTCGACAATAATGTAGCCCTACAAATGGCTTTGTTTTGTTCTCAATTTTGTCAATAATTTGTCCCCAAATACCGCTAAATGGCATTATTGCCAAATTTATGTGGTTTTTGTGGATTGACATTATCATTAATAGTCGTATCAATGCAGGCTGGGCTCTAATAGTTCCAAAATAAATAGGGCTTTAATTTAATATGCATTTTGGGTGTATACAAATAGTACGTCAAAGCATCAACATCAATATGCGTTGTTGGAAATTAATACAATTAAAATTAAACTAACATATTGTACCAACAACAACATTTATTTAGTGCTAGATGACATTAATTTGTTTACTTTATTGTTGTTGGTTTGAATTATTATTTAGAAATTACGATATATCGTTAAAAAAATACTTACGGATCCAAACATCTGGTGATCATTAGTGCTTGAGTGGAACCGTCATAAACTATAATAAATTGAGTTATAGAATTTTTTACCAAATAGCGTTATTAGACATGTTTAAGTTCTACACCTTAATACCTTATTTTTATTTTTTTTTTTGCAAAAAATTGAAATTTTTGTTAAAAAAAACAAAAATAAACAATTTTTTTTTATTATTAGAAAAACTGCATTTTAGGCAGTTTTTTGTGCTCACTTCTAATTTCCCCTCGTATTGATTATCGTGAAAAATTGTGGTTTTGGCCTTGGCTTGAAGCCGAAAATGACTTCAAGTTGCATCTGATGAATTATTTATGTTTATATTTACCCTTCGATAGCGCTGTCTTTGTTTACAAGGGGTAGTTTGCATATTGAAAGCTTGTTTTCTACATAAATTTACCAATACGCTCATCAATTATTGAGAAATTCGTTCAAAAACTAAAAGCTCAGCCAGCGAAAAATTTAAATAAGAACAAAATAAACATAGACGGCTTTTGTTCTCTCAATTTTGTTTTATAGCCAACTTAAAAAAAAAGAGAGAAAATATATGTTTGTTCATTTTTTTATGCATTTTTGTCTATTTTTCCGTTCATTGTTTTAATTATTTTTGTTTATGTTTGTGGGAATGCGACTTTAAATGAGTTTTATAAAAATCAAAAATTTTTTTTTTCTAGCAAAATTTAAAAAGTTTTATTTAAGTCATTTTTTTATACATTTTTGTAAATTTTTTTGTCAATTGTCATCTAGTTTTTAATTTTTTTATGATCCTTAAATTTCAATTTTGGGTGAGTTTTATAAAATTAGAAATTTTGTTTTATAGCCAACTTAAAAAAAAAGAAAAAACTATAACAAGTTTATGAATTTATGTCAATTTTTCCATCGATTGTACATCTAGTTTTTTTAATTTTTTCATGTTAGTAGAAGTGCAACTCTAAGGAAGTTTTATAAAAATTAAAGATTTGGTTTCATAGTCAACTTAGAAAAAAAAGAAAGTTATATATATCTTTGTAGGACTTTTAATGCATTTAGGTCTATTTTTGCGTCAATTGATATCTGGTTTTTAATTTTTTTTATGTTTGTGAAATTGTAAATTCAAGTTTGTTTTATAAAAATCAAAAATTTTGTTTCATAGCCAGCTTAAAAAAAAAGAAAAAACTATAACAAGTTTATGCATTTTTGTCAATTTTTCCATCGATTGTACATCTAGTTTTTAATTTTTTTTGGGTTTGTAAAAGTGCAAAGTTAAGGATGTTTTATAAAAATTAAAGATTTTGTTTCATAGCCAACTTAGAAAAAAAAAGTTATATATAACTTTGTAGGACTGTATTTGGTTTTTAATTTTTTTATGTTTGTGAAATTGTAAACTAAAGTGAGTTTTCCAAAAATCAAAAATTTTAGTCAACTTAAAACAAAGAAAAATTTTTTTTGACATTATTTTTTAAACAAATGTCATTTTTTTTAGTTTATGGTAAAAATATAGAAAATATAATGCGATTTAACAGGATTTTGTTCAAAAAGGCTTCATTTCCTTGTAATCTTGTTTCTCAAGCAGCGCACTAATTTAACAAAATATTAAGTCAAACGAACACACTCTTATAATGTTTATATATATCGAGTGTTTTTAAAAATTTGGCGTCATAGTTGGCCATGAGTTTGTGCAAACGGTCTATAATATTTAAAACAATTGCTTGGAATGTCAAAATAACTACTAAATGTCAATTTTTTTTTACTTTTGAATTAAAAATGGTTTTCTCACAAGAACACAAAATTTATATTTTCGTAACAGCCTCCGATAGTGAATTATTGAGCTAAAACACTGCTGCACGATAGCGAGAAAACATTACAGCCATTCTTTGCACAGGTTCATAGCGATGAAATTCTTGACGGGTAATTTCAGCAACACATAACACAATACAAGAATTTTATAATCGCCAAATTATCATTCGAAATACAGCTATAACTTACATTTTGAAATCCTGCTACCTCACTCGATGTGACTTCTTTTTGTGGCCTTATTTAAATAGCTTGATTTTATACCCAAACTTAAATGAACTTAATAAGTTGCGTCAGGTCAGTAATGGAATTGCTTAAAAAGTCCGCAAATGTCTTAAAGCCAATAAACAACATGTTAATTATTTGATAAAAACTTTAGTTCATCAATACAGTTTGTTTATTAAAACACTAAAGGGGCTTTTAATTTTATCTCTCATTAACGTGTTGAACTATCGATTCATTCAGTTAAAAGTGAGGTTAGATTAGGTTCCGATGTCAAATTAATAACTGTCAGTTATTAATAACCGGCGGCAAATTTAAAAAAAATACATTAAATTAATGAGAAAATTTCTAGTTTTGAAGCAAATTTCTGAACAAATATGTATTCTGTGGTGCTTTAAAGCAATTTAACTACAGATTCAGGTTTTGTTATTTCTGGCCACCGCATCGTTTTCGAAGATGAAGCCAGATTGTAGATTATGCAAAGCTCCTTTCTTCTGTTTATGTAGGCTAAACGGTTCGGCCGCTTTTGTTCCAGAGACCACTATGATTTTATCGAATAGCTATTGCTTTCTACAATTTTTTAAACGCGTTTTTAAAACAATTGCTACACAGTTTTTGTTTTTGTTTACAATTGAATTTGTTTAAATAAGTTACCCTTAATCCTCTGCAGGTTGACTGCGCCATGAAAATGTTCCGCATGCAATATTTTTCAATTGACGTCATTAAGTGCAGAAATCTGACTTGGTAGTGAGTATTAATTAATATCACAAAAAATCTCAACACGATAGTAAATAAACAAATTTGTTTACTATCTATTGACACAATTTTACCACTTGCCAAACCGTTATTTTTTTTTATTGAATCTTGAGACCGCTTTCGACCGCCAAGTGGTTGTTATCATTAGGAGAAGAATAAAACTGAATTATCAGTTTACAAAATTTAAAATAGTACTTTTTGTAATTTATTTTTTGACAAGTTGTCATTAGACATACGTTTTCTATATCATGGCCTACTTGATAAAAAAACTTTTTGATTGTTTTTAGGCGTGCTCGGCTATACTCGTCTTGTCCAATTTGCTGCAAAATTTCGTCATAATTTTGATAATTTTTTTATCATAAAGTGAAACAAAAGAGAGTTAATTTTCCAAAATTATTCGACCATGCTGCTAATTGATAACTGCAAAATGGGGGAGTAATTAGCATGCTTACTTCTACTGCATATTTCGCTCGAATGCCTCTTTAAATTGTGAATAATTTTACAGAAAATTATTTCTGTAGAATCAACAATTACCGCGTCGAATCGTAAAGTCTCTAGCGGATTCTGAGCAATTAAAACAAAACAAGTGCTTTGTGAATTTTAAATGATTTACAAAAGAGCTGTTGATTGCAGATTTTTTTCCGAAATCAATACTTCAATTATTTATACTGTTATTAGATTAATTTTCAAAAAATGTCTTCAAAGAAACCGGTTTTTTAAGGTTTTGTTTTTTTTTTTAAATTTGGCGCCTCCACAATTTTTATTGAAAAAGGTGATTTTTATAAATTTTTAACGTTCTACAGATCTTCTTGACTTTTTTCATAATCTTTTGATTGAACAATTTGAAGCTAGCGCCTCCACCATTTTTTAACATTTTATTAAAAAGCATATTTTTTTGTCAATTTTTAACTAAAATCAAAAAGGCAATTGATTTTAGTTAAAAATTTTTTTACTCTAATTTATGACTTTTATTGTTAATTTTTGCTATTTTTAGCAAAATTAAATCGTATTTCAATTTAAATATAATTTTTCTTAAAAAATTTGTACCCGGCGCCTTCACCATTTTCCAACATTTTTATTAAAAACCATCTTTTTTTATAAATGCTTAAGACAATTTAAAAAAACAATTGATAAATGGCACTTATTTAAGATTATTGTTCATTTCTATAAAAAAAGTATCATATTTTTCAGTTAAATTGAATCGTATTTTAAATTAAATTTAATTTTTCAAAAAAAATTGTACCCAGCGCCTCCACCATTTTTTAACATTTTTATTAAAAAGCATAATTTTTGTAAATTTTTCACTAAATTCAGTAAAGCAATTGATAATTACTCTAACTTATGACTTTTATTGTTATTTTTTGCTATTTTCAGCTAAATTAAATCGTATTTTTAATTAAATATAATTTTTCACAAAAATTGTACTCGGCGTCTCCACAATTTTTCAACATTTTTTATTAAAAAACATATTTTTTTGTAAATTTCTAACTAAATTCTAAAAACAATTAAAAATTACTCTAATTTATGACTCTTATTGTTATGAATTTTTGTTATTTTCAGCCAAATTGAATCGTATTTTAAATTAAATATAATTTTTTACAAAAAAATTGTATCCAGCCCCCTTTACCATTATTTAACATTTTATTAAAAAGCATATTTTCTTGTCATTTTTTAACTAAAATCAAAAAAACAATTGATAATTACTCTAATTTATGACTTTTATTGTTAATTTTTGCTATTTTTAGCCAAATTGAATTAAATTTTAAATTAAATATAATTTTTCACACAAAAATTGTACCCGGCGCTTCCACCATTTTTTAACATTTTTATTAAAAAGCATATTTTTTAATAAATGTTTAAGACAATTTAAAAAAACAATTGATAAATGGCATTTATTTAAGATTATTGTTAATTTCTATAAAAAAGTACGGTATTTTTCAGTTAAATTGAATCGTATTTTGAATTAAATATAATTTTTCAAAAAAAATTGGGCTCGGCGCCTCCACCATTTTTTAACATATCAAAAAGCATAATTTTTTGTAAATTTTCAACAAAATTCAAAAAAGCAAATGATAATTATTCTAATTTATAACTTTTATTGTTAATTTTTGCTATTTTTAGCCAAATTGAATCGTATTTTGTATTAAATATAATTTTTTACAAAAAATTGTACCCGGCGCCTCCACCATTTTTCAACATTTTTATTAAAAAACATATTTTTTTGTAAATTTCTAACTAAATTCTAAAAACAAATAATATTTACTCTAATTTATGACTCTTATTGTTATGAATTTTTGTTATTTTAAGTCAAATTGAATCGTATTTTAAATTAAATATAAGTTTTTACAAAAAAATTGTATCCAGCCCCTTTACCATTATTTAACATTTTATTAAAAAGCATATTTTCTTGTCATTTTTTAACTAAAATCAAAAAAGCAATTGATAATTACTCTAATTTATGACTTTTATTGTTAATTTTTGCTATTTTTAGCCAAATTGAATTAAATTTTAAATTAAATATAATTTTTCACACAAAAATTGTACCCGGCGCTTCCACCATTTTTTAACATTTTTATTAAAAAGCATATTTTTTAATAAATGTTTAAGACAATTTAAAAAAACAATTAATAAATGGCATTTATTTAAGATTATTGTTAATTTCTATAAAAAAGTACGGTATTTTTCAGTTAAATTGAATCGTATTTTGAATTGAATATAATTTTTCAAAAAAAATTGGGCTTGGCGCTTTCACCATTCTTCAACATTTTTATCAAAAAGCATAATTTTTTGTAAATTTTTAACAAAATTCAAAAAAGCAATTGATAATTATTCTAATTTATAACTTTTATTGTTAATTTTTGCTATTTTTAGCCAAATTGAATCGTATTTTGTATTAAATATAATTTTTTACAAAAAATTGTACCCGGCGCCTCCACCATTTTTCAACATTTTTATTAAAAAACATTTTTTTGTAAATTTTTAACTAAATTCTAAAAACAATTAATAATTACTCTAACTTATGACTCTTATTGTTATGAATTTTTGTTATTTTCAGCCAAATTGAATCGTATTTTAAATTAAATATAATTTTTTACAAAAAAATTGTATCCAGTCTTTTTACCATTATTTAACATTTTATTAAAAAGCATATTTTCTTGTCATTTTTTAACTAAAATCAAAAAAGCAATTGATAATTACTCTAATTTATGACTTTTATTGTTAATTTTTGCTATTTTCAGCCAAATTGAATTGAATTTTGAATTAAATATAATTTTCCACACAAAAATTGTACACGGCGCCTCCACCATTTTTTAACATTTTTATTAAAAAGCATATTTTTTAATAAATGTTTAAGACAATTTAAAAAAACAATTGATAAATGGCATTTATTTAAGATTATTGTTAATTTTTATAAAAAAGTACGGTATTTTTCAGTTAAATTGAATCGTATTTTGAATTGAATATAATTTTTCAAAAAAAATTGAGCTTAGCGCTTCCACCATTCTTCAACATTTTTATCAAAAAGCATAATTTTTTGTAAATTTTTAACAAAATTCAAAAAAGCAATTGATAATTACTCTACCTTATGGCTTTTATTGTTAATTTTTGCTATTTTTAGCCAAATTGAATTAAATTTTAAATTAAATATAATTTTTCACACAAAAATTGTACCCGGCGCCTTTACCATTTTTTAACATTTTTATTAAAAAGCATATTTTTTTATAAATGTTTAAGACAATTTGTAAAAAACAATTAATAAATGGCATTTATTTAAGATTATTGTTAATTTCTATAAAAAAGTACGATATTTTTCAGTTAAATTGAATCGTATTTTGAATTAAATATAATTTTTCAAAAAAAATTGAGCTCGGCGCCTCCACCATTTTTTAACATATCAAAAAGCATAATTTTTTGTAAATTTTCAACAAAATTCAAAAAAGCAAATGATAATTATTCTAATTTATAACTTTTATTGTTATTTTTTGCTATTTTCAGCTAAATTAAATCGTATTTTTAATTAAATATAATTTTTCACAAAAATTGTACCCGGCGCCTCCACCATTTTCCAACATTTTATTAAAAAGAACCAAATTTTTGTAAACTTCTAACTAAATTCTAAAAACAATTAATAATTACTCTAATTTATGACTCTTATTGTTATGAATTTTTGTTATTTTAAGTCAAATTGAATCGTATTTTAAAGTAAATATAAGTTTTTACAAAAAAATTGTATCCAGCCCCTTTACCATTATTTAACATTTTATTAAAAAGCATATTTTCTTGTCATTTTTTAACTAAAATCAAAAAAGCAATTGATAATTACTCTAATTTATGACTTTTATTGTTAATTTTTGCTATTTTCAGCAAAATTAAATCGTATTTTAATTTAAATATATTTTTTTTAAAAAAATTTGTACCCGGCGCCTCCACCATTTTCCAACATTTTTATTAAAAAACATATTTTTTTATAAATGCTTAAGACAATTTAAAAAAACAATTGATAAATGGCACTTATTTAAGATTATTGTTAATTTCTATAAAAAAAGTACCATATTTTTCAGTTAAATTGAATCGTATTTTAAATTAAATTTAATTTTTCAAAAAAAAATTGTACCCAGCGTCTCCACCATTTTTCAACACTTTATTAAAAGCATATTTTTTTCTAAATTTTCAACAAAATCCAAAAAAGCAATTGATAATTACTCTAAATTATGACTTTTATTGTTATTTTTTGCTATTTTCAGCTAAATTGAATCGTATTTTTGATTAAATACAATTTTTCACAAAAATTGTACCCGGCGCCTCTACAATTTTTCAACATTTTTATTAAAAAACATATTTTTTTGTAAATTTCTAACTAAATTCTAAAAACAATTAATAATTACTCTAATTTATGACTCTTTTTGTTATGAATTTTTGTTATTTTCAGCCAAATTGAATCGTATTTTAAATTAAATATATTTTTTTACAAAAAAATTGTATCCAGCCCCCTTTACCATTATTTAACATTTTATTAAAAAGCATATTTTCTTGTCATTTTTTAACTAAAATTAAAAAAACAATTGATAATTACTCTAATTTATGACTTTTATTGTTAATTTTTGCTATTTTTAGCCAAATTGAATTGAATTTTGAATTAAATATAATTTTTCACACAAAAATTGTACCCGGCGTCTTTACCATTTTTCAACATTTTTATTAGAAAGCATATTTTTTTATAAATGTTTAAGACAATTTAAAAAAACAATTAATAAATGGCATTTATTTAAGATTATTGTTAATTTCTATAAAAAAGTATGGTATTTTTCAGTTAAATTAAATCGTATTTTGAATTAAATATAATTTTTCAAAAAAAATTGAGCTCGGCGCCTCCACCATTTTTTAACATATCAAAAAGCATAATTTTTTGTAAATTTTCAACAAAATTCAAAAAAGCAAATGATAATTATTCTAATTTATAACTTTTATTGTTAATTTTTGCTATTTTTAGCCAAATTGGATAGTAGTTTGTATTAAATATAATTTTTCTCAAAAAAATTGCACCCGGCGCCTCCACCATTTTTCAAAATTTTTATTAAAAAGCATATTTTTTTGTAAATTTTTAACTAAATTCAAGAAAGTAATTGATAATTACTCTAAATTATGACTTTTATTGTTAATTTTTGCTATTTTCAGCAAAATTAAATCGTATTTTAATTTAAATATAATTTTTCTTAAAAAATTTGTACCCGGCGCCTCTACCATTTTCCAACATTTTTATTAAAAAACATCTTTTTTTATAAATGCTTGAGACAATTTAAAAAAACAATTGATAAATGGCACTTATTTAAGATTATTGTTAATTTCTATAAAAAAAGTACCATATTTTTCAGCTAAATTGAATCGTATTTTTGATTAAATACAATTTTTCACAAAAATTGTACCCGGCGCCTCCACAATTTTTCAACATTTTTATCAAAAAACATATTTTTTTGTAAATTTCTAACTAAATTCTAAAAACAATTAATAATTACTCTAATTTATGACTCTTATTGTTATGAATTTTTGTTATTTTCAGCCAAATTGAATCGTATTTTAAATTAAATATATTTTTTTACAAAAAAATTGTATACAGTCTCCTTTACCATTATTTAACATTTTATTAAAAAGCATATTTTCTTGTCATTTTTTAACTAAAATAAAAAAAACAGTTGATAAGTATTCTAAATTATGACTTTTATTGTTAATTTTTGCTATTTTTAGCAAAATTAAATCGTATTTCAATTTAAATATAATTTTTCTTAAAAAATTTGTACCCGGCGCCTCCACCATTTTCCAACATTTTTATTAAAAAACATCTTTTTTTATAAATGCTTAAGGCAATTTAAAAAAACAATTGATAAATGGCACTTATTTAAGATTATTGTTCATTTCTATAAAAAAAGTACCATATTTTTCAGTTAAATTGAATCGTATTTTAAATTAAATTAAATTTTTCCAAAAAAATTGTACCCAGCGTCTTTACCATTTTTCAACATTTTATTAAAAAGCATAATTTTTTGTAAATTTTCCACTAAATTCAGAAAAGCAATTGATAATTACTCTAACTTATGACTTTTATTGTTGTTTTTTGCTATTTTCAGCTAAATTGAATCGTATTTTAAATAAAATATGATTTTTTACAAAAAAATTGCACCCGGCGCCTCCACCATTTTTCAACTTTTTTTATAAAAAACATATTTTTTTTGTAAATTTTTAACAAAATTCAAAAAAGCATTTGATAATTACTCTAACTTATAACTTTTATTGTTATTTTTTGCTATTTTCAGCTAAATTGAATCGTATTTTTGATTAAATACAATTTTTCACAAAAATTGTACCCGACGCCTCCACAATTTTTCAACATTTTTATTAAAAAACATATTTTTTTGTAAATTTCTAACTAAATTCTAAAAATAATTAATAATTACTCTAATTTATGACTCTTATTGTTATGAATTTTTGTTATTTTCAGCCAAATTGAATCGTATTTTAAATTAAATATAATTTTTTACAAAAAAATTGTATCCAGCCCCTTTACCATTATTTAACATTTTATTAAAAAGCATATTTTCTTGTCATTTTTTAACTAAAATCAAAAAAGCAATTGATTATTACTCCAATTTATGACTTTTATTGTTAATTTTTGCTATTTTTAGCCAAATTGGATAGTAGTTTGTATTAAATATAATTTTTCTCAAAAAAATTGTACCCGGCGCCTCCACCATTTTTCAACATTTTTATTGAAAAATATATTTTTTTGTAAATTTTCAACTAAAATCAATAAAGCAGTTGATAATTACTCTAACTTCTGACTTTTATTGTTAATTTTTGCTATTTTTAGCCAAATTGAATTGAATTTTGAATTAAATATAATTTTTCACACAAAAATTGTACCCGGCGCCTCCACCATTTTTTAACATTTTTATTAAAAAGCATATTTTTTAATAAATGTTTAAGACAATTTAAAAAAACAATTAATAAACGGCATTTAATTAAGATTATTGTTAATTTCTATAAAAAAGTACGGTATTTTTCAGTTAAATTGAATCGTATTTTGAATTAAATATAATTTAAAAAAAAAAATTGGGCTCGGCGTTTTCACCATTTTTTAACATATCAAAAAGCATAATTTTTTGTAAATTTTCAACAAAATTCAAAAAAGCAAATGATGATTATTCTAATTTATAACTTTTATTGTTAATTTTTGCTATTTTTAGCCAAATTGGATAGTAATTTGTATTAAATATAATTTTTCTCAAAAAAATTGCACCCGGCGCCTCCACCATTTTTCAACATTTTTATTAAAAAGCATATTTTTTTGTAAATTTTTAACTAAATTCAAGAAAGTAATTGATAATTACTCTAAATTATGACTTTTATTGTTAATTTTTGCTATTTTCAGCAAAATTAAATCGTATTATAATTTAAATATAATTTTTCTTAAAAAATTTGTACCCGGCGCCCTTACCATTTTCCAACATTTTTATTAAAAAACATCTTTTTTTATAAATGCTTGAGACAATTTAAAAAAACAATTGATAAATGGCACTTATTTAAGATTATTGTTAATTTCTATAAAAAAAGTACCATATTTTTCAGCTAAATTGAATCGTATTTTTGATTAAATACAATTTTTCACAAAAATTGTACCCGGCGTCTCCACAATTTTTCAACATTTTTATTAAAAAACATATTTTTTTGTAAATTTCTAACTAAATTCTAAAAACAATTAATAATTACTCTAATTTATGACTCTTATTGTTATGAATTTTTGATATTTTCAGCCAAATTGAATCGTATTTTAAATTAAATATATTTTTTTACAAAAAAATTGTATCCAGCCCCTTTACCATTATTTAACATTTTATTAAAAAGCATATTTTCTTGTCATTTTTTAACTAAAATCAAAAAAACAATTGATATTTACTCTAATTTATGACTTTTATTGTTAATTTTTGCTATTTTTAGCCAAATTGGATCGTAGTTTGTATTAAATATAATTTTTCTCAAAAAAATTGTACCCGGCGCCTCCACCATTTTTCAACATTTTTATTGAAAAATATATTTTTTTGTAAATTTTCAACTAAAATCAATAAAGCAGTTGATAATTACTCTAATTTATGACTTTTATTGTTAATTTTTGCTATTTTTAGCCAAATTGAATTGAATTTTGAATTAAATATAATTTTTCACACAAAAATTGTACCCGGCGCCTCCACCATTTTTCAAAATTTTTATTAAAAAGCATATTTTTTTGTAAATTTGTAACTTAATTCAAAAAAGCATTAATAATTACTCTAACTTATGGCTTTTTTTGTTAATTTTTGCTATTTTCAGCCAAACTGAATCGTATTTTTGCTAAAATTCTCCGATCAGCAAAAACTCAGTTTAAAAATAACCATAAATCAATTCAGCTTTGCACGTTCGACCGATACGGCAAAAAGTTTTTTCTTCGCTGCTTTTGATTTCTGTTTCTTTATATAAAAAACGAAAAAACGACAAATGTTCGGTCGTTTTTTTGATAAACGGGCGACTGTTGTGTCGGCTGTAATTCAATTTCATCAGAATAATTCCATTTCAAATTTATCTGTAAACGGGAAAGTGCACGTGAAAGTTGAGTTTGTTGTTGTTTTTGTTGTTGCATAGCTTGAATAGCGATTCATGGGTATGCCTATCTGGCTTCATAATTCATTTAAAACCACATTTTGGAGTTTTTTTTTTAAAAACTTTTAACTTCAGGCAGGATTTCGATGATGATTGGTCATAAACTAGTTGTGGGGTTTTATTGAGCACTCATCAGTGAAACAAAATGGTTTCTGTATGGCAAGGCTAACAATTTGTCAACACTTTTAACTAAATGATCACCCTCGCTCTCAGAGAAGTTCCAACAAAATATTTTTTCAAATTTTTGATTATATTTGTATCTGGCGCCTCCACCATTTTTCAATTTTTAATATTAAAAACTATAATTTCTATAAAATGTTTGTTTTTTTACCGAAATTTTAGATTCTTTTTATAATAACTTGAGTAAAACATAACAAAACACACTCGTGTGACAATACAACTATTATTTGTTGGAATATCTATCCCATTAAAACTCAAAACAAACTTAGACAGCGTAAAAAATTCCAAACTTAGGAAAATAATAAGAATCAAGAAGGCCACGTTATGGTAAATTGAAAATTGCACGTTTTTGTGTTCGGAAAGGACTCCATAAAAACAGAAATAAGAAAGAGATCTACAATGACAGATGGGAAACAATGAATAAAGTTTCTTATTTGGGGCTGGAGAAACGCGAGAGGAAAAATAGGTCAGGAGGGGTGCTTTATATTTATGATTTCGTATTTGTTATTTGCCGGCTTTTTTACATTAGGAGACAAATACCAGATTTAATCTGTAAGGCCTAGATTATTGATGACGCAGAGCCGGAGGAGCATCAAGACAATAAATAAGGTTTGACGTTAAGCTGGAGTAAATCTTGATTTACAAATATTGCTTTTCTTGTTGTCAATATACAACAGACACTATACAGCTTGTAAGGGTAGGTTCGGTTTACATTTGACTAAAGAAGCCTTAGAAAATATTCAATAATCCCCTAAGCAATCTGTCACCGAAAATTCCTAAACTTACCAAAACATATTTGTTTTTTTTTTATTTATTAAGAAAATAGTTTATTTACAAAGGTTCTGTTTATGGATGGAAACTCTTGTCTAGACACTAATTAATTTTAAAGCAAATTTACAAACTACGCAAGCTTTCCAGTCGGAAAGTAAACAAACATTAATTAGATTAACTAATTGAGAAATAACTGAATAAAACTCAATATTCTCTCAATTATCAAACTGAAAGCAACCGCAAATCAACCCCAATTTTAGTTTGCTCAAAACTCTAAACGCTTATTACAATTTAAAGATATAGAGGCGGTTAAATAAGTGGTAGCTCGCTTAAATTCACACAAGAGACATTAGAACAATTAGAGCAAAGACATTTTCTTAATTCTAATAATATTAAAGATAAGCAAAGCCAAATTTTTGAAATTTTCATCATTTACAGTTTTTTTGTTGGTTAGTTTAACGTAATGTGTTTATTAATCATTGATCATCTTCTGTTTTCAACGTATTTGTAAAGTTTAAGCGTCTCCTGAATCTAACAAGTCAAGAGACATCATGCGTAACCAAACGCATCAAAGCAGCAAAACGCAATAATGACGTCTTTCTGTAACAAACAAAAATTATTTAATTTTGATATTTAAAGCGGTAAAGAGTAAATTGATATCTATGGTCTGTAAAATTAATTAGAAAAAAAAATATTTATGGAGGTTTTTCATTTGTTTTGAAAGTGATTCACAAGATTAAATTTAAAGTCTTTGTGAGAGAGATGGGAAATACAATTAGAATGCGATTTATGTCATTAATGTACAGTTTAAGATTAAAATTTTGTCACCTGCAACCTTCTACACGAGAGAGTGGGGTAAGCACCCGGAAGGTGCGCAACCGTACTCTTGTATCCATTTCGCTAATAGAGTATTTGGTTTTCGTGTGTGTAATAATAGATTTTTTTTTACGATACTGTGGGGGGCACAGGTTGTACCGAAAGCAAATTTATTAAAGTGAGATAAAAATAATGGCAAAACATAAACACTTACTAAAATCTATATCACAATGGATTTTTGACAGTCTGACACTTCGGGGTTTTAGTGTCAACTGCCATCCAACGGTGACAGTTTTACATTATTAGGTTATGTATATTTGATGTAGAAGATTGAAAGGATTTTTTCAACAAATATTTGTCAAATATTGATAATGAGTGACACATCTATGACACCGACAACATCATTGACAGATGTCATTATGTTTGCTATGATATAACCTACTTCTTTTTTTATTAGTACTTTTTTTATCTAAGTTACGTCTAAGAAGTGTTGCCAACTAAAAAAATATTGATAAAAAATTTTGGTTTTATTTATGCTGTACAAGCTAATGTTTATAATTAATAATTATAAAAGAAAAGTTTTGAATTTGTCTTTATCTGAATTGTTAACAAGAGAAAATATGAACGGCGTTTTCGGTTACAATGTTGCAGCTAGGCGTAAATAAAAAAGTTTTTTAAAGTGTTGCTAAATTAAAAAGTCATTATTAATTACAAGCTTAAGAAAGTTTGAGTTGACAATCTTATATTTTATATTAAAATTGTACCACAGCAATAACTTTCTATTCATTATGGGTGACACATCTTTGACACTGACAACATCATTGACAGATGTCATTGTCCTTGCTATGACATAACCTGCATTATTTTTTTTATAAAAGTTACGTCAAATATTTGTCAAATAAACGTTTCCGGTTACAGTGTTGATACCAGGTCAATAAAAAAATTTATAAAAAGTGTTGCCAACTGAAAAAAAATATTGATAAAAAATTTTGGTTCTTTTTATGCTGTACAGGCAAATTTTTATAATTAATAGTTATAAAAGAAAAGTTTTGAATTTGTGTTTATCTAAATTGGTAACAAGAGGAAATAGAAACGGCGTTTATGGTTGAAGTGTTGCAGCTAGGCGCAAATAAAAAAGTCTCTTAAAGTGTTCCCAAATGAAAAAATCATTATTAATTAAGCTTTAAGAGTGTTTGAGTTGGAAAACTTAAATATTTTATATTAAAATTGTATCAATGATAACTTTCTATTGATAATGAGTGACACATCTATGACACCGACAACATTATTGACAGATGTCATTATGTTTGCTATGACATAACCTACTTTTTTTTTATAAAAGTTACGTCAAATATTTGTGATACAAGTGTTTTCGGTTATACTGTTAACACTAGGGAAATAATAAAAAAAAATTAAAAGTGATGCTAACTAAAAAAGCAATTAATAAAAAAAACTTTTTCAAAAAAAGTTTCAAATTTGTGTTTATCTATAAATTGTTGACAAGAGGCAATAGGAATGACGTTTTCGGTTACAGTGTTGCAGCTAGGCGCAAATAAAAAAGTTTTTAAAAAATGTTATCAAATAAAAAAGTCGTTGTTAATCACGCTTAGGAGTGTTTTAATTAAATGGTAATTTTAAATTTAATATTAAAATTGTACCACAACAACAACTTCATATTGTTGATGAGTGACACATCTTTGACACCGACAACATCATTGACAGATGTTATTGTGCTTGAGCTATGACATAACATACATTTTTTTATGAAAGTTACGTAAAATATTTTAAGAAAAACTAAAAGAAATTATAAATTTGTTGATAATAAAAAAGAAAAAATAATTTAAGTAGTATAGAAAAACAAAATTATGGTATTTGTAGAAAAATAAAAATTGATAAAATTAAGTAAAGAATAAAAAAAATCGAAAAAAAAATTTATAGAAAAGAAAATGTTTAGATTGTAAAACTATATTATAAATACGGAAAAAAAAATGTTAAGATATCAGGAGTTTATAGATGGATAATACAATTTTAAAAAAAGAATAGTATAAAAAAAATTAGAATACACAAAAAAAGAAAATGTAAGAGAGAAATAAAGCGAAAATAAAAAAAATTAAAAAAAAAATTAAAATTAAGTAAATACATTATAAAAATAGGAACAAATAGAATCAAAAAGAAGAAAGTGAAGAGAAATAAAAAAACGAGTTCGAAAAAAAAAGTTGAAGAGATAAAAAAAAAGAATAAAAAGAAAGAGAAAATAAAAAAAAGGATAATAAATAAATAAAATCTAATAAAAAAATTACAAAAAAAAAAAAATTTATATAAATAAATAAATAAAAACTATAAATAATTAAAAAAAATTAAATAAATAAATAATAATACGCTTATTAATAACCAATAATTTGCTTGCTTAAATTTTAAGGCGTTTATTTTTAAGGTTGCCGAAGGCAACCCCTTTAGGTTCATACACGTTGAACCCTCTACTCAAGAGAGTAGAGTAAGAAAAAAAGAGAAAATAAAAAAAAGTATAATAAATAAAATCTAATAGAAAAATTACAAAAAAAAAAATTTAAAAATTAAAAAAAAAAAATTTTATAAATAAATAAATGAAAACTATAAATAATTAAAAAAAAATTAAATTAAAAAAATAATAATACGCTTATTAATAACAAATAAATGCTTGCTTAAATTTTAAGGTGTTTGTTCTACGGTTGCCGAAGGCAACCCTTCTAGGTTCATACACGTTGCCGTAGGCAACCCTCTACTCAAGAGAGTAGGGTAAGCACCCGGAGGGTGCGAAACCGTACTCTCGTTTAATAATAATAAAACATGATAATTGCATCTTTTTTCAGCAAAGGAAAAAATTGTTTAAAAAACAAATGATTTGTTTTTGTCTTAAAGTCCTCTTGACTGTTGCTGTTTGTTCTTAATTGTTCTTTCTTGTTTAATTTGTTTACCAATAGTTTTTTTGCATTTTTCTCTAATTTTTTCTCACGTTTTACAGCTTTTTTCTTTAATAAAAAGAACAAAAACATTTTATTCTATGATTTTTTTTTCTTTTTCTGCTTTACTTTCTTTGTCTGTAATGTTCTAGAGAGATTGGCTCTCAGAATTTTTGTACACAAGAGAGTGGGGTAAGCACCCGGAAGGTGCGCAACCGTACTCTCGTTTAATAATAATAAAACATGATAATTGCATCTTTTTTCAGCAAAGGAAAAAATTGTTTAAAAAACAAATGATTTGTTTTTGTCTTAAAGTCCTCTTGACTGTTGCTGTTTGTTCTTAATTGTTCTTTCTTGTTTAATTTGTTTACCAATAGTTTTTTTGCATTTTTCTCTAATTTTTTCTCACGTTTTACAGCTTTTTTCTTTAATAAAAAGAACAAAAACATTTTATTCTATGATTTTTTTTTCTTTTTCTGCTTTACATTCTTTGTCTGTAATGTTCTAGAGAGATTGGTTCTCAGAATTTTTGTACACAAGAGAGTGGGGTAAGCACCCGGAAGTTGCGCAACCGTACTCTCGTTTAATAATAATAAAACATGATAATTGCATCTTTTTTCAGCAAAGGAAAAAATTGTTTAAAAAACAAATGATTTGTTTTTGTCTTAAAGTCCTCTTGACTGTTGCTGTTTGTTCTTAATTGTTCTTTCTTGTTTAATTTGTTTACCAATAGTTTTTTTGCATTTTTCTCTAATTTTTTCTCACGTTTTACAGCTTTTTTCTTTAATAAAAAGAACAAAAACATTTTATTCTATGATTTTTTTTTCTTTTTCTGCTTTACTTTCTTTGTCTGTAATGTTCTAGAGAGATTGGCTCTCAGAATTTTTGTACACAAGAGAGTGGGGTAAGCACCCGGAAGGTGCGCAACCGTACTCTCGTTTAATAATAATAAAACATGATAATTGCATCTTTTTTCAGCAAAGGAAAAAATTGTTTAAAAAACAAATGATTTGTTTTTGTCTTAAAGTCCTCTTAACTGTTGCTGTTTGTTCTTAATTGTTCTTTCTTGTTTAATTTGTTTACCAATAGTTTTTTTGCATTTTTCTCTAATTTTTTCTCACGTTTTACAGCTTTTTTCTTTAATAAAAAGAACAAAAACATTTTATTCTATGATTTTTTTTTCTTTTTCTGCTTTACTTTCTTTGTCTGTAATGTTCTAGAGAGATTGGCTCTCAGAGTTTTTGTACACAAGAGAGTGGGGTAAGCACCCGGATGGTGCGCAACCGTACTCTTGTTTAAATATTAATAAATTTAGACATTTGCATTCTTTTTCAGCAAAGGAGAAAATTGTTTGAAAAACAATTGATTTGTTTTGTCCTTAAGTCTTCTTAACTTTTGCTGTTTTTTAATGTTCTTAATTGTTCTTTCTTGTTTAATTTGTTTACCAATAGTTTTTTAGCATTTAAATTTTACAGCTTTTATTTTTGATGAAAAACACAAAAATATTTTTTTTCCTTTCTGCTGTACTCTCTCTGTCTCACTTAACATCAGTTTCTAGTCTTCCGATACTTTTAGACCATTTTATTTTGGTTTTATCTTCACACATTTTGATCTTTTTTAATAATGCTGTCTATTTTTTTTCAATTTAGCATTAGATTTTCCTACACGTTATTGCATTTTTTTTATTTTGTGACATTTTTTTGAACTTTTTTTTTCCGTTTGTTTACTTTAATATTCTCTATTTGTTTTTATTGCTATATTTGTAGTTTTTATTTGTAAAAGCCTGTTTTCTCGACTTTGATGTAAGCAGCTTGTGACTTGAACAAGTTTATTCTTATAATATTTTAAAAAAATTGTTTTTTTTTTTGACAATATTTCAAATAATAAAAATTTAGGTTAAAGTAATTTGGCTTAGTGCCAAGCTAGAGCAGAAAGTTTCCTTATTAGTAGAAGACGATTGTCGCTCTAATGAAGCAACTTTTACAATAAAAGCTGCAAAGTCGTCGATACTTAAGAACTTTTGCAATCAGAACAATTATGTATTTAGTTCATTTGAGCTTTTACAAATTAATTATTCATTGTCTCTATTTCTAACATAAACTTTCAAAAGTATAACACAGAGTAGGCACAAAATTCACTAAGAATTGGAATTTTCATCAATCTAATAAGCTGAAAACAACTACTGACCGGGCAATTACTAAATTATTAAATTCTATCAGTTTCATTAGCTTACTGAACAGTCTAAGTTGCACAAAATTCAAAATAAAGAAAGAGAAGAAATAAATTATTAAAGCGTTCTCTTTAAATTGCCACAGACAACTCTCTACATAGAGTCAGCACCCGCAAGGTGCGCAACTATACTCTCGTTTTTAATAATAATAAAACATGATAATTGCATCTTCTTTTAGCCAAGTAAAATACAATAGCGGCGTCTCTCTCTCGCAAATAGAAATTCTTTTAATATTGGAAGCTTAGAATGCGATTTGTGTCATTAATAGACAGTTTAGAATTTTATTTTAAAAAATTTTGTCACATGTCATCTGTCAAATCAAAAATTTAGATACCGATAAAATTGAAGCATTTGCAAATAAAAATACTTACATTGAGTTAATCGTCTAATGATTTGTTAAGTTTTTGGATTAAGAGGTCTGATAAATAGATAGAAAATATATTTTTAAAAAAATCTATCAAAAGTGAGGTTATGTAGAAATGTCATAATTTTTTTTTTAAACTTTTTATAAAAATTCCATTTAAAAAACTTTTACAAGATTCGAATATCAAAAGTTGTATTCCTGATGTGTTTTTTGATGAATAAAACCTATGAAATTGCATTGTTATTTTTAATTAATTAATTAATTATTATTAATGTTTTATTATATAAAAATTGCTTGACAATTTATGACTGATTTCATTTTAGCTTTCCGGTGTTACGTAAAAGAGCAAAATATATTTTTTTTGTTACAAGCCCTCTAGATAAAGCCCCAACTTATCAAAAGCTTACAACAGTTGCTCTTTTGTTTCCTTTTTTCAAAAGCGTAATTAATGATTGGAACAAGACTGAAAACCATAATAGACTTTAGCATTCTCAAATCCGGCGATTTATTACTGAAGGAATTTCCCAAAGTTACTAATTACTCGTTTCCATTAAAACATTTTCTTTTTGGAAAACATCTTCTTTACTTTTCCAAGCACACTTTTCAATTAAAAGCTCAACGACCGCTGAGCAAATTAATCGGTATTGTAAGTAATTAATTATGGCAACGTTCGTCCTGCCACGAAAACTAATTTCAAGTTTTCCCAATACTTTGTTTAATCTAGATATGGAGAAAGGTCTTATTTGGTTTCTCTTCCTAAATTGCAGCAAACATAGATATTTGTTGGGAATAGTCATAAATTGGCAATATCTGTCACAGAAATTGTAAAAAAAAACATTTAATCGCGATTACAATGGATAAAGTCCCCAAAATAATCTGTCACAGAACTACTAAAATGGCAATCTGTGCTATATTTGTTCCTTTCACCTGCGCTCATACAGCCTCATATACTTATAGAGTAGTTTGCCTTACCAGAAGCCTGTGGTGTATGATTCTGTCGCACCTTAACGATAGTTTAGTTGGTGCCTGGGTGCGTTTGGTTACGTATAATTAATTAGTGCTTGGGTGCGTTTAGTTACGTATGATTGTAATAGACTTTTGCTTAAAATTAAAATCGTTTTGATGATTTTTTATGAGAAATAAACGTTTTTTTTCTTGTTACGTTGTGTTTAGTCTCAAAATTGCATTACCTAAGCGATAAGAATCCGAGTTAACGACCGTTTGCAATTAAGCAATTTGCTAAGGTTTTAGTGGAGGATTAAAATGAGTGTCAATTCCATTACATTAATCAAATTGCCTCGCATTACGACTAAAACAATGTTCAATTCAACCGCCTTTCGCATAGCTTCTTGCTCTAATCGAGAGATAAATTGTATGAAATTAGCACGCTGTAGCTGGATGTAAGAGATTCTCTAAAGGCGATTATCGTAAAAACTTTGACAGGTATTGGGAGATTATCGGTCGGCAGACTCAATTAATTACGTGTTTTTGCCTTTATTTGGTTAAAAAAATATCCAGATTTGGATAATTGCAAAAATGCTACATGCCAACACGAGACGCACGCTTTATTTCAAATTTGTGAAAAAAATTTTTAAATATGACATGGTCTTTCTTGTTTAACTTGTTTACCAATAGTTTTTTAGCTTTTTTCTCTCATTTTCTCTCACGTTTTACAGCTTTATTCTTTAATAAAACAAACAAAAATTTTTTATTCTATCATTCTTTCTTCTTTTTTTGCTTTACTCTCTCTGTCTGTAATTTTCTAGAGAGATTGGCCCTCAGAATTTTAAAAATAATAATAATATGCTTGTTTAAATTTTAAAACGTTTAGTTTAGGTTGTCAAAGACAACTGGTTTAGGCTTATACATGTTGCCGCAGGCAACCTCTTCTACACAAGAGAGTGAGGTGAGCACCCGGAAGGTGCGCAACCATACTCTTGTTTAATAATAATAAAACATGACAATTGCATTCTTTTTTAGCAAATGATTTGTTTTTGCCCTAAAAGTCTTCGTAACTGTTGCTGTTTTTTACAGTTCTTAATTGTTTTTTCTTGTTTAATTTGTTTACTAATAGTTTTTTAGCATTTTTCTTGTATTTTCTCTCACATTTTACAGCTTTTGTCTTTAATAAAAAAAACCAAAAACATTTTATTCTATCATTCTTTCTTCTTTTTCTGCTTTAGTCTCTCTGTCTGTAATTTTTTAGATTGGCCCTCAGATTTTTTTGAAAAAAGAATTAAAGTAAACAAATGAAAAAATAATAATATGCTTATTTAAATTTTAAAGCGTTTTGTTTAGGTAGCCAAAGGCAACTCTTTTAGTTTTATACATGTTGTCGCAGGCAACCTCTTCTACACAAAAGAGTGGCGTAAGCACCCGGAAGGTGCGCAACCGTACTCTTGAGACGCAAGCTCTGTTTCAAATTTGTAAAAAAAATTTTTAAGAGCATTTCGTTCCGGCGTTTTTTAGGTCATCTCGCTCGCGACACCGAGCGACCAATACTTCAGTCACTTCCTGATGGTCACCGCAATGCCGTCAGAGGCAACATTGAATATAACTATATAAACAATTAAATTGAAAAAAATAAAAAAAATTTTGTATTTAATGAAAATAACTGATTATTAAATAAACAGTTGTCATTTTTAGTTTTTTTATGCATTTTACTTATAGAAATGCTTAAAAACCAAAAAAAATTCAATAAAAAAAATTAAATGTTTTGATTAAAGCTACAAATAGAAAAAAAAGTCAAAAAACAAACATGTACAAAAGAAATAATAAATAATAATGGAAGCAATAGAATTTATAAAAACAGAAGAAAAGAAATTTAATTATAAAAAAAAACAAAAATCAAAAAAAATTTAAGAAAACAAAAATAAAAAATAAGAGAATTTGACTATAAAAACAGCAAATTAGAAAAATTGAAATAAATAATAAATAAGGCTCGGTGAGACAAAAACTAAAAATATAATAAAATATAAAAATTAAATGTTTCAATTAAAGATACAAATAGAATAAAAAGTCAAAAAAAAATTAAATGTACAAAAGAAATAATAAAAAATAATGAAAGCAATAGAATCTATATAAACAGAAAAAAAAACAAATTTAATTATAAAAAAAACCAAAAATTAAAAAAAATTTAAATAAATTTAGAAAAACTAAAATAAAAAAATAAGAGAATTTGACTATGAAGAAGCAAATTAAAATAAATAATAAATAAGGCTAGGTGGAACTAAAACCAAAAAAAAAATTAATAAAAACAATTAAATGTTTTGATTAAAGATACAAATAGAAAAAAAAATTTTAAGAAATAATAAATAATAATAGAAGCAATAGAATCTATAAAAACAGAAAAAACCAATTTAATTATAAAAAAACCAAAAATAAAAAAAAATTAAATAAATTTAGGAAAACCAAAATAAAAAATAAGAGAATTTGACTTTAAAAAAAACAATTTAAAAAAATTAAAATAAATAATAAATAAGACTAGGTGAAACAAAAACGAAAAACAAATTAAATAAAAAAAATTAAATGTTTTGATTAATGATACAAATGGAAAAAAAATGTCAAGAAATAATAAATAATAATAAAAGCAATAGAAACAAATTTAATTATAAATAAACCAAAAATCAAAAAAAATTTAAATAAATTTAGAAAAACAAAAATAAAAAATAAGAGAGTTTGACTAGAAAAAAATCAAATTAAAAAAATTAAAATAAATAATAAATAAAGCTAGGTAAAACAAAAACGAAAACACAAATTAAATAAAAAAAATTAAATGTTTTGATTAAAGATACAAATGGGAAAAAAATGTCAAGAAATAATAAATAATAATAAAAGCAATAGAATCTATAAAAACAAATAAACAAATTTAATTTTAAAAAAAGCCAAAAATCAAAAAAAATTTAAATAAATTTAGGAAAACAAAAATAAAAAATAAGAGAATTTGACTATAAAAAAATACAAATTAAAAAAATTAAAATAAATAATAAATAAGGCTAGTTAAGACAAAAACAAAAAAAAATTAAATGTTTTGATTAAAGCTACAAATAGAAAAAAAAGTCAAAAAACTAACATGTACAAAAGAAATAATAAATAATAATGGAAGCAATAGAATTTATAAAAACAGAAAAAAAGAAATTTAATTATAAAAAAAAACAAAAATCAAAAAAAATTTAAGAAAACAAAAATAAAAAATAAGAGAATTTGACTATAAAAACAGCAAATTAGAAAAATTGAAATAAATAATAAATAAGGCTCGGTGAGACAAAAACTAAAAATATAATAAAATATAAAAATTAAATGTTTCAATTAAAGATACAAATAGAATAAAAAGTCAAAAATAAATTAAATGTACAAAAGAAATAATAAAAAATAATGAAAGCAATAGAATCTATAAAAACAGAAAAAAAAACAAATTTAATTATAAAAAAAACCTAAAATTAAAAAAAATTTAAATAAATTTAGAAAAACTAAAATAAAAAAATAAGAGAATTTGACTATGAAGAAGCAAATTAAAATAAATAATAAATAAGGCTAGGTGGAACTAAAACCAAAAAAAAATTTAATAAAAACAATTAAATGTTTTGATTAAAGATACAAATAGAAAAAAAAATTTTAAGAAATAATAAATAATAATAAAAGCAATAGAATCTATAAAAACAGAAAAAACCAATTTAATTATAAAAAAACCAAAAATAAAAAAAAATTAAATAAATTTAGGAAAACCAAAATAAAAAATAAGAGAATTTGACTATAAAAAAAACAATTTAAAAAAATTAAAATAAATAATAAATAAGACTAGGTGAAACAAAAACGAAAAAAGAATTAAATAAAAAAAATTAAATGTTTTGATTAATGATACAAATGGAAAAAAAATGTCAAAAAATAATAAATAATAATAAAAGCAATAGAAACAAATTTAATTATAAATAAACCAAAAATCAAAAAAAATTTAAATAAATTTAGAAAAACAAAAATAAAAAATAAGAGAGTTTGACTAGAAAAAAAACAAATTAAAAAAATTAAAATAAATAATAAATAAAGCTAGGTGAAACAAAAACGAAAACACAAATTAAATAAAAAAAATTAAATGTTTTGATTAAAGATACAAATGGGAAAAAAATGTCAAGAAATAATAAATAATAATAAAAGCAATAGAATCTATAAAAACAAATAAACAAATTTAATTTTAAAAAAAGCCAAAAATCAAAAAAAATTTAAATAAATTTAGGAAAACAAAAATAAAAAATAAGAGAATTTGACTATAAAAAAATACAAATTAAAAAAATTAAAATAAATAATAAATAAGGCTAGTTAAGACAAAAACCAAAAAAAAATTAAATGTTTTGATTAAAGATACAAATAGAAAAAAAAGTTAAAGAAAAAGCATGTACAAAAGAAATAATAAATAATAATAAAAGCAATAGAATCTATAAAAACAGAATAAAACAAATTTAATTATAAAAAAAACTCAAAAATCATAACAAATTTAATTAAAAATAAACCAAAAATCAAAAAAAATTTAAATAAGTTTAGAAAAACAAAAATAAAAAATAAGTGAATTTGACTATAAAAAAAAACAATTCAAAAAATTAAAATGAGACAAAAACCAAAAAAAAATTTAATAAAAAAAATTAAATGTTTCGATTAAAGATACAAATGGAAAAAAGTCAGAAAAAAACATGTACAGAAGAAATAATAAATAATAATAAAAGCAATAGAATCTATAAAAACAGAATAAAACAAATTTAATTATAAAAAAAACTCAAAAATCATAAAAAAATTCAAATAAAGTTTGGAAAACAAAAATAAAACATGTGATACAATTTAAAGAAAAAAATATGTAAAAATTTAGAATTTAGATTAAAAAACTAAAAAATTTGACACTACAAAAAAAAGTTAACAAGCAAAAAATTAAACACAACGTTAGCAGAAAGATATCTAAAAATATCTTAAAAAAAGACGAAATAAAAGAAAAAAAGAGTATTGTTAAATACAGCAGAGTAGGCAATAGAAACAATTGATAGTAAGAGTATTTCTGCAACTAAAATAAAATAGAAAAAAAAATTTTATTAATGAAGAAAGAAAATAATAATATATAAAACAAAATTACAAA
This sequence comes from Lagria hirta, assembly GCA_947359425.1. NCBI lineage: Eukaryota > Metazoa > Arthropoda > Insecta > Coleoptera > Tenebrionidae > Lagria > Lagria hirta. Next base: position 31,125,069 of record OX375797.1, read on the forward strand.
AAACAAACAAAAAATTAAGAAAAACAATACAATATTAGAAAAATGCCTATATTGAAAATACACTAAAAAAAAACAATTAAAATGTGTAAAAAACAAAAAAACGGAGATAAAAACCAAAAAGAACAAAATAATTTAATAGCAAAATTCAATTTGAACTTTTAGACTTACTTAGCAATATTTAAATTTTTTGATTGTATTTTTTGATTCTGTTTTTTTTTTGTCATCAAAATCATTCTTTTTCTTTTTGTTTTATTTTTTTTTTATAATTTTTGCTGTTAAGGCATAATATTATATTTCGACTAAAAATTTAATTTTTTTATTTTTCAAAAATTTTTTGTTGTTTTTTATGTTTTTATAATTTTTTTTAATTGGTGGGGTGCTATAGGGTACTAAAAAGGCATTAAATTATAAAAAAAACTCAAATAAAGCCTAATTAAATTTTCGTCTCAATCATCTGCCAGGCGTCTTGCAGCGGCTCACATTTTTTTTACTTGTTTTGCATGTAACACAGATTTTAGAGAGTAATTTTTAATTGGTGAAACTTGATGTTGACAGTTGACGTATCATCTGTCAACTATTAATTGAAAGATTGTTAGCGCAAAGTTAATTAAAAACACGACATTAGTTTTAGATGACAACATTATTTCAAAATGACAGACTTTTTGTGATTTTAGGGGAATCATTAGGGAAATGGAATAATTATGGTTTTAATATAAGTCGACCTAACCTCAAATATTGACATGGTTACAATATCTTTTGTTTTCCACCAAAAATTTCATTTCTAACCCAACACAATTACGACCATTTATTACATTATTTAATATATTTGTTTATTAGGGCATTAAAAAAATATGACGTTAATATCCCAAAGCCAATATTGTCAAAATTATTTTTATAGCTTGGCTATAAACTCTCTGTTAATCCAGCAATTTTATTTTATCGACTTTCAGTTGTGGCACGTCTTGCCATCTAAATACTGCCGTTTCCAAGCACGAGTTTTCTGAAAATTGAGAAGATAAACGATTGTACGCATGCAATGTTACATGACAGCTCGATCGAGAATGAAAATTTACCTACCTGTTTCAATATTTCTATTCCTAAAATTAGAAAACGTGACAATCGTCTATCAAAGTAGCCTATTTCCCGGTTATAACTATTCCAATCGCTTGTTTTTCAAAAGAACAGCGCGCCCAAACACACATGAGCCTTTTCAGGAGTAAATTCAAATTATCCAATCAGGAGTGTGCACCGCCCTTGGGTCACGCCTCCGGTAAAAGTTTTGAAAATCATAACCTAAAAACAATTGACATTTCGTGATTACATCTGCATAAAAATAAACTGCAAAAATTGATTACTTACAGGTTTTGTTTGTTTATTTGTGCAATACCTGCTTATGATTTTTCTTTTATGCCAAAGTTGTCAAGCTTACTAACATTTAGAAAATTAAGCATTACCACTTCTAATAAACTTTCAGCAAACGTCACTTTAGTAAGTACTAGATCAAAAAATTGCTGTTGCCGGCCGATTTTGAATCCTGCAAAACGGCCGTAATGGCGAAAACGATATGAAAACAAACATAAATAGTATTATCTTTAAAAAAAAAACACAATAACTAAAACTAATTTACAAAAAAACAATTCTAATGTCTAAATTGATCAACATTTGCAAAATAATGTTGATTGTTGAGGAAAAATAATTGCCAACTACAAAAATTGTGATTCAAAATTGCTTTATAAATTAAAGAATAATTGAAATATACAGTTGCAGAAATAAAAAAAAAATTAATTTAGAATGGAACAAAATTAGACAAAACGTAAATTATGAAAAAAATGTGAAACAAGTAAAGACAAAAAATATATTAAACTGAAAGAAAGAGAGAATAGAGAGAAAAGTTAAACAAGAAAGAGGAAAACTGTAAAAAATAAGCAGATGTACAACTAAAAACAAACATAAGAAAGATAACTTAACAGCAAATAAACGAAAATAATAACAAAATATAAATTCTCCCACTAAAGTGAGAAAAATAAACATTTTTACCTAAATTAATATGAATAATTATAGCTAAACTTCTAAAAAACTAAAACGGTAGGTCTACAAACTTGTTATTTACAACTTTTCCTTCTGTAATTTGACACAATTTTCTCATAATTTTACGTTTTTTCTAGATTTAGAATAATCTATAGTGTTCCAAAATTTTGAAAATTACATGAAAATGGTTGCCATTTGGTGTAATTTATATTATTATGTCAATTCTTCATACAATTTGACAGTGATCTGTAATGGGAATGGCACCCATAACATCATTTTTCTATTCAACTATAAAAAAATTATGTATCTGGCGCTTTGATAGGTATATTTTTGTTGAATGAAGAGATTTGAATTTATAAAAGTACCTGAAAAGTAGACAATTCGGTCAATTTTTACGCACATTGGGTGGTAGAAATCCTAACGACTGTAAATATGATGTTTCCCAACCTGTCATTTAAATGGTGATTTGACGTTTACTCAAAAACATTTGTTTCAATTGATTGTCAATTGTTTACGTTTAAATAAAACAAAAGATGATTCTGTCTAAAATAAACAAAAGCAAACTAATGTTATAATTATTGTTGTAATGATTTACTCATTTTAATTAAAAGTTGCAAACTATATTCTGGAGCACAAGCAAAAACATTTCATTGTTAAATGGATTATTCCTGTTATGCGGCTTTTTAATTATTCAAATTACGCAATTAGTGGACGTACGGTAAAAGCAATAGGAAAATGGCTTTTAATAGAACAAAAATGTTGTATTATCCAGAAAGACTTTTAGCAATCTCAAGGAATTTTCTAATATACCCGACCTGACCTGACTTGTCATTCTGCATGGATTAATAATAGCCGCCACCGCAAGGCTAGATGGGGTGGTTTGGGGTGGCCCCCATATTGGGGTCGATTGATAAAAGGGTGTTGTGTTGATAGAGTTGGCTTTATCATCCACCAAAATATAATGTATCGAAAATGGAAAGTCAATATTTCCTAAAACAGTAAATTGAAATTATGATTGCTTTCCCATTATCTGGATATTTTTTTTTTTTCGAAAAATGTGCAAATGACAGATATTTGTCAGTGTTTTGTTTTTATATTTGCACAATATGTCAACAAATGCTGCCACGCCTAGCAATAACCCACAGCACACAAATTTGTAGATTAAATTTTGAAAAAAACCTCATTTTTTTATAATATTTTCGACAAATTTGATTCTGACTTCAGAAAAATTTTATCATTTTTATATTAAAGAGTGGAAATTTTACAAAAAAAATGACTTAATTTTAACAAAAACAAGTTATATCACAAAAAAACTCATTTAAGCCAAAATACAAAAAAAAAATTTGTTTTTTTGTTTTTGTTTTAAGGATTAAGAATGTTATAAAACTGATTAAAAAAGCTCAAGGATTCATAAATAAACTTTAGTTTTAATAATAAAATTAAACATATTTTCTTAACTGTAAGGAATATTAAATTAGGATTTTTGTTTGTTTTTTGTTTTATTAGTTTTTTCAACACTTTTTAATAATTTAATCAAGATTATCTTTACTTTTTATAGTCTATCTAAAAAACTCAAAAAATTACAGCACTTTAAATAAACCCTAATAAAATTGCAAAAAATAGAAATAATTTTAACTAAAAGCACAAAAATGGCTCAAATCAATATAGAAAAAAAACGTTTTTTTGTTGTTTTTTCTCATTTTTAAAGATTAAAAACGGTACCAACTGTCAAAAAACATCACATAAAACCATTTACTAAAAATTGTGAATTTTGCGCATCCATCATTATTTCACTTTTTTTTTATCAAAGTTTATAAAAAATTTCAAAATAATGACACATTTGAACCAAAATATAAAAAAAAACGTTTTTTTATGGTTATTTCTCCCTTTCAAAGACTAAAAATGATACCAACTGTCAAAAAACACCACATAAAATCATTTACTAAAAATTGTGCATTTGGCACATCTACCATTTTTTCACTTTTTTATTAAATTTTATAAAAATTACAAAATAATAATTCATTTAAACCAAAATATAAAAAAAACGGATTTTTTTTGTTATTTGTCACTTTCAAAGACTAAAAATGATACCAACTGTCAAAAAACACCACATAAAATCATTTACTAAAAATTGTTCATTTGGCACATCTACCATTTTTTCACTTTTTTATTAAATTTTATAAAAATTACAAAATAATAATTCATTTAAACCAAAATATAAAAAAAACGGATTTTTTTTGTCATTTGTCACTTTCAAAGACTAAAAATGATACCAACTGTCAAAAAACACCACATAAAATCATTTACTAAAAATTGTTCATTTGGCACATCTACCATTTTTTCACTTTTTTATTAAATTTTATAAAAATTACAAAATAATAATTCATTTAAACCAAAATATAAAAAAAACGGATTTTTTTTGTTATTTGTCACTTTCAAAGACTAAAAATGATACCAACTGTCAAAAAACACCACATAAAATCATTTACTAAAAATTGTTCATTTGGCACATCTACCATTTTTTCACTTTTTTATTAAATTTTATAAAAATTACAAAATAATAATTCATTTAAACCAAAATATAAAAAAAACGGATTTTTTTGTTATTTGTCACTTTCAAAGACTAAAAATGATACCAACTGTCAAAAAACACCACATAAAATCATTTACTAAAAATTGTTCATTTGGCACATCTACCATTTTTTCACTTTTTTATTAAATTTTATAAAAATTACAAAATAATAATTCATTTAAACCAAAATATAAAAAAAACGGATTTTTTTTGTTATTTGTCACTTTCAAAGACTAAAAATGATACCAACTGTCAAAAAACACCACATAAAATCATTTACTAAAAATTGTTCATTTGGCACATCTACCATTTTTTCACTTTTTTATTAAATTTTATAAAAATTACAAAATAATAATTCATTTAAACCAAAATATAAAAAAAACGGATTTTTTTTGTCATTTGTCACTTTCAAAGACTAAAAATGATACCAACTGTCAAAAAACACCACATAAAATCATTTACTAAAAATTGTTCATTTGGCACATCTACCATTTTTTCACTTTTTTATTAAATTTTATAAAAATTACAAAATAATAATTCATTTAAACCAAAATATAAAAAAAACGGATTTTTTTTGTTATTTGTCACTTTCAAAGACTAAAAATGATACCAACTGTCAAAAAACACCACATAAAATCATTTACTAAAAATTGTTCATTTGGCACATCTACCATTTTTTCACTTTTTTATTAAATTTTATAAAAATTACAAAATAATAATTCATTTAAACCAAAATATAAAAAAAACGGATTTTTTTGTTATTTGTCACTTTCAAAGACTAAAAATGATACCAACTGTCAAAAAACACCACATAAAATCATTTACTAAAAATTGTGCATTTGGCACATCTACCATTTTTTCACTTTTTTATTAAATTTTATAAAAATTACAAAATAATAATTCATTTAAACCAAAATATAAAAAAAACGGATTTTTTTTGTTATTTGTCACTTTCAAAGACTAAAAATGATACCAACTGTCAAAAAACACCACATAAAATCATTTACTAAAAATTGTGCATTTGGCACATCTACCATTTTTTCACTTTTTTATTAAATTTTATAAAAATTACAAAATAATAATTCATTTAAACCAAAATATAAAAAAAACGGATTTTTTTTGTTATTTGTCACTTTCAAAGACTAAAAATGATACCAACTGTCAAAAAACACCACATAAAATCATTTACTAAAAATTGTTCATTTGGCACATCTACCATTTTTTCACTTTTTTATTAAATTTTATAAAAATTACAAAATAATAATTCATTTAAACCAAAATATAAAAAAAACGGATTTTTTTTGTCATTTGTCACTTTCAAAGACTAAAAATGATACCAACTGTCAAAAAACACCACATAAAATCATTTACTAAAAATTGTTCATTTGGCACATCTACCATTTTTTCACTTTTTTATTAAATTTTATAAAAATTACAAAATAATAATTCATTTAAACCAAAATATAAAAAAAACGGATTTTTTTTGTTATTTGTCACTTTCAAAGACTAAAAATGATACCAACTGTCAAAAAACACCACATAAAATCATTTACTAAAAATTGTTCATTTGGCACATCTACCATTTTTTCACTTTTTTATTAAATTTTATAAAAATTACAAAATAATAATTCATTTAAACCAAAATATAAAAAAAACGGATTTTTTTGTTATTTGTCACTTTCAAAGACTAAAAATGATACCAACTGTCAAAAAACACCACATAAAATCATTTACTAAAAATTGTTCATTTGGCACATCTACCATTTTTTCACTTTTTTATTAAATTTTATAAAAATTACAAAATAATAATTCATTTAAACCAAAATATAAAAAAAACGGATTTTTTTTGTTATTTGTCACTTTCAAAGACTAAAAATGATACCAACTGTCAAAAAACACCACATAAAATCATTTACTAAAAATTGTGCATTTGGCACATCTACCATTTTTTCACTTTTTTATTAAATTTTATAAAAATTACAAAATAATAATTCATTTAAACCAAAATATAAAAAAAACGGATTTTTTTTGTTATTTGTCACTTTCAAAGACTAAAAATGATACCAACTGTCAAAAAACACCACATAAAATCATTTACTAAAAATTGTTCATTTGGCACATCTACCATTTTTTCACTTTTTTATTAAATTTTATAAAAATTACAAAATAATAATTCATTTAAACCAAAATATAAAAAAAACGGATTTTTTTTGTCATTTGTCACTTTCAAAGACTAAAAATGATACCAACTGTCAAAAAACACCACATAAAATCATTTACTAAAAATTGTTCATTTGGCACATCTACCATTTTTTCACTTTTTTATTAAATTTTATAAAAATTACAAAATAATAATTCATTTAAACCAAAATATAAAAAAAACGGATTTTTTTTGTTATTTGTCACTTTCAAAGACTAAAAATGATACCAACTGTCAAAAAACACCACATAAAATCATTTACTAAAAATTGTTCATTTGGCACATCTACCATTTTTTCACTTTTTTATTAAATTTTATAAAAATTACAAAATAATAATTCATTTAAACCAAAATATAAAAAAAACGGATTTTTTTGTTATTTGTCACTTTCAAAGACTAAAAATGATACCAACTGTCAAAAAACACCACATAAAATCATTTACTAAAAATTGTTCATTTGGCACATCTACCATTTTTTCACTTTTTTATTAAATTTTATAAAAATTACAAAATAATAATTCATTTAAACCAAAATATAAAAAAAACGGATTTTTTTTGTTATTTGTCACTTTCAAAGACTAAAAATGATACCAACTGTCAAAAAACACCACATAAAATCATTTACTAAAAATTGTTCATTTGGCACATCTACCATTTTTTCACTTTTTTATTAAATTTTATAAAAATTACAAAATAATAATTCATTTAAACCAAAATATAAAAAAAACGGATTTTTTTTGTCATTTGTCACTTTCAAAGACTAAAAATGATACCAACTGTCAAAAAACACCACATAAAATCATTTACTAAAAATTGTTCATTTGGCACATCTACCATTTTTTCACTTTTTTATTAAATTTTATAAAAATTACAAAATAATAATTCATTTAAACCAAAATATAAAAAAAACGGATTTTTTTTGTTATTTGTCACTTTCAAAGACTAAAAATGATACCAACTGTCAAAAAACACCACATAAAATCATTTACTAAAAATTGTTCATTTGGCACATCTACCATTTTTTCACTTTTTTATTAAATTTTATAAAAATTACAAAATAATAATTCATTTAAACCAAAATATAAAAAAAACGGATTTTTTTGTTATTTGTCACTTTCAAAGACTAAAAATGATACCAACTGTCAAAAAACACCACATAAAATCATTTACTAAAAATTGTGCATTTGGCACATCTACCATTTTTTCACTTTTTTATTAAATTTTATAAAAATTACAAAATAATAATTCATTTAAACCAAAATATAAAAAAAACGGATTTTTTTTGTTATTTGTCACTTTCAAAGACTAAAAATGATACCAACTGTCAAAAAACACCACATAAAATCATTTACTAAAAATTGTTCATTTGGCACATCTACCATTTTTTCACTTTTTTATTAAATTTTATAAAAATTACAAAATAATAATTCATTTAAACCAAAATATAAAAAAAACGGATTTTTTTTGTCATTTGTCACTTTCAAAGACTAAAAATGATACCAACTGTCAAAAAACACCACATAAAATCATTTACTAAAAATTGTTCATTTGGCACATCTACCATTTTTTCACTTTTTTATTAAATTTTATAAAAATTACAAAATAATAATTCATTTAAACCAAAATATAAAAAAAACGGATTTTTTTTGTTATTTGTCACTTTCAAAGACTAAAAATGATACCAACTGTCAAAAAACACCACATAAAATCATTTACTAAAAATTGTTCATTTGGCACATCTACCATTTTTTCACTTTTTTATTAAATTTTATAAAAATTACAAAATAATAATTCATTTAAACCAAAATATAAAAAAAACGGATTTTTTTGTTATTTGTCACTTTCAAAGACTAAAAATGATACCAACTGTCAAAAAACACCACATAAAATCATTTACTAAAAATTGTTCATTTGGCACATCTACCATTTTTTCACTTTTTTATTAAATTTTATAAAAATTACAAAATAATAATTCATTTAAACCAAAATATAAAAAAAACGGATTTTTTTTGTTATTTGTCACTTTCAAAGACTAAAAATGATACCAACTGTCAAAAAACACCACATAAAATCATTTACTAAAAATTGTTCATTTGGCACATCTACCATTTTTTCACTTTTTTATTAAATTTTATAAAAATTACAAAATAATAATTCATTTAAACCAAAATATAAAAAAAACGGATTTTTTTTGTCATTTGTCACTTTCAAAGACTAAAAATGATACCAACTGTCAAAAAACACCACATAAAATCATTTACTAAAAATTGTTCATTTGGCACATCTACCATTTTTTCACTTTTTTATTAAATTTTATAAAAATTACAAAATAATAATTCATTTAAACCAAAATATAAAAAAAACGGATTTTTTTTGTTATTTGTCACTTTCAAAGACTAAAAATGATACCAACTGTCAAAAAACACCACATAAAATCATTTACTAAAAATTGTTCATTTGGCACATCTACCATTTTTTCACTTTTTTATTAAATTTTATAAAAATTACAAAATAATAATTCATTTAAACCAAAATATAAAAAAAACGGATTTTTTTGTTATTTGTCACTTTCAAAGACTAAAAATGATACCAACTGTCAAAAAACACCACATAAAATCATTTACTAAAAATTGTTCATTTGGCACATCTACCATTTTTTCACTTTTTTATTAAATTTTATAAAAATTACAAAATAATAATTCATTTAAACCAAAATATAAAAAAAACGGATTTTTTTTGTTATTTGTCACTTTCAAAGACTAAAAATGATACCAACTGTCAAAAAACACCACATAAAATCATTTACTAAAAATTGTGCATTTGGCGCATCTACCATTTTTTCACTTTTTTATTAAATTTTATAAAAATTACAAAAATAATGACTCATTTAAACCAAAATATAAAAAAAACGTTTTTTTATTGTTATTTCTCCCTTTCAAAGACTAAAAATGATACCAACTGTCAAAAAACACCACATAAAATCATTTACTAATAATTGTGCATTTGGCGCATCTACCATTTTTTCACTTTTTTATTAAATTTTATAAAAATTACAAAATAATAATTCATTTAAACCAAAATATAAGAAAACGGATTTTTTTTGTTATTTGTCACTTTCAAAGACTAAAAATGATACCAACTGTCAAAAAACACCACATAAAATCATTTACTAAAAATTGTTCATTTGGCACATCTACCATTTTATCACTTTTTTATTAAATTTTATAAAAATTACAAAATAATAATTCATTTAAACCAAAATATAAAAAAAACGGATTTTTTTTGTTATTTGTCACTTTCAAAGACTAAAAATGATACCAACTGTCAAAAAACACCACATAAAATCATTTACTAAAAATTGTTCATTTGGCACATCTACCATTTTTTCACTTTTTTATTAAATTTTATAAAAATTACAAAATAATAATTCATTTAAACCAAAATATAAAAAAAACGGATTTTTTTTGTTATTTGTCACTTTCAAAGACTAAAAATGATACCAACTGTCAAAAAACATCACATAAAACCATTTACTAAAAATTGTGAATTTGGGGCATCCATCATTATTTCACTTTTTTTTTAAATTTTATAAAAATTACAAAATAATAATTCATTTAAACCAAAATATAAAAAAAAACGGATTTTTTTTGTTATTTCTCACTTTCAAAGACTAAAAATGATACCAACTGTCAAAAAACACCACATAAAATCATTTACTAATAATTGTGCGTTTGGCGCATCCACCATTTTTTCACTTTTTTATTAAATTTTATAAAAATTACAAAATAATGACTCATTTAAACCAAAATATAAAAAAAACGGATTTTTCTTGTTATTTGTCACTTTCAAAGACTAAAAATGATACCAACTGTCAAAAAACACCACATAAAATCATTTACTAATAATTGTGCATTTGGCGCATCCACCATTTTTTCACTTTTTTATTAAATTTTATAAAAATTACAAAATAATAATTCATTTAAACCAAAATATAAAAAAAACGGATTTTTCTTGTTATTTGTCACTTTCAAAGACTAAAAATGATACCAACTGTCAAAAAACACCACATAAAATCATTTACTAAAAATTGTGCATTTGGCGCATCCACCGTTTTTTCACTTTTTTTATTAAATTTTATAAAAATTACAAAATAATGACTCATTTAAACCAAAATATAAAAAAAACGTTTTTTTATTGTTATTTGTCACTTTCAAAGACTAAAAATGATACCAACTGTTAAAAAACACCACATAAAACCCTTTTTCCACTTTTTTTTATCAAAGTTTGTAAAATTGTTACAAAACAATGACTCATTTAAACCAAAATATTAAAAAAAACGTTATTTCTCACTTTCAAAGACTAAAAATGATACCAACTGTCAAAAAACACCACACAAAACCAGTTACTAAAAATTGTGCATTTGGCGCATCCACCATTTTTTTACTTTTTCATCAAAGTTTATAAAAATTACAAAATAATGACTTATTTGAACCAAAATATACAAAAAACGGTTTTTTTGTTATTTCTTACTTTCAAAGACTAAAAATGGTAGCAACTGTTAAAAAACACCACAAAAAAAACAATTTTCTCACTTTTTTTATCAAAGATTGTAAAATTGTTACAAAATAATGTCTCATTTAAACCAAAATATAAAAAAAAACGTATCTTATTTACTAAGATATTTGAATTCGGCGCATCCACCATTTTTTAACTATTTTTACAAAATATAACAAAATAATAATTCAATTGAAACAAAATTTACAAAGAAATCGTTTTTTTTTAAATGATTTAAAAACCAAATAATTTTTTTAATTTTTATTTTAAGTCAATCGGTATTAGTTTTTTAAGATTACTTGATTACGTTGATTGACGATTAACCGTTAATCGGCAATCAAATCGATGTTTTAACCAATCAGATGTTCAGAATTTCGCCAAGCTCTTAAGTTAAGTGAGATGCGAACATGACGAAAAATATTATCAGACAATAAGAAGTATCGCTAATTGTAACTTGCACTCATAAATTATTTAGATCTAGTTTGCTGTGTAGTTTACCTTGACGGATTGTTATTATGTTTAATGTCAAAGCTCGTCTATAAAATCGTACGTTTCTGCGTATAAACTAATGAAAAAATAAACATTGGTTTTAAATTCCATAGCAAGAGTAGATCTATATAATTTATTAACGTTCTGTATAACTAATTATTGTGTCTTTCACCTAAAATGCTTTTATTTATATTTTTACTTAAATATTTACTTTGTTGTTCGAAGTAATCCCATCAACATTACTTTCAGTAAACAGCCATTGATGTGTTTTTTTATTGGTAAATGCCAAAAATCTTGTACAGGAAACATTATTATCGCTTGTAAACCATAGGTTACGAGCAATAAAAATACAAAGTTGCCATTTTAACAAAGAAAAACAATCCATATTGTTTATATGGCTTAGACTTAGACAATTCAACTGGTGCCTTGGTGCGTTTAGGTACGCATGACTACCTTGGCGGGTTAGTAGATAACGTACCAAACTAATATAAAAAAAATCTCCAAAAATCTTTATATGAAAAAAAATTATCTTTTTCTATCTTTCAAAATGTCAGCCTAAAGCTTTCTTGAATTTGCATTTTTTAGCGATCAACCGTTTCTATATTTCTAAGCCGTAGTATCGTTTATATTTTGTTTTAGTTTTTTGTTTTTTCCTTATCAAAACTACTTTTTAAGCCTTAAAAATAAACAAAAATGTGTGCAATCTCACTTAGAGATTGCCAGGTGAAAGCATGACGTCAAAGATATTGACCGACTGAAACAATAATCTACTCAATTATTCTGGGATTGGTATGCGTGACGTACTTGGAAAATAAAGTGTGACATTTTTTGAAATGTTTTCCCAAAATGTGTTTAATTTACATTTCTCAATACAGTGTACATTTACAATATACACTTTTCTTAACAATTTATTTAAGCCCTGATGACGAGAGAAAAATATAGTTACGAAACGTTGCTCAATTAACAAATATCATTTGTTTTTTCAACACATGATTTTTCTAATTTATTGACAATAGGGTCGTAGATGAAAAGATTAGTGTGCTTTATCAGATGGTGCTTTGGTGCGTTTAGGTACGCATGATGACCTTGGCGTGTCAGTAGATGATAGATTTTACCACCTAATATAGTCGAAAAATTTCTAAAATATGATCAATCATAACCGTCACACTTTCAACGATAAAACTACAAATGGTAACTTAGAAAAAACAATTATTATTAAAGATTCAAATTTAATAAATGGCGAGAATTTGGCTGCGCATTCTCCGGGTGCTCGCTAGTAGGAAAAGTGGCCTTAATGTAATAAAAACTCTAAATTGAAAACATTAAACAAATACAAGTTGAAATCTTTTTTGAATAATACATTTAGCAACAAAATGTTTAAAATATACAAAACACAATGGTTTTTTTAGATATAATCGTAAATAATACGTTGGAGATTTGAAGCAGTATTGGAAAAATGTCTTTCTCAAATGAAAATAGACAGAACTTTGAAGGGGAAACAGGTTGTTGAACTATAGAAAATCATGACGTCATTTCTTTAATCGATTTCGTGAAAATTTTATGAAAATGGCAGATGGTTAATGGAAAATATTGGAATATGTGCCAGTAATGCGTAGGTTAAACGATTATTAACGATTTTCTGTCAAATAATATTGACGTTTTTTATAGTTTTTTCTGCGTTTTATTTTGTATTACGTAAAGTAATTGGAACTGGGTCATTCGTATGTGTAATTTGTGGTACAATCAATATTTTAAAAAGTTGACTGCTCAATAATACAGTAGCCATAAACAGGTCAATACATAAACAATATTTTATATATATAAAATTCTTAATCTTTAAAAGTGAGAAGAAATAACCAAAAAAAGGCATTTTTTTTAAATTTCTGTTCAATTGAGTCCTTATTTTCTAATAATTTTATAAGCTTTGACAAAAAAAAAGGGAAAATGGTGGATGCGCCAAATACCCAATTTTTAGTAAATGGTTTTATGTGATGTTTTTTGACAGTTGGTATCATTTTTAGTAAATACACAATTTTTAGTAAATAGTTTTATGTGATGTTTTTTGACAGTTGGTATCATTTTTAGTCTTTGAAAAGGAGAAATAACAATAAAAAAACGTTTATTTTATATTTTGGTTTAAATGAGTCATTATTTTGTAATTTTTATAAAATTTAATAAAAAAGTGAAAAAATGGTGGATGCGCCAAATGCACAATTTTTAGTAAATGATTTTATGTGGTGTTTTTTGACAGTTGGTATCATTTTTAGTCTTTGAAAGTGACAAATAACAAAAAAAATCCGTTTTTTTTTAAATTTTGGTTTAAATGAGTCATTATTTTATAATACTTTATAAATTTTGATAAAAAAAAAGTGACAAAATGGTGGATGCGCTAAATGCACAATTTTTAGTAAATGATTTTATGTGGTGTTTTTTAACAGTTGGTATCATTTTTAGTCTTTAAAAGTGAGAAATAACAATAAAAAAAACGTTTTTTTTATATTTTCGTTTAAATGAGTCATTATTTTATGACAATTTTACAAACTTTAATAAAAAAGTGGACAAATGGTGGATGCGCCAAATGCACAATTAGTAAATGGTTTTATGTGGTGTTTTTTCACAGTTGGTACCATCTTTAGTCCTTAAAAGTAAAGAACAACAAAAAAAAACCGTTTTTTTGTTAAATTTTGGTTCAAATGAGTTATTGTTTTGTAATTTTTATAAAATTTAATAAAAAAGTGAAAAAATGGTGGATGCGCCAAATGCACAATTTTTAGTAAATGATTTTATGTGGTGTTTTTTGACAGTTGGTATCATTTTTAGTCTTTGAAAGTGACAAATAACAAAAAAAATCCGTTTTTTTTATATTTTGGTTTAAATGAGTTATTATTTTGTAATTTTTATAAAATTTAATAAAAAAGTGAAAAAATGGTGGATGCGCCAAATGCACAATTTTTAGTAAATGATTTTATGTGGTGTTTTTTGACAGTTGGTATCATTTTTAGTCTTTGAAAGGGAGAAATAACAAAAAAAATCCGTTTTTTTTAAATTTTGGTTTAAATGAGTCATTATTTTGTAATTTTTATAAATTTTGATAAAAAAAAAGTGACAAAATGGTGGATGCGCTAAATGCACAATTTTTAGTAAATGATTTTATGTGGTGTTTTTTAACAGTTGGTATCATTTTTAGTCTTTAAAAGTGAGAAATAACAATAAAAAAAACGTTTTTTTTTATATTTTCGTTTAAATGAGTCATTATTTTATGACAATTTTACAAACTTTAATAAAAAAGTGGACAAATGGTGGATGCGCCAAATGCACAATTAGTAAATGGTTTTATGTGGTGTTTTTTCACAGTTGGTACCATCTTTAGTCCTTAAAAGTAAAGAACAACAAAAAAAAACCGTTTTTTTGTTAAATTTTGGTTCAAATGAGTTATTGTTTTGTAATTTTTATAAAATTTAATAAAAAAGTGAAAAAATGGTGGATGCGCCACATTTACAATTTTTAGTAAATGGTTTTATGTGATGTTTTTTGACAGTTGGTACCGTTTTTAAACTTTAAAAGTGAGAAGAAACAACAAAAAAACGTTTTTTTTCTATTTTGATTTAAGCTATTGAGTCATAGAATTTTTGTGCTTTTAGTTAAAATTATCTCTATTTTTTGCATTTTATCAGGGTTTAAAGTGCTGATTTTTTAGATATACTATATAAAGTAAAGAAAATCTTGATTAGATTATTAAAAAGTGTTAAAAAAATTAATAAAACAAAAAACAAAAAAAAATCCTAATTTAATATTCCTTACAGTTAAGAAAATATGTTTAATTTTATTATAAAAACTAAAGTTTATTTATGAATCCTTGAGCTTTTTTAATCAGTTTTATACCATTCTTAATCCTTAGAACAGAAGTATACTACAGAAATATATACAGTGTGAAAAAAACAAGTGGAATTAATTAATTATGTCTCTTACTGTCTATGTCACTTTCTTATCTTCCACCCATTTTTTTACCATTTTTATTCTGTTTTTTTTTATCTTTTGTTTTCCCTCTCTTTGTATCTTTTTCTTCTTCTTCCTACAATCTTTTATTTTTATTTCTGCTACATACCAGAATATTACTTTTTGTCTTGTTTCTTTTTCTGTTTTTTTTTAATTGTATTTTTTATTTGTTCTTCTTTCTTCTATTTTACTGTTTAACTTCATTTCTTCTGTTCTTTCTTGTATTTTCTTTTTTCCCTATTTTATTTTACTTTTTTTCGTTTTCTTTTTTCTACATTTCTTAAGAAAAAAGTGTATAGTTTGTAATTTAATTTTTTTATAAGCACACTATACATATTTTGAGATTTGTATTCCAGTGATGATGATTTATTTAGGTATATTTCTCAATTTGTACGAATTTTCCGGAACGCGTTTTCCCTCCGATAAGCTGAAAATTAATATTTAATGCAAAGAAGCAAATTAGACATTCTATCAATCATACTTAACACTTTCAACGTATTCATTTGTTATAAAAAGAATTTTTTTTTGTACTATAATCTTATTTTTAATCTAAAATTGAGAAAAGGCCTGACAAGTGCAATTGTAATAATTTGAATACGAAAATAGAGTCATTAATCATTTTGCGCTATTTGAGGAAAATGTGCACAATTTAAAGATTTTTTTTGTTAAAATTCCCATTAGAATTGATAAAAATTCATAAATTATGAGTTTAAAATAATTTTACTTTCTAGATATCAATACAGGGTGGTATTCTTGAGCATACTTACTGAGATGAGGGAATGAATGAATTAGATTCTGACATTCCATTTCGAATGACATTTAAAACACAATTCCTCGACCTCTATTTTCTTCTGCCACTTTTATATTTTCGTTTTCACTACTTCTTTTACCTCTTTTTCCATTTCTTCTTTTCTCTCTTCTTACGTTAATTCTAGTTATTACTATATTATTATTTTCTACTATTTTTGTTTCTTTTTTCAAACTCTCTAACATTTTATTTTTTTTATTCCTCTCATTAACTTTCTTTTTTTGAAACTTCTCTTCTATTTTTCTTAACTTCTCTGTTTTTTCTTTTTAACAGCTTAATCTCTTCGATTATTGTTTTCTTTTTTCTACTGTATTCTTTTAAAGACTTTTGCTTTTTCTAGCTTTACTTCTTCTTCTGCTTTTTTTCATTTTTTTTTGCTTTTATTATTTTATTTCTTCACACTTGCGCCAGACTGTGTTAGTTAGTTAGTCAGATCGTATCAAAGCTAAGCAGATTTGTGATTGTTAACTGATTCAGACACGTTTTTGTCAATTCCTCATCTTGATTGGTTGTTTTATCTTGACGTTTTGAAGTATACTATACAATATAGCCGTTCTTATTGGCCGAAAACGTGCAGTGCCAAGAAGGAGGAGCTTAATATATGAGACAAGCGTTCTCATTCGCCGATTACATAATTTGTTATCGAAAGCCATACCTCATTTCTAGCTTCAGTTTTTTGCTGAGTTTATCAGATAACAAATTTATCAATATCCAAAGAAATTTTTACTTCAAAAATCTTCTACTTATTAACAATAAATAATTAAAAATTCAAAACAACAATTTAATTGTCAAATTAGCGCATAGGCAGTATTTGCAAGAAAATTATATATAATATACTTAGTCGTTCTTATTGGCTGTAAAAAGACAGTACTAAGGAGGAGGAGTTGTTTAACATGTGGAACAAGCGTTCTCATTCGCTAATTTAAATGTTCGTTTTGATTGGCTGTTCTACAGAAGGCAGATATTTGACTGAAAAAATTAATAATTTACAATTTTGACTTTGTAAAAATTTGTTAATTGTTTGTTAGATATTGTTTGTTTCATGTTCAATGTAGAGTGCTCTATTGAGCATCACCTAATTCTGGATGAATTCCAGAAAAGAAAAAGAGTTTTGTCAGCAATCCAAATGTGTTGGATTCTGCACTGCAGAGATTCTGCTATGATGCTTTTATTAAATTGGTTCTATGACACGTTTGTTTCATCAATTTATTTGTTTATTTTTATTTACACTTAGTCTATTGAAAATGTAAATAAAAAACACAATTTTTTACATTTGCATTGTTTACTGCAATAAAATTCTACAATTACACCCATTGCCAGACGGAAGTCATCCTTTTTTTATAAAAAAAAGTTTGCTTGGGTAGGACTTGAGCCTACGCCACTGATTCGGTCAGGCTTTAAAAGCACTCTTTTCAACCACCTGACACAAATTGATTATACCGTAAATCGAATTTAATTTCAATTTTCATTAATTAAATTTTTGTTTACTTATTCATACATTTGTTTGATAATTAACCTAATTATTATGGTAATTAATTTCGATTCTTTAATTACCTTTCGGATAATTGAACACAACAGCTCTATTGTTCTTCAACATCGTAAAAACATATTTCCCTAACAATGTAAATTATACCCTAAAAAGTGAGGCCCAAGCTTATACAACGCAGCGGTTCCATTGTTGTCACGTCGCTCTCTAATGAAATTATTATCGTCCTGTGTTGCATTTAAAAAGAACAATTAAAATGAGAGAAATTTGTCTCAATTAGGAACTAAAATAATCTAATAAAACAATCAAATTCATAAAAAAAAAATCAAAACTACAGTTTTTTTAATTAAAAGTGAGGTTAGATTAGGTTCAGATGTCAAATTCATAGCTGTCACTTTGATGGTTAATAAACATTCATGGCAATCTTAGACGCTAAATTAAAAAAAAACACTTGTCTTATTTAATTATTAGTGAGGTTAGATTAGGTTCAGATGTCAAATTTATAACTGTCACTTTGATGGTTAATTCATGGCAATCTTCGACGCTAAATTATAAAAAACACTTGTTTTAGCAGTATTTTTCTAAGATCGACATCAAATAGAGCGATTGTTTGGACAAGAATTTCAGTGCTTTTATCGCAAATTAAACTTTCCACAACAAGCACTTTCCTTGGGGAAAGTTTGGTGCAAAAAGTGGAAACGATAATAATAGCAAAATGTAATAAAAGCACTTGAAAAGTGTTTCCAAAAAAAAAAACAAAAGAATTTTTTTTAGGTTCGAGGAGTAAATTGAATTTCGCTTTTGGCTTGTCTTTTATTATTTATAATTTGACCTTTGGCGATTTAAGCTCCGGGAGCTTAGAGAATGTGTATAGAAAGCTTATTGGGGGAGATATAAAGCCCTTGCATTAAATATGCTAATGGCAGACGGTCGTTTGTGAATTTTGAGGTTAGGGCTAGAGTAGAAAAATCGGCCGATGCTAACATTCCGATTGATGATTTTTCTTTCAAGAAATTCAATAAAAAAAAAAGAAAATAAAGTTTATTCCTATTTTCGTTTTTTTTTGTTTTTTAAATTATTTACAATCTTTGATCGTGTATTCTATGATTTCATTAATTTTTTTTTAAATTAACATTTTTTTATGATTTTTTATTCAAACTTGCTATTAGCTTTTTTCTATAACTGTTTTTTTTTTAATAATTTGGTACCTTATTTAGTACTATTTTTAGATTTTTAGCTATGTTTGAACTAACTTTTTCTGTTTGCTTAGACCTTTATTTATTTTTTTTTATTTTTTTTTAGATATGCGCAATTTTTTTTTATTGTCTAAGCTTTTATTTTACTAAATCTAATCTTTAAATAACTTTTTTATTAATTTTGCTTTGAAGTTTTCTTTGTTTTGCATTAACTTATAAATTTGTCTTTATACTTAACTGCTTTTAAACTTGTTTTTTTTATAACTTGCTGTTATTTAGCTCTAAAACTCCTCTTTTTCAATTTTCATTCTTTTCTTTTCAAACACTTTTATTCTTTTATATATTATTTTATTATTTTTTGCATATATTTTTAATTAGAAAAAATTATTATATTGGTTTTTTTTATAATTATCTAAGTTTTTTATAAATTTGTTCCGTATAATATTCTATTATTTTATTTTTTTTTATGTTTTCAACAGACTTAGCAAGACATTTAGTCCTATTTTGAGTCGTTTTTCGTTCAAAAACGCGTTTAAGTTTTTTTATTTTTGCTTTTTTTCTATATATTTGGAATCAGTTTTTTTTTTATCTCATTTTCTTCAATTTTTTAAATTGTTTGTAAGTTTTGCTTCTTGTATTAGGTCTACAAACAACATTTTCTTTCTCTCTAATTAGTTTTTATCACAACAAAAATAAAAAAAACCAATAAACATTTTTTTAATAATATTTCTCAAAAATCTAATAACAAATATAAAACAAAAACTGTAAAAATCGACCAAAAATATTTTTCTCAAAGCGTTTCTAATTATTATTTATTTTATGGTTTTTTACTTTTGCACAAAACTTTCTTTTTGTAATTGTTTTTTTTTTCAAATAATTTGGAAGTTTTTTAGTATGATTTTTAGACTTTTTCCTTTATTTGGAGCCGGGAAGTATTGCTCACTTGTTTTGTTTGCTTATCTTTATCTTTATGTTTTTATTTTTTATTATTTATTTTGTACTTTTTTTTATTATCTCTATTATGTAAACTCTTATTCCACCAAATCAATTCTTTGTGCAATTTTTTATTTTTGGTTTTGCCGTTTTCTTTGCTTTTGTTTTTTTTATAGAACTGGCTGTTTAAAAATACTTTCTTTATTGTTTTTTTTTAATTATTTATTTTTACAACTTTTTTTATTGTTATATATGTTATATTTTTTGGCATTTATTATTGTTTTTTTCGGTTCTACAAATATTCATATTGGTTTTCCAATTATTATCTATGGTTATTGTTTTTTATGTAGATTTTTTATAAATTTGTACTGTATCTTTTTCTATTAATCTTTTTTCTTTGTCAATATTTTCATTTTAAGATAGATAAACCGATAACTCAAAAAAGTAACTCTTATAAAGTTAAATAACATAAAAATCAAAACTTAAACTTTAATATTCTACAACACTCACAACGTGTTATATTTAGGCACTAAAACAGATAAAATAGGTAACTCGTTAACTCTTATAAAAAACAATAATAAACAGTTAGGAAAACAATTTATAAATTAATAACTACGTTTTTAAAATTAGATAGATAACACAAAAAAAGCACTTTTGACTCCTCATATTTAAAATTAGGTTAAAAAACTAGATATATAAATAACTGAAAAAAAGTCTTAACTCTTATTTTTGTAAATAATACTTAAATAACATCAAAATAAACAATATGAGCTCTAATAGATATTCTATAACGCTTTCGATGTGTTATCTTTATACAGATATAATACATTTGGTGATAAAGTAGATAAATAAATAAAAAAATACATTTATAGATATAGATAAATAACTATTACAATTTATCTGTTACTTATAGATACCTAAACTTAAATAATATCTAGATAATAAAAAAAATATTTGATAAAATTAATATCTTAACTCTAATATTCTGTAGTGTTATCATTTTAAATTCAATTTAAAAAATTAGATAGATAAATAACTCAATTAAAATTTTAACTCTTATAATCTCAATAATTCATAAATAACATAAACAAATTAAAATCAACATTTTATATTAGGTATACCTGCTCTTTTAACGCAATTACTCAAATTTATAAAAATAGATAAACAGATAAAAAAGATAACTCACAAAATGTGTTAACTCTTATCAAAACAGAAATAAATAGTTGAAATAATAATTTAAAAAAATTAAAATTACGTTGATGAACAATAACGTTGAAAACAATAATTCAAAATTTAAGTTAAAATTTTAAGAGTTATCTCACAAAATTTGTTAACTCTTATCAAAACTATAATAAATAATTAAAAAAATAATTTTAAATTACGTTTATAATATTAGATTACAGATAAATAAATAGATAACACAAAAAAAGTTTTAACTCTTAAAAATACAATAATTCAAAATTTAACTTTATTAAATTTTATGAGTTAACTCAAAAAATGTGTCAACTTCTTTCAAAACAATAACAAACAGTTAAGAAAACAATTTAAAAAATTAAAATTACGTTTATAAAATTAGATTACAGATTAATAAATAAAAAATTTAACTCTTTAAAATAAAAAAAAAATTATTCAAAATCTAAAAACTTAACTCTAACTATCTGTAACACTTTTGACGTGTTATATTCAAAATAACGTTGAAAAAATTAGATATACCTAAAATTAACTCAAAAAAAGTCTCAACTCTTATTATTTTTAGAAATATCTAGGTCAATAAAATAGATATATAACCTCATTTTCGAAAACAGATTTAGTTTTCAGTAGATTTTTTTTACTTTTTAATATGTTTTATTTTCTTTTTAATTTAAAAGTGTTCTATTTATTTAAAAAAGATAGATAAACAGATAACTCAAAAATGTAACTCTTATCTAAATATTATTATAATACTTATAGACCTTGCGCAGTAATAGACTAATAAATAATAGTTTTGTTTATTTGCACTTTTTTTGTTTATTTGTTTAACATATTTCTTTAATTTTTTTCAATTTTTAGTTGATTTTGTTTTTTGATAATGGCATCGTGTCTATAAGCCTGTATTTATGCATCTTATATGTTTAGCAATTTTAAGCTGTATGGGACGCTTCCTTTTTTGAATGTAAACTTTTCCACAAGAGCACACAATTTGTATTTTTTTTATATTTGTATAGTTTTTAGCATTATCTCGCTTACTTATTTTTGGTGCTATTACTTTCTTTGATTATAGACTCTAAATGATCTAATCTGGTTTACTTTTTTTATTGTTAATCATTACTTCATAATCGTATTGAGTATTATACTCTAAATGACAGATGTCAGTTTTTGATAGACACACATAGAGATAAAAAGTATATCGCTGATTGGACAACAAAGTTACTACTATAGCGTCTTTTGTCTCAAAAGTATATCAATGATATATAATCTATCTTCTTTGGTTCAGCCACCAACTGGTAAAATAAGCAATTTAGACATGTTTTGTTCTTATTGGAACTCATCAAGTGGCAACAGATTCAGATGAATAATTGATGACTATAAATTACTTTTTCCATTACTTTGACCTACTACAAATCATCGTAATCTCCATGTTTTATGCAACAACCATTTTATTGGGTATAACAGCATGTTTTCATACACCCTATGCTGATTTATATTCCGAAACCCAGGGAGGAGATTTACATGCAATGTCAATTTAGTACACCACCGAGAACGACAAATTTATGGCCAGATATTAATCGAGTTGGCTGAGGATCTTACAATTAATCCAAACAATGCTTAAGAGCGTCAACACTGTAATAATTAAAAATTTTAATTGAAATATTGGCAACATGGCAGACATTAATTCAGTTGTTATGTTTCCAAGTGTCAATGCAAATGAGCAAACCAATTTGTCAGAGTTTTTGAAAGGGTTAATTATCGTTTTGGCGCCTTTTTCCGAAGGGGTAATGCTAAATTTATGTTTTGTGTGAACAGAATAAATTTTGAGACGGATTTGAGCCAACTACGATTAATGTAAATCAATTTAAGTTAGTCTAAGAAAATCAAGGCAAATTTATTCAAATTAGATCCGTCGACTTGGACATGTTTTGCTCTTATTGGAACTCTTCAGCAACAGATTCAAATTGTCAGTGAAAATTTATACTTATATTTACTAAATGTCTATTACTTTTGTAATATGGCTAAAATAGTGACATCTTTTAGAATAAAACGCCTCTTACATCGTTCCAAATTGTCACTGCAAAATATATTCAAATAAATAACCGTTCCAAGTAGCTGAAGAATTCCAATAAAAACAAAACATGTTCAAGTTCAAGTTTTTTTTTCGTTATTTTTAATAATTTTTATAGACTTTTTTTTTATTGGAAAAATTTTCTTCGCTAGGCTTTAAAATTTTGATTTCAAGATCAAATTATATTCATATATCATAATTATAATATTATAATCATCATCAAATATTATATGAGTTATCATATAATTTTAATAGTCATATGATATAATATTGTCAATGTTATAATAATAATGATTCAATTATGGTTTTTCAAAATTTTATATCATTATAGGTATTATATGAACATTATATTATATGAATTTGTCATATGATATAATATTATATGAAGTATTATGTGAATTATGTCATATAATTTAACATTAACTATTTTTTTAAAAAACGATACATTTTTCAAGAGAATTTGATATATTTTTTTGTTTATAATATTAAATTTATATCATTATATCATATGATTATTATATTATATGAAATATTATGTGAATTATGTCATATAATTCAACATTAACTAATTTTTGAAAAATAATACGTTTTACAAGAAAATGTGTTTTTTTTGTTTATTATATCAAATTTATATCATTATATCGTATGATTATTATATTATATGAATTTGTCATATGATATAATATTATATAAAGTATTATGTGAATTATGTCATATAATTCAACATTAACTATTTTTTTTTTAAATAATACATTTTTCAAGAGAATTTGATATTTTTTTTGTTTATTATATTGAATTTATATCATCATATCATATGATTATTATATTATAAGAATTTATATTTGAAATACATTACTATGTGAAATATGTCATATAATTTAACATTAACTAATTTTTAAAAAATAATACATTTCTCAAGAGAATTTGTTTTTTTTTGTTTATTATATTAAATTTATATCATAATCATGACATATGATTATTATATTATTTGAATTTGTCATATGATATAATATTATATGAAGTATTATGTGAATTATGTCATATAATTTAACATTAACTATCTTTTGTGAAATAATACATTTTTTAAGAGAATTTGATATTTTTTTTTTGTTTATTATATTAAATTTATATCATTATATCATATGATTATTATATTAAATGAATTTGTCATATGATATAATATTATATGAAGTATTATGTGAATTATGTCATATTATTTAATATTAACTTTTTTTTGGAAAATAATACATTTTTCTTTCAAAGAAAATTTGTTTTTTTATCTTTATTATATTAAATTTATATCATTATATTATATGATTATTATATTGTATGATATAATATTATATGAAGTATTATGTGAATTATGTCATATGATTTAACATTAACTATCTTTTGTGAAATAATACATTTTTTAAGAGAATTTGATATTTTTTTTTTGTTTATTATATTAAATTTATATCATTATATCATATGATTATTATATTATATGAATTTGTCATATGATATAATATTATATGAAGTATTATGTGAATTATGTCATATAATTTAACATTATCTAATTTTTGGAAAATAATCCCTTTTTTAAAAGAATGTGTTTTTTTTTGTTTATTATATTAAATTTATATCATTATATCACATAATTATTATATTATATGAATTTCTTATATGGTATAATATTATATGAAATATTATGTGAATTATGTCATATAATTTAATATTATCTTTCTTTTGGAAAATAATACATTTTTCTTTCAAGAAAATTTGTTTTTTTTGTTTATTATATTAAATTTATATCATTATATCATATGATTATTATATTATATGAATTTATCATATGATATAATATTATATGAAGTATTATGTGAATTATGTCATATTATTTAATATTAACTTTCTTTTGGAAAATAATACATTTTTCTTTCAAGAGAATTTGTTTTTTTATGTTTATTATATTAAATTTATATCATTATATTATATGATTATTATATTGTATGATATAATATTATATGAAGTATTATGTGAATTATGTCATATGATTTAACATTAACTATCTTTTGTGAAATAATACATTTTTTAAGAGAATTTGATATATTTTTTTTGTTTATTATATTAAATTTATATCATTATATCATATGATTATTATATTATATAAATTTGTCATATGATATAATATTATACGAAGTATTATGTGAATTATGTCATATAATTTAACATTATTTAATTTTTGGAAAATAATACATTTTTCAAGAGAATGTGTTTTTTTTTGTTTATTATATTAAATTTATATCATTATATCATATGATTATTATATTATATGAAGTATTATGTGAATTATGTCATATGATTTAACATTAACTATCTTTCAGAAAATGATACATTTTTCAAGAGAATTTGATTTTTTTTTGTTTATTATATTAAATTTATATTATTATCTCATATGATTATTATATTATATGATACAATATTTTATGAAGTATTATGTGAATTATGTCGTATGATTTAACATTAACTATATTTTAGAAAATGATACATTTTTCAAGAGAATTTGATTTTTTTTTGTTTATTATATTAAATTTATATTATTATATCATATGATTATTATATTATATGAAGTATTATGTGAATTATGTCATATAATTTAACATTAACTATTTTTTTGGAAAACGATACATTTTTCAAGAGAATTTGATATATTTTTTTGTTTATAATATTAAATTTATATCATTATATCATATGATTATTATATTATATGAAATATTATGTGAATTATGTCATATAATTTAACATTAACTATCTTTTAGAAAATAATACATTTTTCAAGAGAATTTGATCTTTATTTTCGTTTATTTTGTTTCAGTTATCCTGTCACGGATAAGACAAGAAGGACCTGTCATCACTTTAACCATAAAATCCTCAATCGATGACGTTCCAAGTGGAAAATTTGGGAGGACGAAGGATCGGAACGACTGTCGACCTTTCGTCTTCAGGAGTCAATTGGGGAGCTCTCCCTTAACGGTTAACTGGACCATCGAGGACGAGGAGGAGGACTCCAGAAGAGCCAATCTGACTTTCGAGTGAGTGGAGAGAATGTAAATAGGTCAATTTTGACGTGTGACCTCGCTTTTGGTTTCACTTCATTTTGATAAATTGATAACTCTATTTGCAAAACAAAAATTTGAATGAATCGTTAAGCGATTGAAGGAAATGGAAAATGAGCGAAAAGCTATTTTTTATCGAAATTTTATTCATTTATTTTTTTCATGATACTCTTGTTTGTCAATAACTTACAAATCCCACACTTTCTCGATGGGCAGTAAATCTGGCAATCTTGGTGGCTATATACACCTGGCGGAATGAGTAGCGTGGGCTCGAGCCCCACCCAGGCAGAAGTATTTTTATACAAAAAAGCAGCGATTGAAGGAAATAAAAAATGATAGGAAAGCTATTTTTTATCGTTTATTTTTCTAACATTTTTTTTATGTAGTTCTTGTTTGTCAATAACTTTTTTTATAATGTTCTTGTTTTGTCAATAACTTACAAAGCTAGATCTAATACCACACTTCCTTGATGGGCAATAAATCTGGCAGTCTTGGTGGCTAATGATAAAAAGTTCAAAACCTGGCGGAATGAGTAGCGTGCGTTCGAACCTCACCCAGGCAGAAGTATTTTTCCACAAAAAAGCTAGCTTTTGTTTGGCTATGAGTGTTTGTAAATGTAGGAAATCGCAAATAAATATTTAGCAGTATCTGCAACAAAATATTTACAAAAAAACCCTTTTTTACGTCAACAACAATTTCTGACTAATTAAGCGCAACATTAATAAAGGTTAGATTCTAAGATATAAATCATCGTAAATAACTTCAGCGGACGTAATGAAAATGTTTTACAACCTATTTTGCTTCTAAATTACAACTTTATGCATTTTATTTTTGCTTAAAAATGTACAAAACCCACCTGAGGAATTCAATATGCAAACCTTTTTTTATTGCGACGCATTTTATTACCGACTCAACTTTCAACTCCCGGTATACTCCTATTAAGTTAAATTGCTTTTTTACTAAACGTCTTGTTTTTAATGAGTTTTTTATTTAACAATAAAAAAGTGTACGTTTTTTAGCGCAGAAGCACGAGTTCTCTTATAGATATGTTTTTTAAAGTTGGTACGGCATAACTGTCAAAATTACGTCAAATGACAATCCTAGATTATCATCATTAGTTTTTAGTATCTTTCTTACAGATTTTTAGTGAAATTTGTTATCTTTGAAAGGAAATACGTATTTATTTTAAGCCGAGAGTATTTTGAAAAGAGGTTTAATGCTTTAAATCAGCGGCTTCAACTAAAATTGCTAAAAATTAAGTTTGTGCAATGATTTATATTCATTTTAAAACCAAATGGATTGCTGCTGTTACCAACCGTTAACAACAAAACTTCCCACAGCGTAAAAATTAAAATTTTCTATAAAAAAAAACGAAAAGACAAATAAGCGAGATACCTTGCTTATTTAAAAATATCTTCAGATAAAAGACACAAAAAAAATGTAAATAATAATAATAATAAAAAAAATTATTTATTTTCCAACGAACAGTGTCCATTACAGGAAATAATTACGTAGAAAAGTTCTTCATTTAATATATTTAAATTTAATATAATTTTTAAAACATGAATATATAAAAAAAATAAACTAATAATAAACAACGCACTGATAAAAGAAAGATAAGAAATAAACAAAAACGGAAACAAATTGTTAGTAAAAATATAAACGAATTCAAAATAAAGAGAAATGAGATAATTTAAGAAAAAGTTACGTAAGGAAAAAAACAAAAATATATTTAAATTTCTATAAAATTAAATATCAGATTTAGTTTCTAGCATAAATTTTTAGATATAATTATTATAAAATATCCCAAATAAAAATGCGTTTTGTATAAAAAATTTAAACAAAGGCAGTGCTGACTAAAACAAGAAAGATAATTAGAAACTGAGCAAAATAAAATAGAATGGAAAATAAATGCGATTAATAGAGAAGAATTTGATTAAAACACTAAACAAAAACTAAAGAAAGAGTAAGATATAAAAGATAAAAATGTAAAATATGAGAGAAAAAACAAAAGCAGAAAACAAAATGAATAAAAGAACACGCTAATAAAAATAAAAAAATCAACAAAAATAAAAAAAAAATTTTAACAACATTACAAATTATCATTTGGTACAAAGCCTAAATACAGATAAAAAGTGTGAGCCACGCTGTAGAGATGTGACTGGTTCGCAAAAAAATAAAATTTGATTAAATTCGAGGAATGTTTATGCTAGGTGGAACATATCAAGATAGTTTTATAATAATATTAATAATTTTTGCTCTCTGTAGAGCGCAGACTTTTCGCTCGGATAGCATTAAATTAATTCATTCAGCCACTTTGTTTTCCTTTACAACAAACCTTATTTGTTCTGCTTGTGTGCTTTAGCGCCAGGCTTCTTGTGTAATTATTTGGAAAATGTTATTTCAAGAAATTCGTATAATTTATATTATAATTTGTTGCATGTGCGCCGCTTTTGAAGATGTCTTTTACAGTTTCGGGGGAATTAAAGCCACTTGTCTTCTGTAGTGTCAAGGAACAAGATGTCATCTTGCGTTTTGGAACGATGATGAAATGTTGCAATTATTTTCTGTCAAAAATATGTCAAACTAATTGCGACTAAGAATGCAATTAGCTTGCGTCGTGAAAATTTTATCATTTTAATGAAAAATTATAGTTTTTTATTAAATTTTAAATATAGTGTACAAATGGTGGATGCGCCGGGACAGAAACTTTTTAAAACAATTTTTATAGAAATGATTTTCACAGCAAACTATTTAATATAATTATTATTTAGTATTAAGAGCTCATTTGAGTATTTTTTTTATTTGATTTTAAGCTTTGGATTTATTAGAATATTTACAAACAAAAGCTGTGCAAATTATAATAAACCTAAAAAGTCAGTTATTTTTGTTATTATTTTTAAATGCTTTTTTTTGCTTTCGGTTGACATTTAAATTTGAAAAAAACTTAGCTTAATTGATAAAAATAATGACGTATGGGCGGAAAAACCAAAATTTGTCAAAAAAAGTGTACAAATGGTGGATGCGCCGGGTTAAAAACATATTAAAATTTTTTTATAGAATTAATTTACACATTTAAAAAAAAAATTATTTAATATTATTATTGTAGAGTATTGTGAGTTTATTTAAGTATTTTTTTTATTTAATTTTAAGCTTTGGGACGTATTATTATTGTAATATTTACAAACAAAAGCAGTGCAAATTATAATAAACCTGAAAAGTTAGTTATTTTTGTTATTATTTTTAAATATTTAGCAATGGCTCTTTTTGCTTTTGATTGACATTTAAATTTAAAAAAAAACATAGTTTAATTGAAAAAAATAATCGCGTATGGACG
The DNA here is from genome assembly GCA_947359425.1 of Lagria hirta. Taxonomy (NCBI): domain Eukaryota; kingdom Metazoa; phylum Arthropoda; class Insecta; order Coleoptera; family Tenebrionidae; genus Lagria; species Lagria hirta. The sequence goes on from OX375797.1 coordinate 31,155,025, forward strand.
GGAATACCACATTTTGTCAAAAAATGGTGGATGCGCCGGGTTAATAACTTATTAAAACAATTTTTATAGAAATAATCTGCATATTTATAAAAAAAACAATTTAATATAATTATTGCTTCGTATATAGAGCTCATTTCAACATTTTTTTAATTGATTTTAAGTTTCGGATGTATTATTATTGTAGAATTTACAAAAAAAAATTGTTATTTATTTCTGCTATTATTCAAATGGCCTATTTTTGTAAACAAAAACAACCTAAAAATTAGATTTTTTCTAAACCGTTCACTCTAAACCTAGGTTTATAATTTAGGCAAACTTTAACTAAGCCAACTGGATTAAAAGCGGGCGTGGCATCTAACCAAAAGGAGTTATCTCTGGAACTTAATATATTGTAAACAGAAGAAGACGTTGTCTTGCTGAAACATGCCTGAAACTTGTTACAGGTAACCTCTGGAATTGTTTGTTGTTTACAAATCTAGGATGCTTTTCGGATTACACAAAGGACAACATAAATAGTTAATGAAGAGATTCGCGTGAAGTGCTTTAAAATAATATAAAATCTTAATCAAATGCTAATTTATGGAAATGTTTTTGGATTAATATTTCTGTTACAAGGAGGAATATTTGCAAAACATCTGAATGTTTACGTCACTTTTTCAATATTATATAAATGCTTGCTTTTGACAGGTTATTTCGCAATATTGAAGCGAAAAAAACAAAACAATTACAAAAAGCGAGTATCGAAAATATTTTTCAACAAACTTTACAAAATATTTATAATAATCTAAAAACCAATTTAACATCAAATTAAAGTTTTAATATTAAATTATTACAAAAAAAATATATCAAAGTAGGTAATGTCAAGCATGTAAAAACAATTGCATCATGTACAATGTTCGTGTTGTTTTTTCATCCTTCTGCTCTTTTTTTTATTATTTGTTATTTTGCTTTCTTTTATCTATATTCTATCATTATGTTTTACTTCTTTTGCGTCCTTTTTACGCTTTTTTCTCACTTTATTATAATTTTTATTTTTTGTCTCTCATTTCTTCTACCAATTTCTAGCACCTCTACTCTTATTTTGTTCTCAATCTTATTTTTGATTACGCCCCGCATTCTTTTTAAGTTATTTTTCCTGATTTGAATTTGTTTAAACAGTTATTTTTTACATTTTCTAGCTATTCAGTTTATTATAGTTTATTCCAGTTTTATCTAGTTTATTTCAATTCATTTTTGTTCATTTTAGTTCAATTCAGTTTATTTTATTTTAATATAATTTATTTTAGTTTATTTTAGTTTGTTTTAGTTTATTTTAGTTTATTCTAGTTTATTTTAGTTTATTTTAGTTTATTTTAGTTTATTTTAGTTTATTTTAGTTTATTTTAGTTTATTTTAGTTTATTTTAGTTTATTTTAGTTTATTTTAGTTTATTTTAGTTTATTTTAGTTTATTTTGGTTTATTTTAGCTTGTTTTAGTTCCTTCTAGCTTATTTCAATATATTTTAGTTTTTTTTGGTTTATTTTAGTTTATTTTAGTTTAATTCAGTTTAGTTTATTTTACTCCTTTCAAGCTTATTTCAATTTATTTTAGTTTATTTCAGATTATTTTTGTTCATTTTAGTTCAATTCAGTTTATTTTACTTTGTTTTAGTTCATTCTAGTTTATTTCAATTTATTTTAGTTTATTTTAGTTTATTTCAGTTAATTTTTGTTTATTTTTATTTAATTCAGTTTATTTTAGTTTGTTTTAGTTCTTTCTAGTTTATTTCAATTTATTTTAGTTTATTTTAGTTTATTTTAGATTATTTTTGTTCATTTTAGTTCAATTCAGTTTATTTTACTTTGTTTTAGTTCATTCTAGTTTATTTCAATTTATTTTAGTTTATTTTAGTTTATTTCAGTTAATTTTTGTTTATTTTAGTTTAATTCAGTTTATTTTAGTTTGTTTTAGTTTATTTTAGTTTATCTCAGCTTATTTTAGTTTATTTTAGTTCATTTTAGTTTAATTCAGTTTAGTTTGTTTTAGTTCTTTCTAGTTTTTTTCAATTCATTTTAGTTTATATTAGTTTATTTTATTTTTTTCTAGTTTAATTCAATTTATTGAAATTGTTGAGAGACATTTAATAGCTCAGATATCGGAGAAAAAGTTGACCAAAGAAAAATTATATTGAAAATTTAATTTTTAAGAAAAAACTAAAACAAAAAATCTTAAACATAAGACATAAACCAAAAACAAATTTGAATTCAAAAAGCTTTAATCAAGCTTCAGTAATTTTTTTAAAAAGTATTTAATTTTTTTTTTGGTTAAAATAGTTTAGCTTAGTTTATTTTAGTTTACTTTAGCTCAATTCAATTTGAAAGGATAGGAAAACAAAAATAATAAATAAATAAAATTAAAATCAAGTAAAAACATTATAAAAATAGAAACAAGAAGAATAAAACAAGAAGAAAGTGAAGAGAAATGATAAAACGAGACAAAAAAGTTAAAGAGACAAAAAAAAACAATAAGAAAATAAGAGAGAATTGAAAAAAATATATGGAAAATAGGTCTTAATAATGCAGAGTGTCAGAAATAAAATTGTATACTGCTCAAGTATTCTAACTTTAATTATAATAAAATAAAAATAAAAATAAAAGAAGTAAATAGGAAAAGAAAACAAAAAAAAAGAAAAAAAATAAAAGAAAAAAAGAAATTTTGTTAAGTTAAAATAGAATAAAAAAGGCGTTGTTTTCGAGGAATTTGTAAGAAAATTCGGAATTAGAATTATCTTTTAAAGAGTATTCTCTTTCATAATAAATGGCCTACTTACTTTTATCTATTTGTTCCAGTCACAGATCTAATGTCATTCTATTTTTCAGACTAAATTACCGTCTGGAAGACAACCCAACTATCTACAAAAGCCTCCATTCAGCTTCAATAAATCAAGGTAATCTAAAACTCAAAAATCTTCTTAATTGTATTTAAGAGAGCCCCTCGGTAATGAGTGGCGTGGGTTCGAACCCCATCCAGGCAGAAAGAAAAATGACTTTCGTCTGGTCATGGGTGTTTGTAAATGTAGGAATCACAAAAAATCATAAAGGTCTCCCGTTAATCCCATACCGTAGTTTATTAAATAATCAGGAAACATTATTTTGGCGTCTTCAAACCCTCTAATAAAGGTCTATTAGAACCTGTTGTCGAGTTGATTGATAGCCTTTATTAAAGTCGAAGCGAATATTGTTTTTTTTTTTAAATTTTTGAATATTGTGTGTTTACGGACGGTCAAAATCCGCCAATTACCTTTTCATTAAAAACATGCCAGATCGGCACAAAATAGTGTTTTGAGTTTTATAAAAATACAATATAGTTAGATATCACTACAAAAAAAAAATGATATTATAATTTCAATTATTTTTAGACATATCCCAAAAAACACGGTTTTAAACACTAGACCGACTAGTACTGTAAGTAATACTAAACACCAGCGTGTGGTATTCATGACGTGTGAAGGAATTTGACCAGAGAAATCATCATAAGAGTCAAAATAAGGCAACAAAATAGACAGTCAGTAGGCAGCTAGATCATTTAATCTAAAACTAAATTGTAAAACAAAATAAATTAACATGACTGATCGGAAACGTCTATTTCTTCCTAGCGATTGATCGCAGGATCTCTCCAGAATCCAAAGCGCAGCTTTGTTATGTACACAAAAACCAAGAACGGATTGTTGAGCCGGTGCACATTCGACCATTTTTTTGCTTTACCTATCAATCACGAAAAATCCACAAAAGCGCAAAGTATAAGCATTAGTTAAAACAAAACAAAAACTTAAAAAACAAAAAAAAAACTTTTATTTAAATTTGGCGTAAGTACGTTGTTTTTATTCAAATTAAGATAAAATTGACAGTTGATACATTTTTGCGACATAACATACTGACTAGATTGACAGAATAATTTGAAATAATTTAGTAAAAAAAATTAATATAATGTTTTTTTCTCAAGTAGCCTGATATATTTTTTGAAAATAATTTGAGAACCAAAATGTATTATTCGTTATGTGCAAATAATCTACATTTGAAGCTTTAAGCTATTTTGGGGTCATTTACTGCGCAAAATCATAACTCACTAATTAGAACTCAAACTAGTTCTAAAAACTAAATTAAATTCTATTGCAGCTATAAGTGGCTTGACCGTCGCCAATAAACTGATTTGCTCCTGTGCTCAATTACCTTTCAACTCACTTCAAAGTACAGTCAAATAAAAAACATATAAGAAAAGCTCCGATTAAAAGCAGCTTTTTAGCGCGCTGCACTGTTTTCCTAAGAGTTTTTTGCTCTTTTTGCGGCGCTAGAACTTTTATTCCAAGTTTTCAAAGCGCTGAGAAGGGCTTAGACAATAACAAGTCGAGAAAGCTCCGCATTTGGATGATTGGAAGGTAAACTAAAAAGGTTTATTTTGAAGCTTTTGAGGAATATGACAAATAGTATGCAATGGTTGTCTCTAGAGATGGTTTACGGACAATAATTTCACGTGATAACGTCATAAGAAAAGCCTGAGACAAAATTGCATACCATTATTTTGAAAGAGCATACTAATGTTTCAGATACTCGCAGTCGATCGTGCCACTTTCGGCTTAGGCATAACGTGACAATGAGTCATACTCTTTGTGCGTACTGTCGACTTTATATAATCAAAATGAGCTTAAACATTTTTGATGTATCTGCAAAATATTAAAAAGTTTTTATATTATAAAGGGTATTATCTATAGAGGGTTAACATATAAAGCGTCTTGACGTCATCATAGTTGAGAAATTAGGGTTTTTTATATTATTGCATGGCAGCTTTTTTTAAATGACAGATAAAAAATATATCGCTGATTGGACAACCAAGTTACCACGTTAGCGCATTTGGTTCAATCGCATACCTATGGAATGCAAAGTTATCTATTTTTCTTTGGTTTCTACCAACAACAAAAAAATAAACTCATTTAATCAAACTAGATTCGTAGAGTTGGACATGTTTTGTTCTTATTAGAACCCTTCAGCGAGTCGACATCTTCAGCAAAATAAGGTGACATGTAGAAGCCTAGTATCTCAACTTTTATGTAAGCTTAGCTTCTAATAGATGTCGCTATTTTACTATATTACGCTATAATAATCTTCACTGTAAACTTATTGAATTAAGAATGCTTTGCGACATACCAACAAAAGAAAAATAAAGCCAATTTAATCAAACTAGATCCATGTTTTGTTCTTATTAGAGCCCTTCAGCGAGTCGACATCTTCAGCAAAATAAGGCGACATGTAGAAACCTAGTATCTCAACTTTTATGTAAGCTTAGCGTCTAATAGATGTCGCTATTTTACTATATTACGCTATAATAATCTTCACTGTAAACTTATTGAATTAAGATTATGTTGCAATTTGCTGAAGAGTTCCAATAAGAGCGAAGCATGTCCAAGTCCACGAATGAATTTGCTTTTTGTTTTTGTTTGCTAAAGCTACAGTTTTTTTAAAATTTTTTTTTTCAGATTGTCAACTTTATCTGAAGGAAGCCTCCGCCACAATTGGTTCGCGGGATTTCCCGCACAGCGAGTGCCAAGTGTGGTTTCCAAGCCACAGCACCGGCCACAGCCTTATCATAGAACTGACCAAACTCAACGTGCCCTGCTCCAGAGGCTACCTCCACTTTAGCGGCCTAAACACCACACAGCACCCCCATTTCCGCAGCCACCGCCAACCCCCACGTCTCTGTGGGAAGCTGGAGGAGCTTGGGGAAAGCGAGCGACATGTGTATTTCCCGTTTTCCCATACGCCGCCGGTGATGCATACGCATGGAAATCCGGTCTTTGGGCTTTTCTACCATCTGGTTGATTATTGTTATAACGTTACGTTTGTAACGCGGAATGGCTCCTTTGAACTTGAGCCCAAAGGGGAGCTGCAATGCACGTTTAAAATTTATTTGCCTTTTGGGAATCGAGTGGCGCTCAACTTACAGATTGGAGACAGTACTTCCACAGGTAAGCTGATCTGTGGCTGAAGATAATACTTTCAGAGCCTGGTCGAATGAGTGGCATGGGTTCGAAACCCGCCCTGGCAGACGACTTTCTGGTCATGGTCTGTTTCTTTCATTCCAGGTACTCCAGCCATCGACTCCCTTCTTCCAGACTTGCAAAGCTCCGACCATAAATGTGACGGGCTCCTCACCCAACTCTTCGACGGCGACAACACCTGGTCGCATTGTACAAAACCGGGAGACGCTGAGAGACAAATCGAAATGGTTTCGAGGGAAAACAGGATAATCCTGCGAGTGAACGTTCGAAGGAGTACCAGCGGGTCCGCGTTGGGGCTGCGAATGAGCTATCGTGCGGCCCCCATCGACGAAATTGAGGGTGGCTGCGGCTTCGGATGGGTGACCATCAAACAGTTCTGCGTTTCGGCTGTCGAAGAAGCCAAACTGCCGTGGGCTCAAGCCGAAACCGAGTGCGTGAGGCGAGGCGGACATTTGGCGAGTGTTCGGAGTGAGCATGCTCAAAATTTGGTCAACAATATGCTGATGAATAGGTAAGTTAAATTTGTATGCTAACACCAGCACTCAAAGTCAGTCAGTGCGATAAGTAGCCAGATTTTGCACTAGTGCGCCAATCAAACACATGAGAAGTGTTCAATTCTCGCACTTTTGCAGAAATTCCGACATTAAAAAATGTTTTGTAGACTATAGCATTTGCAAAAAGGCAATTCTTAAATCTTGTTTTGAATAAAATATCGTCAAGTTTGCTTTGCGAATTGTGTCAAAAAATTGAGTGCGGTGACTGATTCTCGCACTAGTACGAGAATAAACCCATTAAACAGTTTTATACGCAAAATTTAATGCGAAATTCGCACACTTTTGACTTAAAAAAAAAGTTGTTTTGAGCCAGTCGAGATATGAATGACAATCCACTGTTGTTTGCTACCATCGTTTGGGAATTAGACATTTCCAAACGCAAATTTAGAGCGGTAAGTAAGTAATTCTGCACTAGTGCAATAATAAATTAACTAAACATCTCTACGCGCAAATTGAATGCAAGAAGTGACCAATTCTCGCACTTTTGCAAATGTTGAAAGTAAAAAAAATTTTGTTTTGTTTTTTTGAAGCATTTTCCAGTTTTCTAATCTGTTTAATGTTGGTTTTTTCCAACTTTTGAGCAAAAATGAGAAACAATTTATTGTCCTCGTCGAGCTAAAACTGCGGAAACTTTGCACAAATAGCGCAAGTTCTGCGCTCTACAAAATATGCCACAAAAATAAGTCATAAAAATGCTTTCCTTATCTCTGAATACATTTTAAATAACAAGCACAGCAGCATGCGATCTAATAAAGTGTAAGCTGTTAAAACTGGCTTAAAAGTTGCACATTTTGATCATAACTTTGTCGTCGCTCAAACTCTCAAGTGATCGTAAATTAGGGGCTGTTAGTTTTAGATTCTGCTCAAGAAAGTGGAAAATTTGTTCAGAAAAGTAAGCAGCAAATGCAGAAACAAAGAACTTTCAAAAAGGGAGCCTAAAAGGCGGATAATTAAATCAGTACATGTCTAAATAAAAAACAAATATGAAGTAAATGAAAAACATTAAAATATGTTGCTAGGAAAAGAATTAATTACAAAAAAAAAACAATAACAAAAAAGCAGAAAAAGTCTAAATAATGTTAGATAAAATAAAAGAAGATAAAATAAAAGAACAACAAATTTTTAAATTAAAAGCCTAGATTAGATAAACAAAATCAAAAAAAGGAAGAAAGATACAAAAACAAATAATAAAATTAATGTTAATTAATAAAGAAATAAAATTAACAGAAAAATATTTAATTAGAAAAAACAATGTAGGATTATGAGAAAAAAAATTGAATAAAGCTGAGTAAAACAAAAACTATTGAAAAGATAAAATGTATAGAAATGTACAAAATGCACAAAATGAGAAAAAAACAACAAAAGAATAAGAAAAAACATTTAAAAAAAAGACATAGACAAATGTTGCATAAAGAGAGACGAAACTAAACAAAAAAAATTGAAAAACATGTTAAAAAGAGAATTTTTAGAAATGTCGAAAATACAGAAAGGCAGTGGAAAGATAAGAAAAAAAAATAAGTCAGAAACAAAAAAAAAAAAATTTTAAAAAAACAGGAAATTTAATTTAAATTTTTTTCTTTTCTATTAAGTTTTAACCCAAAATACAACTGCCTTTATTGAAAATAATAATTCAAAAACTGATATCATAAGAAAAATTGATGTTAACATAACAAAAAAGCAGAAAAAGTCTAAATAATGTTAGATAAAATAAAAGAAGATAAAATAAAAGAACAACAAATTTTTAAATTAAAAGCCTAGATTAGATAAACAAAATCAAAAAAAGGAAGAAAGATACAAAAATAAATAATAAAATTAATGTTAATTAATAAAGAAATAAAATTAACAGAAAAAAATTTAATTAGAAAAAACAATGTTGGATTATGAGAAAAAAAAATGAATAAAGCTGAGTAAAACAAAAACTATTGAAAAGATAAAATGTATAGAAATGTACAAAATGCACAAAATGAGAAAAAAACGACAAAAGAATAAGAAAAAACAATTAAAAAAATAGACAAAGACAAATGTTGCATAAAGAGAGACGAAACTAAATAAAAAAAATTGAAAAACATGCTAAAAAGAGAATTTTTAGAAATGTCGAAAATACAGAAAGGCAATGGAAAGATAAGAAAAAAAAAATAAGTCAGAAACAAAAAAAAAAAAATTTTAAAAAAACAGGAAATTTAATTTAAATTTTTTTCTTTTCTATTAAGTTTTAACCCAAAATACAACTGCCTTTACTGAAAATAATAATTCAAAAACTGATATCATAAGAAAAATTGATGTTAACATAACAAAAAAGCAGAAAAAGTCTAAATAATGTTAGATAAAATAAAAGAAGATAAAATAAAAGAACAACAAATTTTTAAATTAAAAGCCTAGATTAGATAAACAAAATCAAAAAAAGGAAGAAAGATACAAAAATAAATAATAAAATTAATGTTAATTAATAAAGAAATAAAATTAACAGAAAAATATTTAATTAGAAAAAACAATGTAGGATTATGAGAAAAAAAATTGAATAAAGCTGAGTAAAACAAAAACTATTGAAAAGATAAAATGTATAGAAATGTACAAAATGCACAAAATGAGAAAAAAACAACAAAAGAATAAGAAAAAACATTTAAAAAAATAGACATAGACAAATGTTGCATAAAGAGAGACGAAACTAAATAAAAAAAATTGAAAAACATGCTAAAAAGAGAATTTTTAGAAATGTCGAAAATACAGAAAGGCAATGGAAAGATAAGAAAAAAAAAATAAGTCAGAAACAAAAAAAAAAAAATTTTAAAAAAACAGGAAATTTAATTTAAATTTTTTTCTTTTCTATTAAGTTTTAACCCAAAATACAACTGCCTTTACTGAAAATAATAATTCAAAAACTGATATCATAAGAAAAATTGATGTTAACATAACAAAAAAGCAGAAAAAGTCTAAATAATGTTAGATAAAATAAAAGAAGATAAAATAAAAGAACAACAAATTTTTAAATTAAAAGCCTAGATTAGATAAACAAAATCAAAAAAAGGAAGAAAGATACAAAAATAAATAATAAAATTAATGTTAATTAATAAAGAAATAAAATTAACAGAAAAATATTTAATTAGAAAAAACAATGTAGGATTATGAGAAAAAAAATTGAATAAAGCTGAGTAAAACAAAAACTATTGAAAAGATAAAATGTATAGAAATGTACAAAATGCACAAAATGAGAAAAAAACAACAAAAGAATAAGAAAAAACATTTAAAAAAATAGACATAGACAAATGTTGCATAAAGAGAGACGAAACTAAATAAAAAAAATTGAAAAACATGCTAAAAAGAGAATTTTTAGAAATGTCGAAAATACAGAAAGGCAATGGAAAGATAAGAAAAAAAAAATAAGTCAGAAACAAAAAAAAAAAAATTTTAAAAAAACAGGAAATTTAATTTAAATTTTTTTCTTTTCTATTAAGTTTTAACCCAAAATACAACTGCCTTTACTGAAAATAATAATTCAAAAACTGATATCATAAGAAAAATTGATGTTAACATAACAAAAAAGCAGAAAAAGTCTAAATAATGTTAGATAAAATAAAAGAAGATAAAATAAAAGAACAACAAATTTTTAAATTAAAAGCCTAGATTAGATAAACAAAATCAAAAAAAGGAAGAAAGATACAAAAATAAATAATAAAATTAATGTTAATTAATAAAGAAATAAAATTAACAGAAAAATATTTAATTAGAAAAAACAATGTAGGATTATGAGAAAAAAAATTGAATAAAGCTGAGTAAAACAAAAACTATTGAAAAGATAAAATGTATAGAAATGTACAAAATGCACAAAATGAGAAAAAAACAACAAAAGAATAAGAAAAAACATTTAAAAAAATAGACATAGACAAATGTTGCATAAAGAGAGACGAAACTAAATAAAAAAAATTGAAAAACATGCTAAAAAGAGAATTTTTAGAAATGTCGAAAATACAGAAAGGCAATGGAAAGATAAGAAAAAAAAAATAAGTCAGAAACAAAAAAAAAAAAATTTTAAAAAAACAGGAAATTTAATTTAAATTTTTTTCTTTTCTATTAAGTTTTAACCCAAAATACAACTGCCTTTACTGAAAATAATAATTCAAAAACTGATATCATAAGAAAAATTGATGTTAACATAACAAAAAAGCAGAAAAAGTCTAAATAATGTTAGATAAAATAAAAGAAGATAATATAAAAGAACAACAAATTTTTAAATTAAAAGCCTAGATTAGATAAACAAAATCAAAAAAAGGAAGAAAGATACAAAAATAAATAATAAAATTAATGTTAATTAATAAAGAAATAAAATTAACAGAAAAATATTTAATTAGAAAAAACAATGTAGGATTATGAGAAAAAAAATTGAATAAAGCTGAGTAAAACAAAAACTATTGAAAAGATAAAATGTATAGAAATGTACAAAATGCACAAAATGAGAAAAAAACAACAAAAGAATAAGAAAAAACATTTAAAAAAATAGACATAGACAAATGTTGCATAAAGAGAGACGAAACTAAATAAAAAAAATTGAAAAACATGCTAAAAAGAGAATTTTTAGAAATGTCGAAAATACAGAAAGGCAATGGAAAGATAAGAAAAAAAAAATAAGTCAGAAACAAAAAAAAAAAAATTTTAAAAAAACAGGAAATTTAATTTAAATTTTTTTCTTTTCTATTAAGTTTTAACCCAAAATACAACTGCCTTTACTGAAAATAATAATTCAAAAACTGATATCATAAGAAAAATTGATGTTAACATAACAAAAAAGCAGAAAAAGTCTAAATAATGTTAGATAAAATAAAAGAAGATAATATAAAAGAACAACAAATTTTTAAATTAAAAGCCTAGATTAGATAAACAAAATCAAAAAAAGGAAGAAAGATACAAAAATAAATAATAAAATTAATGTTAATTAATAAAGAAATAAAATTAACAGAAAAATATTTAATTAGAAAAAACAATGTAGGATTATGAGAAAAAAAATTGAATAAAGCTGAGTAAAACAAAAACTATTGAAAAGATAAAATGTATAGAAATGTACAAAATGCACAAAATGAGAAAAAAACAACAAAAGAATAAGAAAAAACATTTAAAAAAATAGACATAGACAAATGTTGCATAAAGAGAGACGAAACTAAATAAAAAAAATTGAAAAACATGCTAAAAAGAGAATTTTTAGAAATGTCGAAAATACAGAAAGGCAATGGAAAGATAAGAAAAAAAAAATAAGTCAGAAACAAAAAAAAAAAAATTTTAAAAAAACAGGAAATTTAATTTAAATTTTTTTCTTTTCTATTAAGTTTTAACCCAAAATACAACTGCTTTTATTGAAAATAATAATTCAAAAACTGATATCATAAGAAAAATTTATGTCAATATTTGTTTCCTTTCAAAACAACACCAAACAAATAATTCAAATTGAACTATTTGCATAAGGTGCTGTTACTTTATTACTTACAAACTCTTCCCGAGCAGTTTTAGCTTCCGGAAGGAAATCCGACGTAGCACCCTGTGATTTATTGGGGCCGTTTTGGGAATGGGGATTGCCCCCATTACTTTTAGAGGAATTTTATTCGATGAAAAATGTCTCAATCGGTCATAAACACTTTATAGTGCTTTCACCAGTGACACATTTTAAAACTTTTATACACTGTAAATAATTTATTCAATAAACAAAATAATTTGTAGCTAATAAAAAAACGTGTTTTTTACAGTGTTTTTTATAATTCTTGCTGGAAACAATTGGTTTTTAAAATTTTATTGTGTAAAAAAAATAGAAAATGGAATAGTCCTAGGTCAGATTCGAACCCGGAACCCACGGTTAGAAGACAAGGAGCCACTAAGCTATAAACAATTGTAAATGTGTGTGATGTTCACCTGTTTTATAAAACGTTTTATAAATCAAAGTAGGTATTGAAGCAAAACAAATTGGACTAAAGTCTGACAATATTATTGTTTGTGTGCGTAGATAAACCAACTTTTTTGGCAAACTAATAAACTGAAAACAACTACTTCTTAAGCAAATAAGACTACTGCATATTGCAAAGTGACACAAAACTGCAATTAGCTGGTGTTAGAGAAAAAATCATCGGGAGAGACGCTATAGCGCATTACCGGTTTTAAGCTTGTTTTCTCCATTTGAAAAATGGTTTTTTTACGATCTTCGACTAATTCAGTTCATGTTCTGTAAACACCGTGTTTATTTGCAACACGTCTAAGCTGTTTTTCGACATTTTCCTTTTACTTTTCTTCGACCAATTTCAGACATTTCCAGCGTAATTGTTTCATCTCACGATCCGCACGTCTTCCAAACAAATCTCAGCGGTCTCTATTATTTGAAGCGATTTTTGTTTTTTAAAATAAACGATTTCGGAGGCTTGGAAAATGTACTTTAAATAATCTGAGAAAATCGGCTAACAAAAATATATTATTTTGTTTTTGACATTTAAAAAATACAGTGTTGGCAAGACTGAGTAAGTTGGTAGTGCAAACTGTCAGTTGTCAATCGTCTTTATTTAGGTTATGTCACACAAAAAGCAACGGAAAGTAACGACATTTTTGACAATTGTGGCATAACGATGTTGTCAACTAACAAATTTAAATATTAAAACTGGCCAAATTTAAATTTAGTATAGTTTATAGCTTTTTGTTTTTAAACTTTTTACGGTCTAAAGTACGCCTAAAAAATGTATGTTTTAAAAACTCTTCTCAGGTGAAAGCCGGGTGCCACTTATTTCATTACTTCCAAAGTCTTTCAGCGTTTTTTACGCCGCCTACGCCGCCGCCATTCTGAATGATTAAAATGCCGGTTGCGTAACAAAAGCTAAAGTGTGGGTGCTCTTTAAGCCATTTTGGCCGCACGTTTACCAAAGATTGTAATTAGTTTTTATATAATAAGCTTAAAAAAAAAGTGTGGCAAAGAAAGCTAGAGTGGGAGCCGCTTCAATATTTACTTTAAGCTTTGTAGCAAGCTGACGTTGAGGTTTAAGGGTTTTATTGTTTTCGTTCGCCAACGATTTGGTTGGTTTGTATACCTATTGAAAGGGTTACTTAAATTTTAATTAAAATTTAATTATATATCAAAATTTTCTATACTACAGACAATCGCAGGGAGATAGAAGACGTGGCGTCATCTATTGTCAAAGAAATAAACTAAAACTCTTATGCAGCATTAGTTTTTATCTATTTTTTTCTGTTTTTATATCATTTATTGTTTTTTTCTTATTTTTTTGTTGTTTTTTTTCATTTTGTGAATATTGTACATTTTTATCTTCTTATATATTTCATTTTATTATTAGCCTTTAATTAAAAGATTTTTTGTTCTTCTATTTTATCTTCTGACTTAATCTATGCTTCTGTTGAATAATAGTGGCAGGACTGAGTAAGTTGGTAATGCAACCTGTCAGTTGTCAATCGTCTTTATGCAGGTTAAGTCACTAAATTTTTTGACATTTACTTTGAATTTTCGTGTGATGTGTGACATTGCTTGTGTCGTGATGCCAACTTAAGAAGTCAAATATCTTACCAACGTAAGAAAATAAGTTTCAATCGCTGAAAGTCAGCCGGTATTTGTATTTTGTTTAATGTTGGCTCGGCTCTGTCGAATTCAATAAAACCTATTTAATCTTATTGTTAGTGTGTTCTACAATACGATTCAATAAGAGAATTGACGATCTATTGTGCTCACAATCGAATGCAATAATCATCAACGTGGCGTGGCGTTCCTGAGTAAATTGTTTATTGATTACGTGCTATCAGCAATGTTGTTTAATACACACATATCTTATTGACAAATTTTTTATTATTATTATTGTCTTGTCATTAAGGCATAGTTTTGCAATTTATCGGCAATTCAGAAAATTGCATATTTGAAACATTTCTTTCTTTAGATAGAAGAGCTTAAAAAGTTTAAGAGTTTAATCTTTTTTTTTTGTTAATAGAAGAGTATTAAAGCTTTATATTCTTCTATCTAAAGTAAGAAGAAGATTAAACTCTTAAACTCTTCTATTTTTAGATAGAAGAGTTTAAAACTCTTCGATAAAAAATAAAAGTATAAAAAGTTTAAGAGTTTAACCTTCTTCTTTCTTTAGATAGAAGAGTATACAAGCTTCGTCTATCAAAAGATAGAATAATTTAAGAGTTTTATACTTTTTCTTTCTTTAGATAGAAGAGTTTTAAAAGCTCTTATGCTCTTCTATTTCAAGGAAAAGAAAAAGTATAAAACTCTTAAACTCTTCGATTCTTCTTTTTTCTTTAAATAGAAGAGTATAAGAGCTTTATACTCTTCTATCTGAAGATAAAAGAGTTTAAAAATTTAAACGGCTTTTTTTTTAGATAGGAGATATACTATTCTATTTACAGAAAGAAGCAGATAAAACTCTTAAAACTGTTTAAAACTATTCGATGAAAAAGTATAAAGAATTTAAAAGTTTAATCTTCTTCTTTCTTTAGATAGAAGAATATAAAAGCTTTATACTCTTCTATCTAAAGATAAAAGAGTTTAAAATTTTTTAACTGTTTCTTTCTTTAGATAGAAAAGTATAAAGCTCTTATACTCTAAACAGCTTAAACTTCTAAACTCTTCTATCTTTAGATAAAAAACTTGAAAACTTTTAGATAAAAAGTATAAAGAGTTTAATCTTCTTCTATCTAAAGATAGAAGAGTTTATAGAAGTGTTTAAAATTTTTAACTGTTTCTTTCTTTAGATAGAAGAGCTTAAAACTCTTCGATAAAAAAGTATAAAGAGTTTAAGAGTTTAATATGTTTCTTTCTTTAGATGGAATAATAAAAAAGCTTCATACTTTTTTCTCTAAAGATAAAAGAGTTTAACAATTTAATACTTTTTCTACTTTTAGATAAAAGAGTATAAAGCTCTTATATTCTTTCTTTTAAAGAAAGAAAAAGTTTAAACTCTTAAATTTTTAAGTAAAAAAGTTAAACAATTTTCGATAAAAAAGTAGAAAAAGTTTAATTTTCTTCTTTCTTTAAATAGAAGAGTATAAGAGCTTCATACTCTTCTATCTTGTATAAGAGCTTCATACTCTTCTATCTTTAGATAGAAGAGTATGAAGCTCTTATACTCGTCTATTTTTAGATAGAAGAGTTTAAAACTCTTCGATAAAAAATAAAAGTATAAAAAGTTTAAGAGTTTAACCTTCTTCGTTCTTTAGATAGAAGAGTATACAAGCTTCGTCTATCAAAAGATAGAATAATTTAAGAGTTTTATACTTTTTTTTTCTGTAGATAGAAGAGTTTTAAAAGCTCTTATGCTCTTCTATTTCAAGGAAAAGAAAAAGTATAAAACTCTTAAACTCTTCGATTCTTCTTCTTTCTTTAAATAGAAGAGTATAAGAGTTTTATACTCTTCTATCTGAAGATAAAAGAGTTTAAAAATTTTAACGGCTTTTTTTTTAGATAAGAGATATACTCTTCTATCTACAGAAAGAAGCAGATAAAACTCTTAAAACTGTTTAAAACTATTCGATGAAAAAGTATAAAGAGTTTAAAAGTTTAATCTTCTTTTTTCTTTAGATAGAAGAATATAAAAGCTTTATACTCTTCTATCTAAAGATAAAAGAGTTTAAAATTTTTTAACTGTTTTTTTCTTTAGATAGAAAAGTATAAAGCTCTTATACTCTTCTATCTACAGAAAGAAGCAGCTTAAACTCCTAAACTCTTCTATCTTTAGATAAAAAACTTCAAAACTTTTAGATAAAAAGTATAAAGAGTTTAATCTTCTTCTATCTAAAGATAGAAGAGTTTATAGAAGAGTTTAAAATTTTTAACTGTTTTTTTCTGTAGATAGAAGAGTTTAAAACTCTTCGATAAAAAAGTATAAAGAGTTTAAGAGTTTAATATGTTTTTTTCTTTAGATAGAATAATAAAAAAGCTTCATACTTTTTTCTCTAAAGATAAAAGAGTTTAACAATTTAATACTTTTTCTTCTTTTAGATAAAAGAGTATAAAGCTCTTATACTTTTTTTTTTAAAGAAAGATAAAGTTTAAACTCTTAAATCTTTAAGTAAAAAAGTTAAACAATTTTCGATAAAAAAGTAGAAAAAGTTTAATTTTCTTCTTTCTTTAAATAGAAGAGTATAAGAGCTTCATACTCTTCTATCTAAAGATAGAAGAGTATGAAGCTCTTATACTCTTCTATTTTTAGATAGAAGAGTTTAAAACTCTTCGATAAAAAATAAAAGTATGAAAAGTTTAAGAGTTTAACCTTCTTCGTTCTTTAGATAAAAGAGTATACAAGCTTCGTCTATCAAAAGATAGAATAATTTAAGAGTTTTATACTTTTTTTTTCTGTAGATAGAAGAGTTTTAAAAGCTCTTATGCTCTTCTATTTCAAGGAAAAGAAAAAGTATAAAACTCTTAAACTCTTCGATTCTTCTTCTTTCTTTAAATAGAAGAGTATAAGAGTTTTATACTCTTCTATCTGAAGATAAAAGAGTTTAAAAATTTTAACGGCTTTTTTTTTAGATAAGAGATATACTCTTCTATCTACAGAAAGAAGCAGATAAAACTCTTAAAACTGTTTAAAACTATTCGATGAAAAAGTATAAAGAGTTTAAAAGTTTAATCTTCTTTTTTCTTTAGATAGAAGAATATAAAAGCTTTATACTCTTCTATCTAAAGATAAAAGAGTTTAAAATTTTTTAACTGTTTTTTTCTTTAGATAGAAAAGTATAAAGCTCTTATACTCTTCTATCTACAGAAAGAAGCAGCTTAAACTCCTAAACTCTTCTATCTTTAGATAAAAAACTTCAAAACTTTTAGATAAAAAGTATAAAGAGTTTAATCTTCTTCTATCTAAAGATAGAAGAGTTTATAGAAGAGTTTAAAATTTTTAACTGTTTTTTTCTGTAGATAGAAGAGTTTAAAACTCTTCGATAAAAAAGTATAAAGAGTTTAAGAGTTTAATATGTTTTTTTCTTTAGATAGAATAATAAAAAAGCTTCATACTTTTTTCTCTAAAGATAAAAGAGTTTAACAATTTAATACTTTTTCTTCTTTTAGATAAAAGAGTATAAAGCTCTTATACTTTTTTTTTTAAAGAAAGATAATGTTTAAACTCTTAAATCTTTAAGTAAAAAAGTTAAACAATTTTCGATAAAAAAGTAGAAAAAGTTTAATTTTCTTCTTTCTTTAAATAGAAGAGTATAAGAGCTTCATACTCTTCTATCTAAAGATAGAAGAGTATGAAGCTCTTATACTCTTCTATTTTTAGATAGAAGAGTTTAAAACTCTTCGATAAAAAATAAAAGTATGAAAAGTTTAAGAGTTTAACCTTCTTCGTTCTTTAGATAAAAGAGTATACAAGCTTCGTCTATCAAAAGATAGAATAATTTAAGAGTTTTATACTTTTTTTTTCTGTAGATAGAAGAGTTTTAAAAGCTCTTATGCTCTTCTATTTCAAGGAAAAGAAAAAGTATAAAACTCTTAAACTCTTCGATTCTTCTTTTTTCTTTAAATAGAAGAGTATAAGAGCTTTATACTCTTCTATCTGAAGATAAAAGAGTTTAAAAATTTAAACGGCTTCTTTTTTAGATAGAAGATATACTCTTCTATCTACAGAAAGAAGCAGATAAAACTCTTAAAACTGTTTAAAACTATTCGATGAAAAAGCATAAAGAGTTTAAAAGTTTAATCTTCTTTTTTCTTTAGATAGAAGAATATAAAAGCTTTATACTCTTCTATCTAAAGATAAAAGAGTTTAAAATTTTTATACTGTTTCTTTCTTTAGATAGAAAAGTATAAAGCTCTTATACTCTTCTATCTACAGAAAGAAGCAGCTTAAACTCCTAAACTCTTCTATCTTTAGATAAAAAACTTCAATACTTTTAGATAAAAAGTATAAAGAGTTTAATCTTCTTCTATCTAAAGATAAAAGAGTTTATAGAAGAGTTTAAAATTTTTAACTGTTTCTTTCTTTAGATAGAAGAGTTTAAAACTCTTCGATAAAAAAGTATAAAGAGTTTAAGAGTTTAATATGTTTCTTTCTTTAGATAGAATAATAAAAAAGCTTCATACTTTATTCTCTAAAGATAAAAGAGTTTAACAATTTAATACTTTTTCTTCTTTTAGATAAAAGAGTATAAAGCTCTTATACTCTTTTTTTTAAAGAAAGAAAAAGTTTAAACTCTTAAATCTTTAAGTAAAAAAGTTAAACAATTTTCGATAAAAAAGTAGAAAAAGTTTAATTTTCTTCTTTCTTTAAATAGAAGAGTATAAGAGCTTCATACTCTTCTATCTAAAGATAGAAGAGTATGAAGCTCTTATACTCTTCTATTTTTAGATAGAAGAGTTTAAAACTCTTCGATAAAAAATAAAAGTATGAAAAGTTTAAGAGTTTAACCTTCTTCGTTCTTTAGATAAAAGAGTATACAAGCTTCGTCTATCAAAAGATAGAATAATTTAAGAGTTTTATACTTTTTTTTTCTGTAGATAGAAGAGTTTTAAAAGCTCTTATGCTCTTCTATTTCAAGGAAAAGAAAAAGTATAAAACTCTTAAACTCTTCGATTCTTCTTTTTTCTTTAAATAGAAGAGTATAAGAGCTTTATACTCTTCTATCTGAAGATAAAAGAGTTTAAAAATTTAAACGGCTTCTTTTTTAGATAGAAGATATACTCTTCTATCTACAGAAAGAAGCAGATAAAACTCTTAAAACTGTTTAAAACTATTCGATGAAAAAGTATAAAGAGTTTAAAAGTTTAATCTTCTTCTTTCTTTAGATAGAAGAATATAAAAGCTTTATACTCTTCTATCTAAAGATAAAAGAGTTTAAAATTTTTATACTGTTTCTTTCTTTAGATAGAAAAGTATAAAGCTCTTATACTCTAAACAGCTTAAACTTCTAAACTCTTCTATCTTTAGATAAAAAACTTGAAAACTTTTAGATAAAAAGTATAAAGAGTTTAATCTTCTTCTATCTAAAGATAGAAGAGTTTATAGAAGTGTTTAAAATTTTTAACTGTTTCTTTCTTTAGATATAAGAGTTTAAAACTCTTCGATAAAAAAGTATAAAGAGTTTAAGAGTTTAATATGTTTCTTTCTTTAGATTAAAACTCTTCGATAAAAAAGTATAAAGAGTTTAAGAGTTTAATATGTTTCTTTCTTTAGATGGAATAATAAAAAAGCTTCATACTTTTTTCTCTAAAGATAAAAGAGTTTAACAATTTAATACTTTTTCTTCTTTTAGATAAAAGAGTATAAAGCTCTTATATTCTTTCTTTTAAAGAAAGAAAAAGTTTAAACTCTTAAATCTTTAAGTAAAAAAGTTAAACAATTTTCGATAAAAAAGTAGAAAAAGTTTAATTTTCTTCTTTCTTTAAATAGGAGAGTATAAGAGCTTCATACTCTTCTATCTTTAGATAGATAGAAAGTATAAAGTTCTTATACTCTTTCTTTAAACTGCTTTTTTCTGTAGATAGAAGAGTATAAGAGCTTCATACTCTTCTATCTTTAGATAGAAGAGTATAAAGCTCTTATACTCTTTCTTCTAAATTTTTTTTTCTTTAGAAGAAAGAGTATAAGAGCTTTATACTCTTCTATCTAAATATAAAGCTCTCTAAATCTTCTATAAAGCTCTTATACTCTTTCTTCTAAAGAAAAAAAAATTTAGAAGAAAGAGTATAAGAGCTTTATACTCTTCTATCTAAAGATAGTAAAGTTTAAAAATTTTATACTGTTTCTTTTTTAGATAGAAAAGTATAAATTTCTTATACTCTTCTATCTACAGAAAAAAGCAGTTTAAACTCTTAAACTCTTTTATATTTAGATAGAAAAATCTAAAACTTTTCGATACAAAAGTATAAAAAGTTTAACCTTCTTCTATCTAAAGATAGAAGAGTTTATAGGAGAGTTTAAAACTTTTAACTGTTTCTTTCTTTAGATAGAAGAGTACAAAGCTCTTATACTCTTTTAAAGATTTAAAAGATTAAGAGTTTTATACTTTTTCTTCTTTTAGATAAAAGAGTATAAAGCTCTTATACCTCTTATACTTTTCTATCTACAGAAAGAAGCAGATAAAACTCTTAAACTCTTCTATCTGAAGAAAGAAGAGTTTAAAACTGTTCGATGAAAAAGTATAAAGAGTTTAAGAATTTAATCTTGTTTTTTCTTTAGATAGAAGAATAAAAAAGTTTTATCCTTTTTTAACTAAAGATAGAAGAGTTCAACAATTTAATACTTTTTCTTCTTTTAGATAAAAGAGTATAAAGCTCTTATACTCTTTCTTTTAAAGAAAATAAAGGTTTAAACTCTTAAACTTTTCTATATTTAAGTAGAAAAGTTTAAAACTTTTCGATAAAGTATAAAGAATTTAATCTTCTTCTTCTTAAAATTTTTATACTGTTTCTTTCTTTAGATAGAGAAGTATAAAGCTCTTATACTCTTCTATCTACAGAAAGAAACAAATTAAACTTTTAAACTCTTCTATCTTTAGATAGAAAAAATTTAAAACTTTTCGATAAAAAAGTATAAAGTCTTTAATCTTTTTCTATCTAAAGATAGAAGAGTTTAAGATTTTTATCGATTTTTTTCTTTAGATAGAAGAGTTTAAAACTCTTTGATAATAAAGTATAAAGAGTTTAAAACTCTTTGATAAAAGAGTATAAAAACTTTTCAATCTAAAAAAAAAGAGATTATATAATAAGATATCTATGATTGCTCTTTAAAATCTTTAATATACTTATTTATGTCTTTCTTTTTGGGGAAAAAAAGCTATAAAAACTGACAATTTTTAGAAAAAAGAGAAATGTTTAAGAGTTTGAGAGTTTAATCTTTTTTCTTTTTCTTCCTCTGGATAGAAGAAGTATAAGAGCTTTCTAAATATAGAAAAGTTTAAAAAATTTATACTTTTTCTTCCTTTAGATAGAAGAGTATAACTGTTACACTCTTCTTTAGATAGAAGACTAACTGAAGATAGAAGATTAGATAGAACTTTAGATAGAAGTATAACTGTTATACTTTTCTATCTAAACAAAAAAAAAGTATAAAATTCTTAAACTTTTCTATCTTTAGATAAAACAGTTTAAAATAAAAAAATTTGATAAAAAAGCATAAAGAGTTTTATCTTCTTCTTTTTTTAGATAGAGTATAAGAGTTTTATCCTCAACACTGTTCAATTCCTCAATTCAGTCAGCACTGACTGAATCTGTTGGCAAGAATGATTAAAGAATAAGTCACAAGACCGAAACTCAGGTCGCGTGGCTGAAGATAGTGCTTTCAGATCCTGGCTTGGGTTCGAAGCCCATCCAAACCAAAGTATTTTTTTAAAAGAAGATGGCTTTGGCTTGGCTAAACGTAAAACATCAGATTTCAATTTTATTATATTAAAAATTGTTTTTATTTTAGTTGTTTTTCGGTCCCTCCTATCACCTCTTGAAAATGATTTTGTCATTTTTCCATTTGTATTAAAAAAAAAATTATTTATGATTAACTTTCAGGTTTTGATGTTTAATTTTTGGCTTTTTTTTCTTTTTTTTTTTTAATTTTTTTTATTGATTCATTTGAAGGTATTTAAATTTTTTTTTTGCATTTTTTATTCTACAATTATTCGTTTTTTTGTCACTCTTGTTTATGGTATGATTTTATCTTTGGCTGTTTTTTTACGATTTCTTTCCTTTCTTTAGCTTTTTTTCTTCTTTTCAAGATTATTATAATTTGTTTCAGTTTATTTAAGTTCAATTTACCTCATTCTAGCTTATTCCAGTTTATTCTAGTTTATTTTGATTTATTTAAGTCTATTTTAGTATTTTTTAGTTTATTTTAGTTTACATATTTTTTCTGACATACTTCCCTATTTTTTTTATTTTTTCTTATACTTTTTATTGGTTGTATTTTTCTTCTTTATTACTGTTTCTTTCTTTTTTACTACTTTATTACTTTTATTTTATACTTTTTTCTTCCTATAATTAATTTGCTCTCTATTTCTCTTTCTTCTTCTTTATATTCTTTTTCTTTGTAACATTTTCTTACTAAAAAAAATGTTAAACTACTTCTTTAGCTTTTTTTTCTTCTTTTCAAGATTATTATAATTTGTTTCAGTTTATTTAAGTTCAATTTACCTCATTTTAGCTTATTCCAGTTTATTCTGGTTTATTTTGATTCATTTAAGTCTATTTTAGTATTTTTTAGTTTATCTTAGTTTACACATTTTTTTCTGACATACTTCTCTTTTTTTTTATTTTTTCTTATACTTTTTATTGGTTGTATTTTTCTTCTTTATTACTGTTTCTTTCTTTTTTCCTACTTTATTACTTTTATTTTATACTTTTTTCTGTCTACAATTAATTTGCTCTCTATTTCTCGTTCTTCTTCTTTATATTCTTTTTCTTTGTAACATTTTCTTACTAAAAAAAATGTTAAACTACAGTCGCTTTTATATCATTTCAATGGAACCTCAATTTTTAAAAAAATGTCGGTTTAACGCTCTATTATATAGAGGAAACCGATTTTTCTACATTATATAAATTTTGGCTAGAAAAATAATTTTATAAAGCAAAAAATCCAAAAACGTGTGTTAAATGGCCTGGAAAAGAATATTTTCCACGTGAAAAAACGTCATAAAAACAAAAAAAAACGTTTACTGTCAGAAACAAAAAGTAGTATAAAGAAAAAAACAAAAGAAAATTAAATAAATGAAGCTCAGCAATAAACATCATATTTGTTTTTTACGATTTTTTTGTGATGTGAATGATGATATAAAGTTTTATAGACGTTTTTTTCTTCTATGATGACTGCTTTTGCTCCATTTGTTCAATTATTTTTGTAGACTTGAAAAATGACATTTCTAAAAGAATATTGTAACTTTATTATTGCATCGCCCTTATGATAGATGACAAGTAAATAAAATTATGTGAGAAAATTGCGACGTAATGCAATTATTTTTGGTCTAGGAAGAATTTGTCAGAGAGCATTAAGTCTTGCCAGTAAATATTAATTTCTGCCTACAGCGTTTCCCGAATTCTACTTTTCAATTATCTAATGGCAACATGTTTTCAACACATCTACTACAGATAAAGTTAAATCAACTCCCTAATTTAGTTTAGCAACTAATTACAACTTACTTACTGCTACTAAAGTTTCTTCTAGGGGAATGGATATGCCTATGGGAGTACACCGCCTGTCAGGTAATTGATTGGTTAGCTTTAATTATCCATGAACATTAATTGTAATTTTGCAATTTAATTCTATAAAGCTCAAACACTACGGACATCATTGATTAAGTGATAAATAATTTATTATAATCTAATCAAACAAGCTGTAAGCTTGCCAAAAAAGAGTTACAATAGACAAAGTCCCCAACAGTAATTTGTCACAGAAAACCACTAAAATGGCTATATTGATGATAACTTCCTATTCACAGTTGCTAAATAAGGCATTATTGTGTAAAAATTGCGTTATATTTAGAAAATATAAATAAATATATCAATTTCTGGATGTTTTTTCCGCACTTCAAAGCAAGAAATAATTTATAAATAAGTTTGTTTATTATGAATATTATGTCTGTTTCGCTTCCTATCCAAAATTCCAAATCCAAAAATAGAATTTTTCCGTAAGACAAATGACACCCGGAACCGCTTGTCCAAAATTTCAATCATCGCCCCCAGCCTGTTTTTTTATGTGTCCAATTTCCGCCAAAATATGACGTTTGTTTCTTTTGTTCCAGTCCTGGATATCGGGATCACAATGCCTACTGGATAGGCGCATCCGACAAACTCGTCGAAGGCGACTTCCGATGGACTGACGGCCTTCCGTTTTCCTACACACGTAAGTGAAAATATGAGAGGTTTATAATTATAATCCGGCCCACCACCCTCAGGACTTATTTAGTCAAAGATAAAATTAGACGAGGGAAATTGTTTTGGCCAGGCTGCTATTTCCAGCATGTGGTAAAAATAGTTCCCGCGGGATGACGACGCCGTTTTTGTTTTTGTAAACATTCTTTGGTTACCGGCCGCCCCGCCTCCCGCACATTTCAATGCTCTTATTAAGTAATAGCTATTATTAGATCGGGATCTAATGTCATCAATGAAAGATGTTTGTTTACCTTTAAATCATCAAAATCTTTTGATTTGTTTATTAAAAAATTACTGTTAATACATCAATTTCATTCAAAAATTGTTGAAATAAGAGGCAGGCCTGTTACTAGATAGGGATTTATTTACCTGCCCAGTCACAAAGTAAAATGATAACAAATAATTATAAATAAATATTATATTCAAATGATGTTAAAAATAAATAGATGTTCTTGAAAAAAGTCTGTCTGGCAGTACAACCACGGTCGCAACAATAAATATAAATCTGTAGATGTAATGATACAGAATAAAAATAACAACATGGGTGTTTTTTTTTTTTTTGATAAAATTGTTTAGAAGCATTTGCGGTGGACGATTCCAGGGCCGGATTCGTCGTATTCCTGTTTGGAGATCCACATCTGTTGGAAGGTGGAGAGAGATGCCAAGATGGATCCACCGATCCATACGGAGTATTTCCTTTCTGGGGGTGCGATGATCTTGATTTTGATGGTTGATGGGGCAAGAGCGGTGATTTCTTTTTGCATGCGGTCAGCAATACCAGGGTACATGGTGGTACCTCCGGAGAGGACAGTGTTGGCGTACAAGTCCTTACGGATGTCTACATCGCACTTCATGATGGAGTTGTAGACTGTTTCATGGATACCGCAAGATTCCATTCCCAAGAAGGAAGGCTGGAAGAGGGCTTCAGGGCAACGGAATCTTTCATTACCAATAGTGATGACTTGTCCATCAGGCAATTCGTAGCTCTTCTCCAATGAGGTGGAAGCGGCAGCTGTTGCCATTTCTTGTTCAAAGTCCAAAGCAACATAGCAAAGTTTCTCTTTGATGTCGCGGACAATTTCCCTTTCAGCGGTGGTTGTGAAGCTGTAACCTCTTTCGGTAAGAATCTTCATGAGGTAGTCAGTCAAGTCACGGCCAGCCAAGTCCAAACGGAGGATGGCATGGGGTAAAGCGTAACCTTCATAGATGGGAACGGTGTGAGTGACACCATCACCAGAGTCCAAGACAATACCAGTGGTACGACCAGAAGCATAAAGGGAGAGAACGGCTTGGATGGCAACATACATAGCAGGGGTGTTGAAAGTTTCAAACATGATTTGGGTCATCTTTTCTCTGTTGGCTTTAGGGTTCAAGGGGGCTTCGGTAAGAAGTACTGGGTGTTCCTCAGGAGCGACACGGAGTTCATTGTAGAAAGTGTGATGCCAGATCTTTTCCATATCATCCCAGTTGGTGATGATACCGTGCTCAATGGGGTATTTCAATGTGAGAATACCTCTTTTGCTTTGGGCTTCATCCCCAACGTATGAATCCTTTTGGCCCATACCAACCATGACACCTTGATGCCTGGGGCGACCTACGATGGAGGGAAATACGGCGCGGGGTGCATCATCCCCAGCGAAACCGGCCTTGCACATACCGGAACCATTGTCAACGACAAGAGCCGCAACATCATCGTCACACATGTTGTTTGATGTGGTTGTTCACTGCTCACTAGACAGAAAGACACAGCTAAAAAGCTAGTTACAATGCGACTGGATGCTTCCCGGCGATCTCCCGCATTTTATAGGATAGGCCCGTGGCGGGGCCACTCTCTGGTCTATTTTTTCATTGCATTGCTTACGACAAGAGGCATACTATATTAGTTCCCTGAGACGATGCCTATTTCGAAATTCCCTTTTTGTACAATTGATAATATCCCAAAAGCAAAACAAAAAAATCACAATTTTTTCTCTTCGAATCGAATCACTAACACTAAACCATCATTAATTTACAATTAATTTTTTTAATAATAGCAGAGGCGGGGAAAAGAAAAAAATTCAATTGAATATAAATTTTATATTCAAATCGATGTTGACAATAATGAAAACGTTCTATTTACAATAAACAAAAATACGCCGCTACAAATTTGATTTCAATTTCAATTTTGTATAAATTTTCCAATTGGTTACTGTGGAAATTTGGCGATATTGATTGGAATAAACAATTATGTCGACTTAATTTTTTTATCTCAGTAATAAAAACAAAATTAATTTACTTCTAAATTAGTAGATATAATTATGCTTATATTTGCCAAATTTGATCCAAATTGGCAATTTTAAGCCAAAACTTTTCAATTTTTTATCTACAAATTGCTTACTAAAGTCTTTCCAATCAGACTTTTTCTTTAATTTTGGTGCAAATAGGCCATTGTTGCATTTTTTTTTATAAATTTTACTAGAAAACTGATGAAAAACAAAGAGGAATAATTTTATAATAATATTCCTTATAGTTTTTGAAATAAGGAATGATTTTATTATACAAAACTATAGATTTTGTTGTGATTTTTAAGTTTTCTATAGTTTCTATATCGTTTTTAAATTAAAAAAGTAATAAGAAATACTAAAAAAACACTTTTGGTTTAATTTTGGTTCAAATGAATAATTATTTTGTGGTATAACGTGCTTCCTGTTGAAATTATCTCATTTTTTTTTAAATTTTATTAGGTTCTTGTGTAACATTATTGTCTCAAGCCTGGTTGTAGTGTTTTTTTTAAAGAATTTATAATATATTTATAACTTTATAATAATATTCCTTATAGTTTTTGAAATAAGGAATAATTTTATTATACAAAACTATAGTTTTTGTTGTGATTTTTTAGCTTTCTATTGTTTCTATATCGTTTTCAAACATAAAAAGTATTAAAAAATACTACAAAAACACGTTTGGTTTAGTTTTGGTGAAAATTAATGATTATTTTGTGGTATAACGTGCTTCCTGTTGAAATTATCTTAATTTTTTTGTAATTTTATTAGGTTTTTGTCTAACATTATTGTCTCAAGCCTAATTGTAGTGTTTTTTTTTAAGATTTTACTAAAACACTAATATAAAATAAAAAGAAATAACTTTATAATAATATTCCTTATAGTTTTTGAAATAAGGAATGATTTTATTATCCGAAACTATAGTTTTTGAGCTTTCTATTGTTTTTATATCGTTCTCAAACTTAAAAAGTATTAAAAAATACTAAAAAAACACTTTTGGTTTAATTTTGGTTGAAATGAATGATTATTTTGTGGTATAACGTGCTTCCTGTTGAAATTATCTCATTTTTTTTTTAATTATATTAGGTTCTTGTCTAACATTATTGTCTCAAGCCTGATTGTAGTGTTTTTTTTAAAGAATTTATAATATATTTATAACTTTATAATAATATTCCTTATAGTTTTTGAAATAAGGAATAATTTTATTATACAAAACTATAGTTTTTGTTGTGATTTTTTAGCTTTCTATTGATTCTATATTGTTTTTAAACTTAAAAAGTAATACAAAAACACTTTTTGTTTAATTTTGGTTGAAATGAGTGATTATTTTGTGGTATAACGTGCTTCCTGTTAAAATTATTTTAATTTTTTTTAATTTTATTAGGTTCTTGTCTAACATTATTGTCTCAAGCCTGATTGTAGTGTTTTTTTTAAAGAATTTATAATATATTTATGACTTTATAATAATATTCCTTATAGTTTTTGAAATAAGGAATAATTTTATTATACAAAACTATAGTTTTTGTTGTGATTTTTTAGCTTTCTATTGTTTCTATATTGTTTTTAAACTTAAAAAGTAATACAAAAACACTTTTTGTTTAATTTTGGTTGAAATGAGTAATTATTTTGTGGTATAACGTGCTTCCTGTTGAAATTATCTCATTTTTTTTTTTAATTTTATTAGGTTCTTGTCTAACATTATTGTCTCAAGCCTGATTGTAGTGTTTTTTTTAAAGAATTTATAATATATTTATAACTTTATAATAATATTCCTTATAGTTTCTGAAATAAGGAATAATTTTATTATACAAAACTATAGTTTTTGTTGTGATTTTTTAGCTTTCTATTGTTTCTATATTGTTTTTAAACTTAAAAAGTAATACAAAAACACTTTTTGTTTAATTTTGGTTGAAATGAGTGATTATTTTGTGGTATAACGTGCTTCCTGTTGAAATTATCTCATTTTTTTTTTAATTTTATTAGGTTCTTGTCTAACATTATTGTCTCAAGCCTGATTGTAGTGTTTTTTTTAAAGAATTTATAATATATTTATAACTTTATAATAATATTCCTTATAGTTTCTGAAATAAGGAATAATTTTATTATACAAAACTATAGTTTTTGTTGTGATTTTTTAGCTTTCTATTGTTTCTATATTGTTTTTAAACTTAAAAAGTAATACAAAAACACTTTTTGTTTAATTTTGGTTGGAATGAGTAATTATTTTGTGGTATAACGTGCTTCCTGTTAAAATTATCTTCTTTTTTTTGTAATTTTATTAGGTTGTTGTCTAACATTATTGTCTCAAGCCTGATTGTAGTGTTTTTTTAAAGATTTTTCTAGAACACTAATAAAAAGGAATAACTTTATAATAATATTCCTTAGAGTTTTGGAAATAAGGAATAATTTTATTATACAAAAAACTATAGCTTTTGTTGTGTTTTTTAGACTTTCTATTGTTTTTAAACATAAAAAGTAATAAGAAATACTAAAAAAACACTTTTTGTTCAATTTTGATTCAAATGAATGATTATTTTGTGGTATAACGTAGTTTCTGTTAAAATTATTTTAATTTTTTTTAATTTTATTAGGTTCTTGTCTAACATTATTGTCTCAAGCCTGATTGTAGTGTTTTTTCAAAGAATTTATAATATATTTATAACTTTATAATAATATTCCTTATAGTTTCTGAAATAAGGAATAATTTTATTATACAAAACTATAGTTTTTGTTGTGATTTTTTAGCTTTCTATTGTTTCTATATTGTTTTTAAACTTAAAAAGTAATACAAAAACACTTTTTGTTTAATTTTGGTTGAAATGAGTGATTATTTTGTGGTATAACGTGCTTCCTGTTAAAATTATTTTAATTTTTTTTAATTTTATTAGGTTCTTGTCTAACATTATTGTCTCAAGCCTGATTGTAGTGTTTTTTTTAAAGAATTTATAATATATTTATAACTTTATAATAATATTCCTTATAGTTTTTGAAATAAGGAATAATTTTATTAAACAAAACTATAGTTTTTGTTGTGATTTTTCAGCTTTCTATTGTTTCTATATTGTTTTTAAACTTAAAAAGTAATACAAAAACACTTTTTGTTTAATTTTGGTTGAAATGAGTGATTATTTTGTGGTATAACGTGCTTCCTGTTAAAATTATTTTAATTTTTTTTAATTTTATTAGGTTCTTGTCTAACATTATTGTCTCAAGCCTGAGTGTAGTGTTTTTTTTTTAAAGAATTTATAATATATTTATAACTTTATAATAATATTCCTTATAGTTTTTGAAATAAGGAATAATTTTATTATACAAAACTATAGTTTTTGTTGTGATTTTTTAGCTTTCTATTGTTTCTATATTGTTTTTAAACTTAAAAAGTAATACAAAAACACTTTTTGTTTAATTTTGGTTGAAATGAGTGATTATTTTGTGGTATAACGTGCTTCCTGTTAAAATTATTTTAATTTTTTTTAATTTCATTAGGTTCTTGTCTAACATTATTGTCTCAAGCCTGATTGTAGTGTTTTTTTTAAAGAATTTATAATATATTTATAACTTTATAATAATATTCCTTATAGTTTTTGAAATAAGGAATAATTTTATTATACAAAACTATAGTTTTTGTTGTGATTTTTTAGCTTTCTATTGTTTCTATATTGTTTTTAAACTTAAAAAGTAATACAAAAACACTTTTTGTTTAATTTTGGTTGAAATGAGTGATTATTTTGTGGTATAACGTGCTTCCTGTTAAAATTATTTTAATTTTTTTTAATTTCATTAGGTTCTTGTCTAACATTATTGTCTCAAGCCTGATTGTAGTGTTTTTTTTAAAGAATTTATAATATATTTATAACTTTATAATAATATTCCTTATAGTTTTTGAAATAAGGAATAATTTTATTATACAAAACTATAGTTTTTGTTGTGATTTTTTAGCTTTCTATTGTTTCTATATTGTTTTTAAACTTAAGAAATAATACAAAAACACTTTTTGTTTAATTTTGGTTGAAATGAGTGATTATTTTGTGGTATAACGGGCTTTCTGTTAAAATTATCTTTTTCTTTTTTGTAATTTTATTAGGTTGTTGGCTAACATTATTGTCTCAAGCCTAATTGTAGTGTTTTTTAAAGATTTTTCTAGAACACTAATAAAAAATAAAAAGGAATAACTTTATAATAATATTCCATAGAGTTTTGGAAATAAGGAATAATTTTATTATACAAAAAACTATAGCTTTTGTTGTGTTTTTTAGACTTTCTATTGTCTTTAAACTTAAAAAGTAATAAGAAATACTAAAAAAACACTTTTTGTTTAATTTTGGTTCAAATGAATGATTATTTTGTGGTAATACTAAAAAAACACTTTTTGTTTAATTTTGATTCAAATGAATGATTATTTTGTGGTATAACGTAGTTTCTGTTAAAATTATCTAAATTTTTTTTAAATTTTATTAGGTTGTTGTCTAATATTATTGTCTCATGCTTGATTGTAGTGTTTTTTTTTAAAGATTTTACTAAAACACTATAGAAAATAAAAAAGAATAACTTTATAATAATATTCCTTATAGTTTTTGAAATAAGGAACAATTTTATTTTACAAAACTATAGTTTTAATATTAATCTTTAAGCTCTCTATTGTTTCTATGCCAATTGTTATCATTCCTAAACTAAAAAAGTAATATGAAATAACAAAACAAACTTTTTTTTTTTAATTTTTGTCTTAATAATAATTATTTTGTGCTTTTTGTTGAATTTTTTGCAATTGTATTAGATTTTAAAGTGCTCTAAGTCTAGACTAAATATTAAGTCCATATAATCTTGCTCCTCTTATCAAAAGCATTCTATTTCGGCATTTTAGGCATTTAAATTTTTGACATTTTTTGATTTTGAGAAAAGGAATTTGAATGTATACTTCTTTATACTAGTTTTTTTTGAAAAAATTACTAAAAAACTAATAGGAAACCAATAAAATAAGCCTTATGATAATATTCTTTATGGTTTTTAAAATAAGGAATATTAAAAAATTACAAAAAAATGGTTTAAAATAGTCGAAATTAAGTCTTTCTAAGAAACAAAATTCCACGAAACACAGACTTGAACTATACTATAAGGAGCCAAGGAAGAAAATAATTTAAATAACAAAATGTTATTTGAATTATTAAATAAAGTCAAAGAAAATTATAAAAAACATTTTTTATTTTGACTACTATTAATAATAACCTAAACAAAAAATAACAAAAGTTGACAAAAATTTAAATTTTATTTGAAGAAACCATGACTGACTGAGATTACCTTGTAATCAAATAATCTTTGAATCTAATAAGATGTTTGTAGGTCGGTCGTTGACCAGGTGGCGAAAGATAGTGCTCTCAGAGCCTAGCCAAATGAGTGGCGGGAGTCGAGTTCCTCCTTCTAAAAATAAGTTAGCTTTTGTCTGGTCATAGGTGTTAATCTTAAGATGTTTGTAAATATTTTACATTTTTTATTACAATTTTTGACTTTTTAACAATAAAAAATAATATAGAAGTTACTACAATCAACTTGAATGACATAAAATTGTAAAAACAAACAGTTATTTAAATAATTAAAACATTTTCATCAGCAAATGTAGCAAAAAAAAAACAAAAAAAAATTAAAAGAAAATGTTCATTTGTTTTTTATCTTATATCTGAAAGAAAGTAGTAAATAATAGAAGTTGTTAATACATACCATGTTTAATGATTAAATGATTAATAGAAATAATATTTTAATGATTAAAAATTATTTTCTTACGTTGGTAAGATATTTGAATTCTGGCAACATTTAAAAATTCAAAAACAAATGAATGACAACTGACAGGCTGCACTACCAACTTACTCAGTCTTGCCAAACTTTATATATTTAAATTGTATAAAAAATAATCTTGTTTTACTTTAATTTGGGCTTATCAGTGAAATATTATTTTTTTATTATTTGAAAATTACATGTTGTATGGTATGTATTTATTTAAGTAAACAATTATAAGTAAAATCAAATTGTGCACTAAAATAATTAAATGTAAAAATATAGACTTTTTATATTTTATCTACAATAGCAATATTAGAGATTTAATTTTTATGGGTTGGCAATTGTCTTATTCTAGATTGACAGATTATCGATTATTAATCAAAAATCAATTAATTAATATTAGCAGTTGATTTAAATAATTTTTTTTACAGCAAAAAAAAAATTTAAATATTTAGTAAAGCAAGAATTTGCTTGCTAAACAGCTGTTACAAAATTTAAAAGCCTAATACTCTAAATAAAACTGCTATCTTTTTGGAGTAGTTGATAATGGTTTATGACTATATTGTTCGGTACCTCACCGAAGATTACAGCCGTCTAAACAAGACGACAATTGGTCGCACAGACAAATGAGCATCGTAGCTTGCTCGGACAGCTGTAATCATGAACATAACCGCCATAACCTACCTAGAAAAGTTAATAGTTTTATAAAAAATATTAATTTTGTAAAAATTAGACTAGCTTTAATTGGTTGGTCGCACTATACCTTTGCTAACTAATTACATTACATTTAATTTAATTTTTCTTAATTTAATTAAAATTTTAGCATTTTAACTATTTTAATTTTTAGATTTTGGGTTTATACTTGTCTAACATCTTTATCATAAGACCGATTGTTGGGTTTTTTTAAATCATTTCAGTAGAAAACTAATAGAAAACCAACAAAAAAAAACTTGATGATAATATTCCTTATAGTTTACTATAAATATTAACAATAATGTAATTAATAAAACTTTATAAACTATAAGGAATATTATAATATTCTTTATAGTTAAGGAATATTATTATTTATAATAATATTCCTTATATTTTTCTATAAGGAATATTATTATAATTTTTAAAAATTTTTTCAGAAGATTATAACTAAAAATTATGATATATGTAAACAAATAAAACAAATTTTCGGTACCTAAATGAGTATTTTACTACTTTTTTATTTATTTACGTTATTTTTTGTTTACAAAATTTCGATAGTTTATTGTTATTATTGAAATTAAAGAAGTTAATGGTAGCTTTTCTTTTTTTAGGGATGAAAAGTATGAACATTTGTTTTTTTTTTTAATTTTTTTGCTAGATTTTTTTATAAAAAATGTTGCATGATTTGACATTCAAGTAAGTAATCTTATTTAGTTATCAATTGGTTGTTGACGTCATATGTCCCTCTTGGACCGCCACTGTTTTTCACTCATCTTAAAATAGTCAGTACCCACCATGTATGGTTCGCTACGAACAGAGACGCAGTGGCACGGCGTCCCCCAAATAAGCTATCAGTGGGAGGTGCGTCGGGACGCCGACGACGCTACCATCCACAGATTTTAAAAACGTGGCAAGGTGTTCATAAGCCCATCGAAATTAGTACCTATCTCTTGCGAAAAATAGATTTTTGAATTTTTTTTTTTGATTGCTTTAAAAGGCTCTTGGAATTTTCGTCGACAATGTTGCAACATTTCTCCAAATTTGGTTTTATGGGTTCGTCATGGTTCGGTGACGATGAGTGGTTAATGAAGATGTTGAATATCTGTCATATTTGATGATTTATTTACTATTTACTGTGTTTAATTTTGTGAATAATTGCGTTATTAAGTCAACAAGTAAGTATGAGATTCGGGCTATAAACAGACATTTTTACTACTTTTACTTTGGTAAACATTGGCAACGTTGCATAAAATGACTCATATTTTGGGTTAATGACTAATGACGATGGTATTTTTTATATTTTTTTAGAAATTCCTACAGATCAATCAACAAAAGAAAAAATTTTGTAAAAATTTATTAATAAATTCCAAAAAAGTTTAAATATTTATAAAAAAATTAAATCTTCAATAAATTGGCTGTTTTTCCTCATAACGCTTAAAAAATGATCACAAGATTATTAAATTTTTGACAATTTTTAATCAAAACTTTAATCAAATTAGTGGCATTTTAGGCAAATTTCTATAAAATAATGACAATTTTCTAATTTTCTATTTTTTAATAAATTATTATTACTAGAATCTAGTGAATTTTTGCAAAAACTTTGCAAGTCAAAAATTTTAGTTTTTTAAAAAGTACCAATTTCTTTAGGACTTAACTAAAATTTAATTTTTAGTAAATTGTGTGCTATTTTAGAAGATTAAAGCAAAGATCAAAAAACCAATAAATTTTTGGACAAGATAGGGGTTTTTTGACAATTTTTTGTCAAAAATGTACTAAAAGTAGTGACATTTTGACGCAAATCTATGTAAAATATAACCCAGATTTTTTTTATCTATAAACTAAACTTATGTCAATTTTTTGCTTTTTTCCTAAATTGAAAGTTTTCTCAAAATCAAAAACTTTTATTTTTTAAAAAGTCCAAATTTCTCTTATGTTTTTTCATGTATGAAGCTTTTAACGTTTTTAAGCCATTCCTACAAATCAATTAGCAACAAAAAAAAAATAATTCTTTTTTTATTTATCTAACTTTTTTTAAGAAAGATAATAATTTTTTTTAAAAAAATTTTATACTTGAGAAGTTTAAAACAAAAAAAAAAATATTTTTGAAAACATTAAAAATGCTATATATTTTAATCTACAAAAAATTTAAAAAAAAAAACAGAAATTGTTACAGATTATGTAAGGTTATGTACTTGACATCCTTAATATTGCATTTTTGGTATGTTTAAATCATTATTTTTGTGTACTAGTGCATTCCAAAATAACTAGCAACTCAAAATTTTGTTGGATTACATTCTGATTATAAAAATGTCAAAATTAACATCTGTCATTTTGACAATTTAAATGTCAATCACCACAGATTAAGTTAGGTTATTTATTTGACATGTTAGACATTAGTAACCAAATTTTAGTAGTAATTCGTGCTGGAAATTGCTGCTGAGGCTTACATGCTGACAAGAAATTAATATAAGTCACACTGTCAACAAAACGTTTGTAAACAAAACTTTGAGAGAATAACACAAACATATCGAGCGACACGATCAATTTACCTAAAACTTTGGCATTTCAAAGCAATTCACTCTTTTTTTTTCCATTTTCATTTGTAGCCTTTTATTGACGTTGTGAAAAAAAAATTGCGTATTTGCTTTTCTCTCTTAATAGCTATTATCATTGAAAGTGAATAATTGCAAACCGTTCTGCATCGGCTAATGCCATTGTTAATTATAATGGATTAGGAAAGGCGGAGCCACTGAAATAGGTTAATTTGGTATTACTGTTAGGTATTACCAACTTAATCAAAATAACGCATCTAATAGGGATTTTGTCAATTTAGTAAATTTGAATAACACTTATTAAAAAAAATTTTGTATAATAAAGTCAAAGCAAATTTATTCAAAGTAGACCCGTCAACTTATTGGAACTCTTCAGCAGTAGCATCACATTTTTATTTGGAGAAATATTTATTAAGATTAGAAGTTATTTAAAAAGCGAGGTTTCTACATGTTGATGCTAATAATCACAATTCTGATAAAAATTATTTTGAATATAATAATAGTGACGATAAAATTGTGGACGAGTACTTTCTGCAAGACACAACAGCTGCTGATATTTTGTAAAAATGACAATAGTTGCAGAAATTCTATTAAAAGGTTGATAAACCAGGTCTCTACTTGTCGATGCTTAGGTGACTTCAAATGACAGAGTATGTCAGAAAGTTAATTGAAGATTGTTTAATGTATTTTTTTATCCATTTTGTTTTTCTGTTTTTAATGTTTTTCTGATCGTGTTGCGTTTGTTTATGTCTATAAATTTTTGTTTTCACTTTTTTTTTCACTGTTTTGTTGTGTTTTTACCTTCTATTTTCTGTTTGTATCTGATTCTATCTTTTTTTATAGGTTTCGTGCTTTTCTTTTGATGTCATTTTTAATTCTTTTGCTTTTTTTTTTTTAACACATTAGTAACAAAGTAATCTAATATTAAAAGTCAATTATAACGTCTATTTATAAAATGAAACTTTGTATGTATGTATATTTAATTTGCAAGACAATAATATTATAATTTAGTATCCTGCAGCTGATCTGATGATGGAGCCAAAAAGCATACTTTTTCTTTAAACTAATATCAATAAGAAATAAAAATCTTAATACAAAAATGTTTGTTTTATTTAGTTTTAATGACCAATTAATAAAAACACTTTTATGAGATAGCCTAACCCTGTCCTGCTTCTCCATCTTGGCACTGTCTTTATTTTATATTATATTATATTATATTATATTATATTATATTATATTATATTATATTATATTATATTATATTATATTATATTATATTATATTATATTATATTATATTATATTATATTATATTATATTATATTATATTATATTATATTATATTATATTATATTATATTATATTATATTATATTATATTATATTATATTATATTATATTATATTATATTATATTATATTATATTATATTATATTATATTATATTATATTATATTATATTATATTATATTATATTATATTATATTATATTATATTATATTATATTATATTATATTATATTATATTATATTATATTATATTATAATTATATTATATTATATTATATTACATATTTAGACATACTAAAATTTTTCAGTGGGTGCGAGTGCGATGGTACTATAAATACGTGCGAGTGCAAGTGAGAGCATTAGATATTTAAAGCAAATAAATGAAATTAAAATTGTAACGCTCTACTGTTTAGTGTTTATTATATCATATTATATCATTTTATATCATATTATATCATTTTATATCATATTATATCATATTATATCATATTATAGTATATTTGTTTATGTAGATAATTAGCACTAAATAAATTATATATTTAGACATACTAAAATTTTTCCGTGGGTGCGAGTGCGACGGTACTATATATACGTGCGAGTGCAAGTGAGAGCACTAGATGTTTTAAGCGAATAAATGAAATTAAAACTGTAACGTTCTACTGTTTATTATATCATATTATATTATTTTATATCATATTATAGTATATTTGTTTATATAGATAATTAGCACTATGTAAATTATATATTTAGACATACTAAAATTTTCCCATGGGTGCGAGTGCGACAGTACTATAAATACGTGCGAGTGCAAGTGAGAGCATTAGATATTTAAAGCAAATAAATAAAATTAAAATTGTAACGCTCTACTGTTTAGTGTTTATTATATCATATTATATCATTTTATATCATATTATATCATATAATAGTATATTTGTTTATG
This sequence comes from Lagria hirta, assembly GCA_947359425.1. Lineage (NCBI taxonomy): Eukaryota > Metazoa > Arthropoda > Insecta > Coleoptera > Tenebrionidae > Lagria > Lagria hirta. The sequence continues at coordinate 31,192,933 of OX375797.1, forward strand.
TAGATAATTAGCACTAAATAAATTATATATTTAGACATACTAAAATTTTTCCGTGGGTGCGAGTGCGACGGTACTATATATACGTGCGAGTGCAAGTGAGAACATTATATGTTTTAAGCAAATAAATGAAATTAAAACTGTAACGTTCTACTGTATATTATATTATATTATTTTATATTATATTATATTATATTATATTATATTATATTATATTATATTATATTATATTATATTATATTATATTATATTATATTATATTATATTATATTATATTATATTATATTATATTATATTATATTATATTATATTATATTATATTATATTATATTATATTATATTATATTATATTATATTATATTATATTATATTATATTATATTATATTATATTATATTATATTATATTATATTATATTATATTATATTATATTATATTATATTATATTATATTATATTATATTATATTATATTATATTATATTATATTATATTATATTATATTATATTATATTATATTATATTATATTATATTATATTATATTATATTATATTATATTATATTATATTATATTATATTATATTATATTATATTATATTATATTATATTATATTATATTATATTATATTATATTATATTATATTATATTATATTATATTATATTATATTATATTATATTATATTATATTATATTATATTATATTATATTATATTATATTATATTATATTACATTATATTATATTATATTATAATTATTTAGTCTTTATCATAATTATATTGCTTTTTCTTCGGTTATTTATAGAAACAGTTTCCGTCAAGATGCCTCCAATGTGGGCTGTTTTTGAGAAATATTTACTACTTTTTGCAAACAAAAATACCAAAAGCGATGATAGAAGGCTTTGGAAAGCGTGTAAATGTACAAAATAGCTAAAAGTGATTAAGCAATTGTTTGCCAAAATTATTCTCAGGTAAAAAAAAACCGAAAATACGTTAATAGAACAACGTTGACAGGAAAGTCAAGCGTACTTTTTTTTTAAGACAGCACAGCACATTGACTTTTTGAGTGACACATATGAGCTGCTATAGTCGAATATTATTTATAAAATCGGCGTAATAATTTTTTAAAAGTCAAAAAACATTATACAGGGTGTTACAAAAAAAACTGATATATATCGAATGAACTTTTCTCAGTTAATTTTCAAAAAATTCTTTTTTTTATTTTTGTTAAATTATTTATAAAATTCGACTACATCTTTTACAGAAATTGTTGATTGCTTGTTGGCAAAAAACATTATACAGATCGATACGAATAAACAAAACGCCAAAATATATTGTTTTGAACGTTGGGGAAACCGGGGTGGTTTAAAGTCAAAATCTTGATTTTTGGAACAATCTCGCTTCTTCGGTCGCCGCCATCTTGATTTAAAGCTCAATTTTTTTGTTTTTCTAAAATAACTCGGTAATTTACAACTTTAGAGCAAAAATTGTGTTATTTAAAGTTGTTGGAAATTTAATTTCCTACAAGTTTGATTACAATTATTTTTTTGCTAGGATTAATATTTGCAGCGTTATACTGTCAAGTATATTGTACAATTTTTTGTCATAATAAACAAAATATTAAAAAATAGAAAAAAAAATTACCTTCAACTTGAGAATGAGTCTAAAAATATGGATCGTGGAATAAAAACCGTGCGAGATCCAAAAGCGAAGAAAATATAATTCCATCTATTACGAATTTTTTTTATAAATATAAAAATAGTATAACTCTGCAAATATCAATTCTAGCGTAAAAATAACAATAATTAAACTTGTAGAAAATTAAATTTCCAACAACTTAGAATACTACCATTTTCGCTCTAAAGTTGTAAATTAACGAGTAATTTTAGAAAAACAAAAAAATTATACTTTGAATCAAGATGGCGGCGGGATTGTCCCGAAAATTTAGACATTTAACCAAAAACGTTTCAAAAAAAATTTGCTATTACAGAGAAACGACTAAAAAAACATGTTTTACACAATTTTTATATAATATGCTCTGGCAGTATGTGTCGTAGCACCATCTTGCTGAAAATAAATGTTTTCAATATTATTAGATAAATCATTTATTATTTTCACAGTTTCAGTCATTTGTTTTTTATGTCAAGGCTCAAATATCGTTAAATCTATTATTTTAAACGTTGTACAGCAAATATGTATTATGTGTAACTTTGAGGTTATGTTATGGCATAACTTTACCATCTATCAGCTTAAAAACTTTTCCTTCAAAATCTTAATAGTTTTTTATTATTTTTTACTTTTTTTTAGATTGGTTTTTTGGATGGTCTCAACATAGTCACTACAATCGACAACCTAACGATGATGGCCTCAGCGAACAAGACTGTGTTGAGGTGCGAAGAGTCTATTCTTTACCAACCTCATCATCAAGCTTGGCCTCAACATTTATGTGGAACGACAGAGATTGTTCCACCCCAAACTATTTCATTTGTGAACGATTGCAATATGACGGTAAGTATGCGAGAAAAAAACAAAATCAACAGAGAAATCTAAACAAAAATTTTAAACAGATCATAAGACATGCATGGCACGTCGCTGTGCTGCAAAATGTCAATGTCAGTTGTGAATAGACACCTGCAATACCGCCAATAAAATAGCTGAATCAAGCTAAGACAATCGTTTTATTTTCCAAAGCCACCCTTGATTCATCTTAACATTATACCACTGTAGCAGTCTACTTACACTATATAAAAGATATTTTTCAACTTATAGATCAAAAACCGACACCTTCCATTCAAAGGTAGCATAATAGATGGCGTTTTCAAAACGTTTCTATCGGAAATGGCTTAAAAGCAACACTTAAAGAATCTCTGATTCAGCAGTTCATTAATCAGAATGACGAATCGTCGCCTATTTCTTCTTCTACAAAGACTTTGTCCCCTTCTTAGAGTGACAAGGCGATAACCGATTACTCAACGCTTTTAAAAAGCGCGTTTTTTTTGTTTTTTTTCCAATCCAATAGTCTAACAACTTTTAAATTTTATGAAGCTTTTTTCAAATGGCAAGATATGAACTGAGAGAAGCTTCGTGATAATAAAAATTTCAAGTAATCGCCCCTTTCTGTAAGAAGCTGAACAATGTTTTCAGTCGTGATTATCAGAAGACACGGAATGGGGTGAATTGAGGGTGAAAAAAGCCATTTTGCTGTGCCTTGAAGAAATAACTTTGTGTTTTTCATTTAGTCTAAATTGCTTACCCCATTTTTGGAATTAAACTAAAAAAATTAAAATAGTTTTGGAAGTGATATTTTTTTTAGCTTAAAATTTCACAAAAACTAAGATTAAAATTCCAGCAATATCATCAAAAACCCATAATAAAAAATCAATCCATTAGGATGAAACTCACTTTATTATTGTTCTCACAATCCCAATCCAATCTGGCCGTCGACAAGAACAATTTAATTTAAACAGAGTCTTTTTTGAGCCTCTTGGGGATAATATATATACAATGTTGCTTGTTCTACACATAATCCATGGAAGTAGGTTCAGCAAAAACTTAGCTTTAGCAAGGCAAAACACTTTTTAACTGGAATAAATCAGATCAGAGAAATCAAATGAGAATTTTTTGCCACTTATTGAAGAGTTCCAGTACGAACAAAACATGTTCAGCTAAAACTTAGCTTTAGCGACCGTAAATTAGATAGTTTTTTTTATTTTTAAAGAATTGGTATGATGGAAAGGAAAGGCACAAACGCCGGATCACAAGAAACATGAGAGAGAAAGATTACACAAGAAGAAAAATGAAAAAAAGTATGAAAAGGCATAAAAACGTAGGAAAAAAAACAAAACAGAAATTAAAAGAACTAGATAGGAAAGAGAATAAACTAAAAAAAGATAAAGAAAAATTTAGAAAATATAAATAAAACCGAAGAAAACAATACCTTTTCATTTATAGTTTTCAAAAATTTTAACATTATATAGTAAAAAAGCAGACATAATAAAGTAAAGAAAGAAAAAAATTAAAAACAAAAAAAGCAAGAAACAAGAAAACTAAACAAAAGAAAAAAAATCTTAAAAAACAAAAGATAGATTTTGATTTCTTGTGTAATAAGTGGCCTTAAATTGTTTACGTACTTAGAGTTTATTTACAATCTTTGAAGAAAAAAAAATTAGATAATGTTCATAAATTTTTTAATTTTTAAAGAATTTGTATGACTGGGTTAGGTACAAAAGTTTGAGAAAATATTTTGTTTTTAGTTGTTTCTCAGTTAAATAAACAAACATTCTAATGTCACTTTAGATTTTGGATAATTGAAAAAGTGAGAAAATCTGTGAAAAATTCTGCAAAGGTACGAAAAGCAAAACTACAAAAAAAATGAGAGAGAAAGATTACACAAGATGAAAAATGAGAAAAAGTATGAAAAGGCAAAAAAACGTAGAAAAAACAAACAAAACAGAAACTAAAAAAACTATATAGGAAAGAAAATAAACTAAAAAAAATAAAGAAAAATTTAGAAAATAAAGATTAAACTGAAGAAAGATACATTTGAATTTATAATTTTCATATATTTTAACACTACATATATAGTGAAAAAGCTGAAATAATAAAGTAAAGAAAGGAAAAGTTTAAAAACAAAAATAAACAAGAAACAAGAGAAATAAACAAAAGAAAAAAAACGTAAAAAACAAAGTGGTTCTAACAAATAGCCTTAAATTACCCACGTACTTAGAATTTATTATTAGCCAGGCTTACAATCTTTAGAGAAAAAAAATTAGATAATGTTTATAAGTTTTTTATTTTTAAGGAATTGGTATGACTAGGTGAGAAACAAAAGTTTGAGAAAATATTTTGTTTTTATTTTTTTCTCAGTTCGATAAACAAACTAATTCTAAAGTCACTTTAGATTTTGGATATATGAAAAAGTGAGAAAATCTGTGAAAAATTCTGCAAAGGTACGAAGAGCAAAACTGCAAAAAACATGAGAGAGAAAGATTACACAAGAAGAAAAATGAAAAAAAGTATGAAAAGGCAAAAAAACGTAGAAAAAACAAACAAAACAGAAACTGAAAAAACTATATAGGAAAGAAAATAAACTAAAAAAAATAAAAAAAAATTTAGAAAATAAAGATTAAACTGAAGAAAGATACATTTGAATTTATAATTTTTATATATTTTAACAATATATAATGAAAAAGCTGAAATAATAAAGTAAAGAAAGAAAAAGTTTAAAAACACAAATAAACAAGAAACAAGAGAAATAAACAAAAGATAAAAAACGTAAAAAACAAAGATAGAGATTGGTTTTTTGTGTACCAAGTGGTTCTAACAAATAGCCTTAAATTACCCACGTACTTAGAATTTATCATTAGCCAGGCTTACAATCTTTAGAGAAAAAAAAATTAGATAATGTTTATAAGTTTTTTATTTTTAAGGAATTGGTATGACTAGGTGAGAAACAAAAGTTTGAGAAAATATTTTGTTTTTATTTTTTTCTCAGTTCGATAAACAAACTAATTCTAAAGTCACTTTAGATTTTGGATATATGAAAAAGTGAGAAAGTTTGTAAAAAATTCTGCAAAGGTACGAAGAGCAGAACTACAAAAAACATGAGAGAGAAAGATTACACAAGATGAAAAATGAGAAAAAGTATGAAAAGGCAAAAAAACGTAGAAAAAACAAACAAAACAGAAACTAAAAAAACTATATAGGAAAGAAAATAAACTAAAAAAAATAAAGAAAAATTTAGAAAATAAAGATTAAACTGAAGAAAGATATATTTGAATTTATAATTTTCATATATTTTAACACTACATATATAGTGAAAAAGCTGAAATAATAAAGTAAAGAAAGAAAAAGTTTAAAAACAAAAAAAAACAAGAAACAAGAGAAATAAACAAAAGAAAAAAACGTAAAAAACAAAGATAGAGATTGGTTTTTTGTGTACCAAGTGGTTCTAACAAATAGCCTTAAATTGCCCACGTACTTAGAATTTATTATTAGCCAGGCTTACAATCTTTAGAGAAAAAAAAATTAGATAATGTTTATAAGTTTTTTATTTTTAAGGAATTGGTATGACTAGGTGAGAAACAAAAGTTTGAGAAAACATTTTGTTTTTATTTTTTTCTCAGTTCGATAAACAAACTAATTCTAAAGTCACTTTACATTTTGGATAAATAAAAAAGTGAGAAAGTTTGTAAAAAATTCTGCAAAGGTACGAAGAGCAGAACTACAAAAAACATGAGAGAGAAAGATTACACAAGATGAAAAATGAGAAAAAGTATGAAAAGGCAAAAAAACGAAGAAAAAACAAACAAAACAGAAACTAAAAAAACTATATAGGAAAGAAAATAAACTAAAAAAAATAAAGAAAAATTTAGAAAATAAAGATTAAACTGAAGAAAGATACATTTGAATTTATAATTTTCATATATTTTAACACTACATATATAGTGAAAAAGCTGAAATAATAAAGTAAAGAAAGAAAAAGTTTAAAAACAAAAAAAAACAAGAAACAAGAGAAATAAACAAAAGAAAAAAACGTAAAAAACAAAGATAGAGATTGGTTTTTTGTGTACCAAGTGGTTCTAACAAATAGCCTTAAATTGCCCACGTACTTAGAATTTATTATTAGCCAGGCTTACAATCTTTAGAGAAAAAAAAATTAGATAATGTTTATAAGTTTTTTATTTTTAAGGAATTGGTATGACTAGGTGAGAAACAAAAGTTTGAGAAAACATTTTGTTTTTATTTTTTTCTCAGTTCGATAAACAAACTAATTCTAAAGTCACTTTACATTTTGGATAAATAAAAAAGTGAGAAAGTTTGTAAAAAATTCTGCAAAGGTACGAAGAGCAGAACTACAAAAAACATGAGAGAGAAAGATTACACAAGAAGAAAAATGAAAAAAAGTATGAAAAGGCAAAAAAACGTAGAAAAAACAAACAAAACAGAAACTGAAAAAACTATATAGGAAAGAAAATAAACTAAAAAAAATAAAAAAAAATTTAGAAAATAAAGATTAAACTGAAGAAAGATACATTTGAATTTATAATTTTTATATATTTTAACAATATATAATGAAAAAGCTGAAATAATAAAGTAAAGAAAGAAAAAGTTTAAAAACACAAATAAACAAGAAACAAGAGAAATAAACAAAAGATAAAAAACGTAAAAAACAAAGATAGAGATTGGTTTTTTGTGTACCAAGTGGTTCTAACAAATAGCCTTAAATTGCCCACGTACTTAGAATTTATTATTAGCCAGGCTTACAATCTTTAGAGAAAAAAAAATTAGATAATGTTTATAAGTTTTTTATTTTTAAGGAATTGGTATGACTAGGTGAGAAACAAAAGTTTGAGAAAACATTTTGTTTTTATTTTTTTCTCAGTTCGATAAACAAACTAATTCTAAAGTCACTTTACATTTTGGATAAATAAAAAAGTGAGAAAGTTTGTAAAAAATTCTGCAAAGGTACGAAGAGCAGAACTACAAAAAACATGAGAGAGAAAGATTACACAAGATGAAAAATGAGAAAAAGTATGAAAAGGCAAAAAAACGAAGAAAAAACAAACAAAACAGAAACTAAAAAAACTATATAGGAAAGAAAATAAACTAAAAAAAATAAAGAAAAATTTAGAAAATAAAGATTAAACTGAAGAAAGATACATTTGAATTTATAATTTTCATATATTTTAACACTACATATATAGTGAAAAAGCTGAAATAATAAAGTAAAGAAAGAAAAAGTTTAAAAACAAAAAAAAACAAGAAACAAGAGAAATAAACAAAAGAAAAAAACGTAAAAAACAAAGATAGAGATTGGTTTTTTGTGTACCAAGTGGTTCTAACAAATAGCCTTAAATTGCCCACGTACTTAGAATTTATTATTAGCCAGGCTTACAATCTTTAGAGAAAAAAAAATTAGATAATGTTTATAAGTTTTTTATTTTTAAGGAATTGGTATGACTAGGTGAGAAACAAAAGTTTGAGAAAACATTTTGTTTTTATTTTTTTCTCAGTTCGATAAACAAACTAATTCTAAAGTCACTTTAGATTTTGGATAAATAAAAAAGTGAGAAAGTTTGTAAAAAATTCTGCAAAGGTACGAAGAGCAGAACTACAAAAAACATGAGAGAGAAAGATTACACAAGATGAAAAATGAGAAAAAGTATGAAAAGGCAAAAAAACGTAAAAAAAACAAGCAAAACAGAAACTAAAAAACCTATATAGGAAAAAAAATAAACTAAAAAAAATAAAGAAAAATTTAGAAAATAAAGATTAAACTGAAGAAAGATACATTTGAATTTATAATTTTCATATATTTTAACAATATATAGTGAAAAAGCTGAAATAATAAAGTAAAGAAAGAAAAAGTTTAAAAACACAAATAAACAAGAAACAAGAGAAATAAACAAAAAAAAAAAAACGTAAAAAACAAAGATAGAGATTGGTTTTCTGTGTACCAAGTAGTTCTAACAAATAGCCTTAAATTGCCCACGTACTTAGAATTTATTATTAGCCAGGCTTACAATCTTTAGAGAAAAAAAATTAGATAATGTTTATAAGTTTTTTATTTTTAAGGAATTGGTATGACTAGGTGAGAAACAAAAGTTTGAGAAAACATTTTGTTTTTATTTTTTTCTCAGTTCGATAAACAAACTAATTCTAAAGTCACTTTAGATTTTGGATATATGAAAAAGTGAGAAAATCTGTGAAAAATTCTGCAAAGGTACGAAGAGCAAAACTACAAAAAACATGAGAGAGAAAGATTACACAAGAAGAAAAATGAAAAAAAGTATGAAAAGGCAAAAAAACGTAGAAAAAACAAACAAAACAGAAACTGAAAAAACTATATAGGAAAGAAAATAAACTAAAAAAAATAAAGAAAAATTTAGAAAATAAAGATTAAACTGAAGAAAGATACATTTGAATTTATAATTTTCATATATTTTAACACTACATATATAGTGAAAAAGCTGAAATAATAAAGTAAAGAAAGAAAAAGTTTAAAAACAAAAATAAACAAGAAACAAGAGAAATAAACAAAAGAAAAAAAACGTAAAAAACAAAGATAGAGATTGGTTTTCTGTGTACCAAGTAGTTCTAACAAATAGCCTTAAATTGCCCACGTACTTAGAATTTATTATTAGCCAGGCTTACAATCTTTAGAGAAAAAAAATTAGATAATGTTTATAAGTTTTTTATTTTTAAGGAATTGGTATGACTAGGTGAGAAACAAAAGTTTGAGAAAACATTTTGTTTTTATTTTTTTCTCAGTTCGATAAACAAACTAATTCTAAAGTCACTTTAGATTTTGGATATATGAAAAAGTGAGAAAATCTGTGAAAAATTCTGCAAAGGTACGAAGAGCAGAACTACAAAAAACATGAGAGAGAAAGATTACACAAGATGAAAAATGAGAAAAAGTATGAAAAGGCAAAAAAACGTAGAAAAAACAAACAAAACAGAAACTGAAAAAACTATATAGGAAAGAAAATAAATAAAAAAAATAAAGAAAAATTTAGAAAATAAAGATTAAACTGAAGAAAGATACATTTGAATTTATAATTTTCATATATTTTAACAATATATAGTGAAAAAGCTGAAATAATAAAGTAAAGAAAGAAAAAGTTTAAAAACACAAATAAACAAGAAACAAGAGAAATAAACAAAAAAAAAAAAACGTAAAAAACAAAGATAGAGATTGGTTTTCTGTGTACCAAGTAGTTCTAACAAATAGCCTTAAATTGCCCACGTACTTAGAATTTATTATTAGCCAGGCTTACAATCTTTAGAGAAAAAAAATTAGATAATGTTTATAAGTTTTTTATTTTTAAGGAATTGGTATGACTAGGTGAGAAACAAAAGTTTGAGAAAACATTTTGTTTTTATTTTTTTCTCAGTTCGATAAACAAACTAATTCTAAAGTCACTTTAGATTTTGGATATATGAAAAAGTGAGAAAATCTGTGAAAAATTCTGCAAAGGTACGAAGAGCAGAACTACAAAAAACATGAGAGAGAAAGATTACACAAGATGAAAAATGAGAAAAAGTATGAAAAGGCAAAAAAACGTAGAAAAAACAAACAAAACAGAAACTGAAAAAACTATATAGGAAAGAAAATAAATAAAAAAAATAAAGAAAAATTTAGAAAATAAAGATTAAACTGAAGAAAGATACATTTGAATTTATAATTTTCATATATTTTAACAATATATAGTGAAAAAGCTGAAATAATAAAGTAAAGAAAGAAAAAGTTTAAAAACACAAATAAACAAGAAACAAGAGAAATAAACAAAAAAAAAAAAACGTAAAAAACAAAGATAGAGATTGGTTTTTTGTGTACCAAGTGGTTCTAATAAATAGCCTTAAATTGCCCACGTACTTAGAGTTTATTATTAGCCAGGCTTACAATCTTTAGAGAAAAAAAAATTAGATAATGTTTATAAGTTTTTTATTTTTAAGGAATTGGTATGACTAGGTGAGAAACAAAAGTTTGAGAAAACATTTTGTTTTTATTTTTTTCTCAGTTCGATAAACAAACTAATTCTAAAGTCACTTTAGATTTTGGATATATGAAAAAGTGAGAAAATCTGTGAAAAATTCTGCAAAGGTACGAAGAGCACAACTACAAAAAACATGAGAGAGAAAGATTACACAAGATGAAAAATGAGAAAAAGTATGAAAAGGCAAAAAAACGTAAAAAAAACAAGCAAAACAGAAACTAAAAAACCTATATAGGAAAAAAAATAAACTAAAAAAAATAAAGAAAAATTTAGAAAATAAAGATTAAACTGAAGAAAGATACATTTGAATTTATAATTTTCATATATTTTAACACTACATATATAGTGAAAAAGCTGAAATAATAAAGTAAAGAAAGAAAAAGTTTAAAAACAAAAATAAACAAGAAACAAGAGAAATAAACAAAAGAAAAAAAACGTAAAAAACAAAGATAGAGATTGGTTTTCTGTGTACCAAGTAGTTCTAACAAATAGCCTTAAATTGCCCACGTACTTAGAATTTATTATTAGCCAGGCTTACAATCTTTAGAGAAAAAAAAATTAGATAATGTTTATAAGTTTTTTATTTTTAAGGAATTGGTATGACTAGGTGAGAAACAAAAGTTTGAGAAAACATTTTGTTTTTATTTTTTTCTCAGTTCGATAAACAAACTAATTCTAAAGTCACTTTAGATTTTGGATAAATAAAAAAGTGAGAAAGTTTGTAAAAAATTCTGCAAAGGTACGAAGAGCAGAACTACAAAAAACATGAGAGAGAAAGATTACACAAGATGAAAAATGAGAAAAAGTATGAAAAGGCAAAAAAACGTAGAAAAAACAAACAAAACAGAAACTGAAAAAACTATATAGGAAAGAAAATAAATAAAAAAAATAAAGAAAAATTTAGAAAATAAAGATTAAACTGAAGAAAGATACATTTGAATTTATAATTTTCATATATTTTAACAATATATAGTGAAAAAGCTGAAATAATAAAGTAAAGAAAGAAAAAGTTTAAAAACACAAATAAACAAGAAACAAGAGAAATAAACAAAAAAAAAAAAACGTAAAAAACAAAGATAGAGATTGGTTTTCTGTGTACCAAGTAGTTCTAACAAATAGCCTTAAATTGCCCACGTACTTAGAATTTATTATTAGCCAGGCTTACAATCTTTAGAGAAAAAAAATTAGATAATGTTTATAAGTTTTTTATTTTTAAGGAATTGGTATGACTAGGTGAGAAACAAAAGTTTGAGAAAACATTTTGTTTTTATTTTTTTCTCAGTTCGATAAACAAACTAATTCTAAAGTCACTTTAGATTTTGGATATATGAAAAAGTGAGAAAATCTGTGAAAAATTCTGCAAAGGTACGAAGAGCAAAACTACAAAAAACATGAGAGAGAAAGATTACACAAGAAGAAAAATGAAAAAAAGTATGAAAAGGCAAAAAAACGTAGAAAAAACAAACAAAACAGAAACTGAAAAAACTATATAGGAAAGAAAATAAACTAAAAAAAATAAAGAAAAATTTAGAAAATAAAGATTAAACTGAAGAAAGATACATTTGAATTTATAATTTTCATATATTTTAACACTACATATATAGTGAAAAAGCTGAAATAATAAAGTAAAGAAAGAAAAAGTTTAAAAACAAAAATAAACAAGAAACAAGAGAAATAAACAAAAGAAAAAAAACGTAAAAAACAAAGATAGAGATTGGTTTTCTGTGTACCAAGTAGTTCTAACAAATAGCCTTAAATTGCCCACGTACTTAGAATTTATTATTAGCCAGGCTTACAATCTTTAGAGAAAAAAAATTAGATAATGTTTATAAGTTTTTTATTTTTAAGGAATTGGTATGACTAGGTGAGAAACAAAAGTTTGAGAAAACATTTTGTTTTTATTTTTTTCTCAGTTCGATAAACAAACTAATTCTAAAGTCACTTTAGATTTTGGATATATGAAAAAGTGAGAAAATCTGTGAAAAATTCTGCAAAGGTACGAAGAGCACAACTACAAAAAACATGAGAGAGAAAGATTACACAAGATGAAAAATGAGAAAAAGTATGAAAAGGCAAAAAAACGTAGAAAAAACAAACAAAACAGAAACTGAAAAAACTATATAGGAAAGAAAATAAATAAAAAAAATAAAGAAAAATTTAGAAAATAAAGATTAAACTGAAGAAAGATACATTTGAATTTATAATTTTCATATATTTTAACAATATATAGTGAAAAAGCTGAAATAATAAAGTAAAGAAAGAAAAAGTTTAAAAACACAAATAAACAAGAAACAAGAGAAATAAACAAAAAAAAAAAAACGTAAAAAACAAAGATAGAGATTGGTTTTTTGTGTACCAAGTGGTTCTAATAAATAGCCTTAAATTGCCCACGTACTTAGAGTTTATTATTAGCCAGGCTTACAATCTTTAGAGAAAAAAAAATTAGATAATGTTTATAAGTTTTTTATTTTTAAGGAATTGGTATGACTAGGTGAGAAACAAAAGTTTGAGAAAACATTTTGTTTTTATTTTTTTCTCAGTTCGATAAACAAACTAATTCTAAAGTCACTTTAGATTTTGGATATATGAAAAAGTGAGAAAATCTGTGAAAAATTCTGCAAAGGTACGAAGAGCAAAACTACAAAAAACATGAGAGAGAAAGATTACACAAGAAGAAAAATGAAAAAAAGTATGAAAAGGCAAAAAAACGTAGAAAAAACAAACAAAACAGAAACTGAAAAAACTATATAGGAAAGAAAATAAACTAAAAAAAATAAAGAAAAATTTAGAAAATAAAGATTAAACTGAAGAAAGATACATTTGAATTTATAATTTTCATATATTTTAACACTACATATATAGTGAAAAAGCTGAAATAATAAAGTAAAGAAAGAAAAAGTTTAAAAACAAAAATAAACAAGAAACAAGAGAAATAAACAAAAGAAAAAAAACGTAAAAAACAAAGATAGAGATTGGTTTTCTGTGTACCAAGTAGTTCTAACAAATAGCCTTAAATTGCCCACGTACTTAGAATTTATTATTAGCCAGGCTTACAATCTTTAGAGAAAAAAAATTAGATAATGTTTATAAGTTTTTTATTTTTAAGGAATTGGTATGACTAGGTGAGAAACAAAAGTTTGAGAAAACATTTTGTTTTTATTTTTTTCTCAGTTCGATAAACAAACTAATTCTAAAGTCACTTTAGATTTTGGATATATGAAAAAGTGAGAAAATCTGTGAAAAATTCTGCAAAGGTACGAAGAGCAGAACTACAAAAAACATGAGAGAGAAAGATTACACAAGATGAAAAATGAGAAAAAGTATGAAAAGGCAAAAAAACGTAGAAAAAACAAACAAAACAGAAACTGAAAAAACTATATAGGAAAGAAAATAAATAAAAAAAATAAAGAAAAATTTAGAAAATAAAGATTAAACTGAAGAAAGATACATTTGAATTTATAATTTTCATATATTTTAACAATATATAGTGAAAAAGCTGAAATAATAAAGTAAAGAAAGAAAAAGTTTAAAAACACAAATAAACAAGAAACAAGAGAAATAAACAAAAAAAAAAAAACGTAAAAAACAAAGATAGAGATTGGTTTTCTGTGTACCAAGTAGTTCTAACAAATAGCCTTAAATTGCCCACGTACTTAGAATTTATTATTAGCCAGGCTTACAATCTTTAGAGAAAAAAAATTAGATAATGTTTATAAGTTTTTTATTTTTAAGGAATTGGTATGACTAGGTGAGAAACAAAAGTTTGAGAAAACATTTTGTTTTTATTTTTTTCTCAGTTCGATAAACAAACTAATTCTAAAGTCACTTTAGATTTTGGATATATGAAAAAGTGAGAAAATCTGTGAAAAATTCTGCAAAGGTACGAAGAGCAAAACTACAAAAAACATGAGAGAGAAAGATTACACAAGAAGAAAAATGAAAAAAAGTATGAAAAGGCAAAAAAACGTAGAAAAAACAAACAAAACAGAAACTGAAAAAACTATATAGGAAAGAAAATAAACTAAAAAAAATAAAGAAAAATTTAGAAAATAAAGATTAAACTGAAGAAAGATACATTTGAATTTATAATTTTCATATATTTTAACACTACATATATAGTGAAAAAGCTGAAATAATAAAGTAAAGAAAGAAAAAGTTTAAAAACAAAAAAAAACAAGAAACAAGAGAAATAAACAAAAGAAAAAAACGTAAAAAACAAAGATAGAGATTGGTTTTTTGTGTACCAAGTGGTTCTAACAAATAGCCTTAAATTGCCCACGTACTTAGAATTTATTATTAGCCAGGCTTACAATCTTTAGAGAAAAAAAAATTAGATAATGTTTATAAGTTTTTTATTTTTAAGGAATTGGTATGACTAGGTGAGAAACAAAAGTTTGAGAAAACATTTTGTTTTTATTTTTTTCTCAGTTCGATAAACAAACTAATTCTAAAGTCACTTTACATTTTGGATAAATAAAAAAGTGAGAAAGTTTGTAAAAAATTCTGCAAAGGTACGAAGAGCAGAACTACAAAAAACATGAGAGAGAAAGATTACACAAGAAGAAAAATGAAAAAAAGTATGAAAAGGCAAAAAAACGTAGAAAAAACAAACAAAACAGAAACTGAAAAAACTATATAGGAAAGAAAATAAACTAAAAAAAATAAAAAAAAATTTAGAAAATAAAGATTAAACTGAAGAAAGATACATTTGAATTTATAATTTTTATATATTTTAACAATATATAATGAAAAAGCTGAAATAATAAAGTAAAGAAAGAAAAAGTTTAAAAACACAAATAAACAAGAAACAAGAGAAATAAACAAAAGATAAAAAACGTAAAAAACAAAGATAGAGATTGGTTTTTTGTGTACCAAGTGGTTCTAACAAATAGCCTTAAATTGCCCACGTACTTAGAATTTATTATTAGCCAGGCTTACAATCTTTAGAGAAAAAAAAATTAGATAATGTTTATAAGTTTTTTATTTTTAAGGAATTGGTATGACTAGGTGAGAAACAAAAGTTTGAGAAAACATTTTGTTTTTATTTTTTTCTCAGTTCGATAAACAAACTAATTCTAAAGTCACTTTACATTTTGGATAAATAAAAAAGTGAGAAAGTTTGTAAAAAATTCTGCAAAGGTACGAAGAGCAGAACTACAAAAAACATGAGAGAGAAAGATTACACAAGATGAAAAATGAGAAAAAGTATGAAAAGGCAAAAAAACGAAGAAAAAACAAACAAAACAGAAACTAAAAAAACTATATAGGAAAGAAAATAAACTAAAAAAAATAAAGAAAAATTTAGAAAATAAAGATTAAACTGAAGAAAGATACATTTGAATTTATAATTTTCATATATTTTAACACTACATATATAGTGAAAAAGCTGAAATAATAAAGTAAAGAAAGAAAAAGTTTAAAAACAAAAAAAAACAAGAAACAAGAGAAATAAACAAAAGAAAAAAACGTAAAAAACAAAGATAGAGATTGGTTTTTTGTGTACCAAGTGGTTCTAACAAATAGCCTTAAATTGCCCACGTACTTAGAATTTATTATTAGCCAGGCTTACAATCTTTAGAGAAAAAAAAATTAGATAATGTTTATAAGTTTTTTATTTTTAAGGAATTGGTATGACTAGGTGAGAAACAAAAGTTTGAGAAAACATTTTGTTTTTATTTTTTTCTCAGTTCGATAAACAAACTAATTCTAAAGTCACTTTAGATTTTGGATAAATAAAAAAGTGAGAAAGTTTGTAAAAAATTCTGCAAAGGTACGAAGAGCAGAACTACAAAAAACATGAGAGAGAAAGATTACACAAGATGAAAAATGAGAAAAAGTATGAAAAGGCAAAAAAACGTAAAAAAAACAAGCAAAACAGAAACTAAAAAACCTATATAGGAAAAAAAATAAACTAAAAAAAATAAAGAAAAATTTAGAAAATAAAGATTAAACTGAAGAAAGATACATTTGAATTTATAATTTTCATATATTTTAACAATATATAGTGAAAAAGCTGAAATAATAAAGTAAAGAAAGAAAAAGTTTAAAAACACAAATAAACAAGAAACAAGAGAAATAAACAAAAAAAAAAAAACGTAAAAAACAAAGATAGAGATTGGTTTTCTGTGTACCAAGTAGTTCTAACAAATAGCCTTAAATTGCCCACGTACTTAGAATTTATTATTAGCCAGGCTTACAATCTTTAGAGAAAAAAAATTAGATAATGTTTATAAGTTTTTTATTTTTAAGGAATTGGTATGACTAGGTGAGAAACAAAAGTTTGAGAAAACATTTTGTTTTTATTTTTTTCTCAGTTCGATAAACAAACTAATTCTAAAGTCACTTTAGATTTTGGATATATGAAAAAGTGAGAAAATCTGTGAAAAATTCTGCAAAGGTACGAAGAGCAAAACTACAAAAAACATGAGAGAGAAAGATTACACAAGAAGAAAAATGAAAAAAAGTATGAAAAGGCAAAAAAACGTAGAAAAAACAAACAAAACAGAAACTGAAAAAACTATATAGGAAAGAAAATAAACTAAAAAAAATAAAGAAAAATTTAGAAAATAAAGATTAAACTGAAGAAAGATACATTTGAATTTATAATTTTCATATATTTTAACACTACATATATAGTGAAAAAGCTGAAATAATAAAGTAAAGAAAGAAAAAGTTTAAAAACAAAAATAAACAAGAAACAAGAGAAATAAACAAAAGAAAAAAAACGTAAAAAACAAAGATAGAGATTGGTTTTCTGTGTACCAAGTAGTTCTAACAAATAGCCTTAAATTGCCCACGTACTTAGAATTTATTATTAGCCAGGCTTACAATCTTTAGAGAAAAAAAATTAGATAATGTTTATAAGTTTTTTATTTTTAAGGAATTGGTATGACTAGGTGAGAAACAAAAGTTTGAGAAAACATTTTGTTTTTATTTTTTTCTCAGTTCGATAAACAAACTAATTCTAAAGTCACTTTAGATTTTGGATATATGAAAAAGTGAGAAAATCTGTGAAAAATTCTGCAAAGGTACGAAGAGCAGAACTACAAAAAACATGAGAGAGAAAGATTACACAAGATGAAAAATGAGAAAAAGTATGAAAAGGCAAAAAAACGTAGAAAAAACAAACAAAACAGAAACTGAAAAAACTATATAGGAAAGAAAATAAATAAAAAAAATAAAGAAAAATTTAGAAAATAAAGATTAAACTGAAGAAAGATACATTTGAATTTATAATTTTCATATATTTTAACAATATATAGTGAAAAAGCTGAAATAATAAAGTAAAGAAAGAAAAAGTTTAAAAACACAAATAAACAAGAAACAAGAGAAATAAACAAAAAAAAAAAAACGTAAAAAACAAAGATAGAGATTGGTTTTCTGTGTACCAAGTAGTTCTAACAAATAGCCTTAAATTGCCCACGTACTTAGAATTTATTATTAGCCAGGCTTACAATCTTTAGAGAAAAAAAATTAGATAATGTTTATAAGTTTTTTATTTTTAAGGAATTGGTATGACTAGGTGAGAAACAAAAGTTTGAGAAAACATTTTGTTTTTATTTTTTTCTCAGTTCGATAAACAAACTAATTCTAAAGTCACTTTAGATTTTGGATATATGAAAAAGTGAGAAAATCTGTGAAAAATTCTGCAAAGGTACGAAGAGCAGAACTACAAAAAACATGAGAGAGAAAGATTACACAAGATGAAAAATGAGAAAAAGTATGAAAAGGCAAAAAAACGTAGAAAAAACAAACAAAACAGAAACTGAAAAAACTATATAGGAAAGAAAATAAATAAAAAAAATAAAGAAAAATTTAGAAAATAAAGATTAAACTGAAGAAAGATACATTTGAATTTATAATTTTCATATATTTTAACAATATATAGTGAAAAAGCTGAAATAATAAAGTAAAGAAAGAAAAAGTTTAAAAACACAAATAAACAAGAAACAAGAGAAATAAACAAAAAAAAAAAAACGTAAAAAACAAAGATAGAGATTGGTTTTTTGTGTACCAAGTGGTTCTAATAAATAGCCTTAAATTGCCCACGTACTTAGAGTTTATTATTAGCCAGGCTTACAATCTTTAGAGAAAAAAAAATTAGATAATGTTTATAAGTTTTTTATTTTTAAGGAATTGGTATGACTAGGTGAGAAACAAAAGTTTGAGAAAACATTTTGTTTTTATTTTTTTCTCAGTTCGATAAACAAACTAATTCTAAAGTCACTTTAGATTTTGGATATATGAAAAAGTGAGAAAATCTGTGAAAAATTCTGCAAAGGTACGAAGAGCACAACTACAAAAAACATGAGAGAGAAAGATTACACAAGATGAAAAATGAGAAAAAGTATGAAAAGGCAAAAAAACGTAAAAAAAACAAGCAAAACAGAAACTAAAAAACCTATATAGGAAAAAAAATAAACTAAAAAAAATAAAGAAAAATTTAGAAAATAAAGATTAAACTGAAGAAAGATACATTTGAATTTATAATTTTCATATATTTTAACACTACATATATAGTGAAAAAGCTGAAATAATAAAGTAAAGAAAGAAAAAGTTTAAAAACAAAAATAAACAAGAAACAAGAGAAATAAACAAAAGAAAAAAAACGTAAAAAACAAAGATAGAGATTGGTTTTCTGTGTACCAAGTAGTTCTAACAAATAGCCTTAAATTGCCCACGTACTTAGAATTTATTATTAGCCAGGCTTACAATCTTTAGAGAAAAAAAAATTAGATAATGTTTATAAGTTTTTTATTTTTAAGGAATTGGTATGACTAGGTGAGAAACAAAAGTTTGAGAAAACATTTTGTTTTTATTTTTTTCTCAGTTCGATAAACAAACTAATTCTAAAGTCACTTTAGATTTTGGATAAATAAAAAAGTGAGAAAGTTTGTAAAAAATTCTGCAAAGGTACGAAGAGCAGAACTACAAAAAACATGAGAGAGAAAGATTACACAAGATGAAAAATGAGAAAAAGTATGAAAAGGCAAAAAAACGTAGAAAAAACAAACAAAACAGAAACTGAAAAAACTATATAGGAAAGAAAATAAATAAAAAAAATAAAGAAAAATTTAGAAAATAAAGATTAAACTGAAGAAAGATACATTTGAATTTATAATTTTCATATATTTTAACAATATATAGTGAAAAAGCTGAAATAATAAAGTAAAGAAAGAAAAAGTTTAAAAACACAAATAAACAAGAAACAAGAGAAATAAACAAAAAAAAAAAAACGTAAAAAACAAAGATAGAGATTGGTTTTCTGTGTACCAAGTAGTTCTAACAAATAGCCTTAAATTGCCCACGTACTTAGAATTTATTATTAGCCAGGCTTACAATCTTTAGAGAAAAAAAATTAGATAATGTTTATAAGTTTTTTATTTTTAAGGAATTGGTATGACTAGGTGAGAAACAAAAGTTTGAGAAAACATTTTGTTTTTATTTTTTTCTCAGTTCGATAAACAAACTAATTCTAAAGTCACTTTAGATTTTGGATATATGAAAAAGTGAGAAAATCTGTGAAAAATTCTGCAAAGGTACGAAGAGCAAAACTAC
Organism: Lagria hirta; assembly: GCA_947359425.1. Lineage (NCBI taxonomy): Eukaryota > Metazoa > Arthropoda > Insecta > Coleoptera > Tenebrionidae > Lagria > Lagria hirta. The sequence continues at coordinate 31,212,986 of OX375797.1, forward strand.
AAAAAACATGAGAGAGAAAGATTACACAAGAAGAAAAATGAAAAAAAGTATGAAAAGGCAAAAAAACGTAGAAAAAACAAACAAAACAGAAACTGAAAAAACTATATAGGAAAGAAAATAAACTAAAAAAAATAAAGAAAAATTTAGAAAATAAAGATTAAACTGAAGAAAGATACATTTGAATTTATAATTTTCATATATTTTAACACTACATATATAGTGAAAAAGCTGAAATAATAAAGTAAAGAAAGAAAAAGTTTAAAAACAAAAATAAACAAGAAACAAGAGAAATAAACAAAAGAAAAAAAACGTAAAAAACAAAGATAGAGATTGGTTTTCTGTGTACCAAGTAGTTCTAACAAATAGCCTTAAATTGCCCACGTACTTAGAATTTATTATTAGCCAGGCTTACAATCTTTAGAGAAAAAAAATTAGATAATGTTTATAAGTTTTTTATTTTTAAGGAATTGGTATGACTAGGTGAGAAACAAAAGTTTGAGAAAACATTTTGTTTTTATTTTTTTCTCAGTTCGATAAACAAACTAATTCTAAAGTCACTTTAGATTTTGGATATATGAAAAAGTGAGAAAATCTGTGAAAAATTCTGCAAAGGTACGAAGAGCACAACTACAAAAAACATGAGAGAGAAAGATTACACAAGATGAAAAATGAGAAAAAGTATGAAAAGGCAAAAAAACGTAGAAAAAACAAACAAAACAGAAACTGAAAAAACTATATAGGAAAGAAAATAAATAAAAAAAATAAAGAAAAATTTAGAAAATAAAGATTAAACTGAAGAAAGATACATTTGAATTTATAATTTTCATATATTTTAACAATATATAGTGAAAAAGCTGAAATAATAAAGTAAAGAAAGAAAAAGTTTAAAAACACAAATAAACAAGAAACAAGAGAAATAAACAAAAAAAAAAAAACGTAAAAAACAAAGATAGAGATTGGTTTTTTGTGTACCAAGTGGTTCTAATAAATAGCCTTAAATTGCCCACGTACTTAGAGTTTATTATTAGCCAGGCTTACAATCTTTAGAGAAAAAAAAATTAGATAATGTTTATAAGTTTTTTATTTTTAAGGAATTGGTATGACTAGGTGAGAAACAAAAGTTTGAGAAAACATTTTGTTTTTATTTTTTTCTCAGTTCGATAAACAAACTAATTCTAAAGTCACTTTAGATTTTGGATATATGAAAAAGTGAGAAAATCTGTGAAAAATTCTGCAAAGGTACGAAGAGCAAAACTACAAAAAACATGAGAGAGAAAGATTACACAAGAAGAAAAATGAAAAAAAGTATGAAAAGGCAAAAAAACGTAGAAAAAACAAACAAAACAGAAACTGAAAAAACTATATAGGAAAGAAAATAAACTAAAAAAAATAAAGAAAAATTTAGAAAATAAAGATTAAACTGAAGAAAGATACATTTGAATTTATAATTTTCATATATTTTAACACTACATATATAGTGAAAAAGCTGAAATAATAAAGTAAAGAAAGAAAAAGTTTAAAAACAAAAATAAACAAGAAACAAGAGAAATAAACAAAAGAAAAAAAACGTAAAAAACAAAGATAGAGATTGGTTTTCTGTGTACCAAGTAGTTCTAACAAATAGCCTTAAATTGCCCACGTACTTAGAATTTATTATTAGCCAGGCTTACAATCTTTAGAGAAAAAAAATTAGATAATGTTTATAAGTTTTTTATTTTTAAGGAATTGGTATGACTAGGTGAGAAACAAAAGTTTGAGAAAACATTTTGTTTTTATTTTTTTCTCAGTTCGATAAACAAACTAATTCTAAAGTCACTTTAGATTTTGGATATATGAAAAAGTGAGAAAATCTGTGAAAAATTCTGCAAAGGTACGAAGAGCAGAACTACAAAAAACATGAGAGAGAAAGATTACACAAGATGAAAAATGAGAAAAAGTATGAAAAGGCAAAAAAACGTAGAAAAAACAAACAAAACAGAAACTGAAAAAACTATATAGGAAAGAAAATAAATAAAAAAAATAAAGAAAAATTTAGAAAATAAAGATTAAACTGAAGAAAGATACATTTGAATTTATAATTTTCATATATTTTAACAATATATAGTGAAAAAGCTGAAATAATAAAGTAAAGAAAGAAAAAGTTTAAAAACACAAATAAACAAGAAACAAGAGAAATAAACAAAAAAAAAAAAACGTAAAAAACAAAGATAGAGATTGGTTTTCTGTGTACCAAGTAGTTCTAACAAATAGCCTTAAATTGCCCACGTACTTAGAATTTATTATTAGCCAGGCTTACAATCTTTAGAGAAAAAAAATTAGATAATGTTTATAAGTTTTTTATTTTTAAGGAATTGGTATGACTAGGTGAGAAACAAAAGTTTGAGAAAACATTTTGTTTTTATTTTTTTCTCAGTTCGATAAACAAACTAATTCTAAAGTCACTTTAGATTTTGGATATATGAAAAAGTGAGAAAATCTGTGAAAAATTCTGCAAAGGTACGAAGAGCAGAACTACAAAAAACATGAGAGAGAAAGATTACACAAGATGAAAAATGAGAAAAAGTATGAAAAGGCAAAAAAACGTAGAAAAAACAAACAAAACAGAAACTGAAAAAACTATATAGGAAAGAAAATAAATAAAAAAAATAAAGAAAAATTTAGAAAATAAAGATTAAACTGAAGAAAGATACATTTGAATTTATAATTTTCATATATTTTAACAATATATAGTGAAAAAGCTGAAATAATAAAGTAAAGAAAGAAAAAGTTTAAAAACACAAATAAACAAGAAACAAGAGAAATAAACAAAAAAAAAAAAACGTAAAAAACAAAGATAGAGATTGGTTTTCTGTGTACCAAGTAGTTCTAACAAATAGCCTTAAATTGCCCACGTACTTAGAATTTATTATTAGCCAGGCTTACAATCTTTAGAGAAAAAAAATTAGATAATGTTTATAAGTTTTTTATTTTTAAGGAATTGGTATGACTAGGTGAGAAACAAAAGTTTGAGAAAACATTTTGTTTTTATTTTTTTCTCAGTTCGATAAACAAACTAATTCTAAAGTCACTTTAGATTTTGGATATATGAAAAAGTGAGAAAATCTGTGAAAAATTCTGCAAAGGTACGAAGAGCAAAACTACAAAAAACATGAGAGAGAAAGATTACACAAGAAGAAAAATGAAAAAAAGTATGAAAAGGCAAAAAAACGTAGAAAAAACAAACAAAACAGAAACTGAAAAAACTATATAGGAAAGAAAATAAACTAAAAAAAATAAAGAAAAATTTAGAAAATAAAGATTAAACTGAAGAAAGATACATTTGAATTTATAATTTTCATATATTTTAACACTACATATATAGTGAAAAAGCTGAAATAATAAAGTAAAGAAAGAAAAAGTTTAAAAACAAAAATAAACAAGAAACAAGAGAAATAAACAAAAGAAAAAAAACGTAAAAAACAAAGATAGAGATTGGTTTTCTGTGTACCAAGTAGTTCTAACAAATAGCCTTAAATTGCCCACGTACTTAGAATTTATTATTAGCCAGGCTTACAATCTTTAGAGAAAAAAAATTAGATAATGTTTATAAGTTTTTTATTTTTAAGGAATTGGTATGACTAGGTGAGAAACAAAAGTTTGAGAAAACATTTTGTTTTTATTTTTTTCTCAGTTCGATAAACAAACTAATTCTAAAGTCACTTTAGATTTTGGATATATGAAAAAGTGAGAAAATCTGTGAAAAATTCTGCAAAGGTACGAAGAGCACAACTACAAAAAACATGAGAGAGAAAGATTACACAAGATGAAAAATGAGAAAAAGTATGAAAAGGCAAAAAAACGTAGAAAAAACAAACAAAACAGAAACTGAAAAAACTATATAGGAAAGAAAATAAATAAAAAAAATAAAGAAAAATTTAGAAAATAAAGATTAAACTGAAGAAAGATACATTTGAATTTATAATTTTCATATATTTTAACAATATATAGTGAAAAAGCTGAAATAATAAAGTAAAGAAAGAAAAAGTTTAAAAACACAAATAAACAAGAAACAAGAGAAATAAACAAAAAAAAAAAAACGTAAAAAACAAAGATAGAGATTGGTTTTTTGTGTACCAAGTGGTTCTAATAAATAGCCTTAAATTGCCCACGTACTTAGAGTTTATTATTAGCCAGGCTTACAATCTTTAGAGAAAAAAAAATTAGATAATGTTTATAAGTTTTTTATTTTTAAGGAATTGGTATGACTAGGTGAGAAACAAAAGTTTGAGAAAACATTTTGTTTTTATTTTTTTCTCAGTTCGATAAACAAACTAATTCTAAAGTCACTTTAGATTTTGGATATATGAAAAAGTGAGAAAATCTGTGAAAAATTCTGCAAAGGTACGAAGAGCAAAACTACAAAAAACATGAGAGAGAAAGATTACACAAGAAGAAAAATGAAAAAAAGTATGAAAAGGCAAAAAAACGTAGAAAAAACAAACAAAACAGAAACTGAAAAAACTATATAGGAAAGAAAATAAACTAAAAAAAATAAAGAAAAATTTAGAAAATAAAGATTAAACTGAAGAAAGATACATTTGAATTTATAATTTTCATATATTTTAACACTACATATATAGTGAAAAAGCTGAAATAATAAAGTAAAGAAAGAAAAAGTTTAAAAACAAAAATAAACAAGAAACAAGAGAAATAAACAAAAGAAAAAAAACGTAAAAAACAAAGATAGAGATTGGTTTTCTGTGTACCAAGTAGTTCTAACAAATAGCCTTAAATTGCCCACGTACTTAGAATTTATTATTAGCCAGGCTTACAATCTTTAGAGAAAAAAAATTAGATAATGTTTATAAGTTTTTTATTTTTAAGGAATTGGTATGACTAGGTGAGAAACAAAAGTTTGAGAAAACATTTTGTTTTTATTTTTTTCTCAGTTCGATAAACAAACTAATTCTAAAGTCACTTTAGATTTTGGATATATGAAAAAGTGAGAAAATCTGTGAAAAATTCTGCAAAGGTACGAAGAGCAGAACTACAAAAAACATGAGAGAGAAAGATTACACAAGATGAAAAATGAGAAAAAGTATGAAAAGGCAAAAAAACGTAGAAAAAACAAACAAAACAGAAACTGAAAAAACTATATAGGAAAGAAAATAAATAAAAAAAATAAAGAAAAATTTAGAAAATAAAGATTAAACTGAAGAAAGATACATTTGAATTTATAATTTTCATATATTTTAACAATATATAGTGAAAAAGCTGAAATAATAAAGTAAAGAAAGAAAAAGTTTAAAAACACAAATAAACAAGAAACAAGAGAAATAAACAAAAAAAAAAAAACGTAAAAAACAAAGATAGAGATTGGTTTTTTGTGTACCAAGTGGTTCTAATAAATAGCCTTAAATTGCCCACGTACTTAGAGTTTATTATTAGCCAGGCTTACAATCTTTAGAGAAAAAAAAATTAGATAATGTTTATAAGTTTTTTATTTTTAAGGAATTGGTATGACTAGGTGAGAAACAAAAGTTTGAGAAAACATTTTGTTTTTATTTTTTTCTCAGTTCGATAAACAAACTAATTCTAAAGTCACTTTAGATTTTGGATATATGAAAAAGTGAGAAAATCTGTGAAAAATTCTGCAAAGGTACGAAGAGCACAACTACAAAAAACATGAGAGAGAAAGATTACACAAGATGAAAAATGAGAAAAAGTATGAAAAGGCAAAAAAACGTAAAAAAAACAAGCAAAACAGAAACTAAAAAACCTATATAGGAAAAAAAATAAACTAAAAAAAATAAAGAAAAATTTAGAAAATAAAGATTAAACTGAAGAAAGATACATTTGAATTTATAATTTTCATATATTTTAACACTACATATATAGTGAAAAAGCTGAAATAATAAAGTAAAGAAAGAAAAAGTTTAAAAACAAAAATAAACAAGAAACAAGAGAAATAAACAAAAGAAAAAAAACGTAAAAAACAAAGATAGAGATTGGTTTTTTGTGTACCAAGTGGTTCTAACAAATAGCCTTAAATTGCCCACGTACTTAGAATTTATTATTAGCCAGGCTTACAATCTTTAGAGAAAAAAAAATTAGATAATGTTTATAAGTTTTTTATTTTTAAGGAATTGGTATGACTAGGTGAGAAACAAAAGTTTGAGAAAATATTTTGTTTTTATTTTTTTCTCAGTTCGATAAACAAACTAATTTTAAAGTCACTTTACATTTTGGATAAATAAAAAAGTGAGAAAGTTTGTAAAAAATTCTGCAAAGGTACGAAGAGCAGAACTACAAAAAACGTGAGAGAGAGAAAGATTACACAAGATGAAAAATGAGAAAAAGTATGAAAAGGCAAAAAAACGTAGAAAAAACAAACAAAACAGAAACTAAAAAAACTATATTGGAAAGAAAATAAACTAAAAAAGATAAAGAAAAATTCAAAAAATAAAGATTAAATTGAAGAAAGATACATTTGAATTTATAATTTTCAGATACTTTAACCCGAAAGATAAAAAATACTATTAGCCAAACCAATACAAATGACGATATAGTAAAAAAGCAGACATAATAAAGTAAAGAAAGAAAAACATTAAAAACATGAGACAAGAGGAATAAACAAAAGAAAGATGAAAAAAAACTTAAAAAACAAAGATAAAACAGACAAAGATAGAGATCGAATTTTTGTGTACCAAGTGGCTCTAATAAATAGCCTTAAATTGTTCACGTACTTAGAATTTATTATTATTATAGAATTATTTCCTGTAATGAACACTGTTTGTTAGAAAATAAATTATTGTTATTATTATTATTATTAGCCAGGCTTATTATTTTTAAAGAAAAAGAAATTAAAAAAAAAGAAATAGATAATGGTTTTAAGTTTTTTATTTTTAAAGAATTTGTACGACTAATGGCCACTTTTCAAAAATGTTGATTATTTTGTTTTTTTAGCTCTTTTTCGGTTTAATAAACAAAAAAATCTCTGAAAGATTCGGCAAAAATCAGCAAAAGTGCAGCAGAAATACAAAAATTATCAAACCGAAAAATAAAAAATCAGAGAAAGGTGATGGCAAACAAAGGACAAGAAAAACTTTAAAAATAAAGATGAAATCAAAGGAAGAAAAAGAAAAAAAAGTAAATTATATATTTTTTTTTAAAATGTAAATATTGTGTTGCAAAAACAATAAACATTAGAATAGAGCATTCTTTTCGAAATCAATTTTTTTTTGAAATGAAGAATTGAAAATGTTTATAGTTTTTTTTATTTTTAAAGAATTTGTATGACTAATGACCACTTTTCAAAAAAATTGGACAGTTTTTTATTTTTTTAGCTTTTTTTTAGTTCAAAAAACAAAAAAAAGATTCGGCAAAAATCAGTAAAAGTGCAAAGAACAATAGAAAAATTATCAAAGCGAAAAGTAATTGAAAAAAAACAAGAAAAACATAAAGATGACCACAAAAGAAGAAAAAAAAAAAAACACTAAAATATATAAATTTTTTGAAAATGTAAACATTGTATTTTAGAAAAATAAACATTAGAATAGAGCTTTCTTGTGGAAATCAATTTTTTGTGTATTAAGTGGCTCTAATAAATAGCCTTAAATTGTTCACGTACTTAAATTTTGTCATTAATAAAGCTTAAAATCAAAACAAAAAATTTTTTTTTGAAATGAAGAAATAGATAATGTTTATAGTTTTTTTTATTTTTAAAAAAATTGTATGACTAATGGCCATTTTTCAAAAAAATTGGACAGTATTTTATTTTTTTAGCTCTTTCTTAGTTCATAAAACAAAAAAATCTCTGAAAGAAATGACAAAAATCAGTAAAAGTGCAAAGAACAAGCAGAAATACAAAAATTATCAAAGCGAAAAATAAGAAAAAGTAAGAGGAAAAAAAAAGAAAACTTAAAGATGGAACCAAAAGAAGAAAAAGAAAAAAACACTAAAATATATAATTTTTTTAAAAATGTAAACATTAGAATAGAGCCTTCTTTTCTAAATCAATTTTTTGTGTACCAATGGGTTCTAATAAATGACTACATAAAGTTTATTCAGTCAGGTTTACAATTTTCGGTGAAAAAAAAGTACAGTCATGTCAATTAGTTTTTTATTTTTGAAAAATTTCTATGAGTAAACAAATGGCAACTTTTCAAAAAGTTTGGCAAAATATTGTATTCCTTAGCTCTTCACTTAGTTCAATAAACAAACAAACATTCTGTTGTGACTTATATTTAAAAAATGCAGGATCCCAACTTAATTTTAGGTAAAGATATGTCAGACTCAAGGCAGCCCCCTAAACTATTTTTAAAGCAAAACATAATTAAATTTGCAAAACGAGGTGATAGCTTGACAGATTTTTACCGTCTATGATTGTCGACAAATGTCAAACAAACGTCAAGGCTTGTCTGTAATATCGCATGTTTCTGCGTATGAGCTAATCAAAAAACAAGACTTAATCTAAATAATTTCTATCTGTAGCCACAATTTCAAGTATGAATGGCATTTCGTTAGGAAAAAATAAGTCTAAAAATAAGTTTCGTCGTTAGAAACCGAGGTAAAGCTCTGATTTGGTTAGATTTGCGTGAGATTTATGAGCGAACGACCCCATTCTCAAATCCCTGGTGCATATTTAGCACACCAGCCAAGCAATTTTAGCGTTTACATTCTTTTAATTTGGAATGAAGGGTTCATTACAACACTTCTTTAGCAATCTGCGGTCACATTCTTCAGAGAATACTACATTAATCAAAATGCTGGATCTAAAATCAAAATAAAACGCTTCAAGGGAAAGAAAAACCATGGAAAATAGGGTTAGATTTAATCCATAAATGGAAGATTTTCCGGGATTTTGGGTAGAAATAGTCATAAATTGTAAGAGATTGAGGGTAAATTAAAATACAATGATCAATGCAAATTCAATCATACTACATCTGTTAACTTGGACATGTTTCGTTCATATTGGAACTCATCAGCAAGTCGCAGTATGCAGAGACCATTATTGTATACATACATCCGTTGGTACTTGTCCAAGTTTACAAATGTAGTTTGAATGAATTTGCGTTGATATTTTTATTTTACCAGTTAGCCGCTAAACCAAATCATTGCGTATCATTGATATGCGTTTGAGACAAAAGTTGCTAACGTGATAACTTGGTTGACCAATCATCAATGTATATTTTATGTCTCTATCTCTAAAACGCCTCATTACAACAGTTTTTCAAAGCTTTTTAATCAAAAACCTTAAAAACAATTTTTTTTTGACATTTTTCAATACGATTCTGATCACGTGCGCTTTCCGTTACAAGTTTAGCTTTATAAAAAATAAATCAAATGTTGAATTTCAACAAAACGTCTCTTATAAATAAAATATATTTATAGATCTCATAAATTTAGGTCTACCATCTTTTGACCCCCGCTTTTGCCTCGAATACATTTCCTCCGATGAATTTTGCATAAGCCAAGTCCTCCTGTTCCAGACTCGGGCACAATGGACAGCAGGAGGAATGAGATTTTCCCGGAAAAGAAGGAAATCACGCATTGAATCGATACGCAAAACAGTTCAACGCAGAATGTTTATTGCCTTTTTTTTCAATCAATTACACAAATTAAACAAACAATAATCTGGATTCTATTATTAAGTATAAAGATAATGAGAGCTTCACCCTTCGGGTGCGCAGCCAAACTCTCGTTCATTACAGGGTTGCCTGCAGCAACATCTACTTGATTTTAGTTTTATATATTTATTATTTCTTTTATTTATATACTAAATTTTTTTATATTATTTTTTTATTTTTTGTTTGTTTTGTCTTCTTTTGCGTATTGAACATTTTTATTTTTTTATCTATCTTTTGTTTTATATCGTATACATTTTGTTTCTTTTTTTTATTTAATTTTGGTTCTCTTTCTATATTTAACATTTTTTTTATATTTTTTTGTGGTTTTATTTATCTTTTTTTGTATATTTCATTAATTTTTTGTTTTTTTTTTTAATTTAAAATATCGGTGTTCACTATATTATTCCTTTATGATTTACAGGACCCTTGGGCGATGTCAAAACGCCGGACTGCAATACATCAGTGGAGCTATCCCGACAGCAGTCAAATTCGGTGGTTTCCAGTCCGGGATTTCCGCGGCATTATCCCGATAACACAAACTGTGACACTGACATTACGGCGCCTCCTGGATATCGACTGGTGCTTGATTTCGAGGAGTTGGTGCTTGAAAATGAGCCCTCGTAAGTACGCACTTCTTCCCTCAGGAATCGAGCCTCTGAAAGTCACAAAAGGTGTTCTTATTTTCGAACTTAAGAGCCCCTTTGGACGGCTTAAGGGTGGAAAAAGCTCGAGAAACTTTGTAAAAAAAATTTAAATATTAATCAATATTAAAAAAAAAATAATGAAATACAATAGATAACAATTATAAAAAAAATAATCAAGATAGTGAATGAAAAAAGTGAGAGAAAAAAAAGATAAAAAACAAACCAAAGTAGAAAAAAATTAAGATAATTTTCAAACAAAATTTCTTATCCATATTTTTGCAACCATTTTCAAAATATAAAGCATGTCTAAAATAAACAAAAAAACAAAAAAAATATAAACAGCAAATCATAAAAGAATGCGTGGAGGAAGAAAAAATTAAGAAACAAAACATAATAAAAAAAAAAGAAAGAAGGAATAGACTAGACAAAACTAATAAATAGAAAGATTAAACGAGATAGTGAATGAAAAAAGTGAGAAAAAAAAAGATAAAAAGTGAAAAAAAAGAAAAATCAAACTTGAGTAAAATAAAATCACTCTAATTCACTCGAAGCATTTTAAAACACTTTTGCTATAAATAGACTCATTATTAGATGAAAAATACTTTAATAATGATCCTATTATTAAACTATAATTAATAAACAATTAAATCAGTTTAATAATGATCCTATTATTAAACTGATTTTAGTAACATTTAGCTTTATAATATTGGTGACAACTAACATTTAAGTTTTCTTTTCATTACATTTTTATTTTCTTAAAAATTAGAAGAGAAATAGTAATAGATGAAATTTGCAGAATACATAAATCTATCCCACAATTTGATTTGCTATTTTTAAATTTAAATGCAGAGTCAATGTCAGTACCAACCCACTTACGCCAAAATTTCTAGTTTAGTGAAAAAACACAAGTTGTCAAAATTTTGACAATTTAGCAAAAAAAAGTAGATAAACTAGGATATTAGAACCAAAAGAACCACTTATGCAACCGTTCTGATTACAATTTAGTTACAATATTCCGCTTATATCCAATTTTCAAGCTTGCTCAAGAAAAAATCAGATGATCAGTAAAAAGATGATCATTTATAATATGTATTTTAGTACAAATGTTAAAAAATGGTGGAGACGCCAATTTTTTTTTTTTTTAGTAAATTGTTTTAACGGAGCGTCTACCACTCTAAATCTTTCAAAGTAAACAAATATAACAAAAACCATATGTTGTTTTCTAATTTTGGTTCAATTTTGTCATAATTTTGTGCAATATCTTGCTTTTTGACAATTTTTTTTCAATTTTTTGCTATTTTATCAGTTTTTTTTTTATCTGCCTAATTGGTCTTTATTGTGACACACCCTGTATACAGACGATTTACTATTAAAAAAATTAGCAAAACGAATTAAAAATAAAGAAAAGGTATTATTATGTAAGAAAGAGAAAAAATCCAGATTACAACTTTTATAGCCATTGAAATTTATTTTTATAAATTTTTTTTTCTACCAAATATTTAATTTTAAATATCAATAATAACGGGTTATTATAAATGATTATAATTATAACATTGCGAAATAATTAGTGATTTCTCTATTATTTAGCTGATCATGAAGCAACAGAATTCTTACATTTGAAAAATCATTTATAATACCCCTGTAGAGCTGTATAACTTATAAAAAAATTGGCAAGTTTTTTCTAAAGCTTTTTTAATTTTATTTTTTTGTTTTATCAAAGTGGAAAAGAGAGAGTGAATTGTACATTTTATAAAAAATGAGTTATTGTGAAAGAAAGAGATGCAAATATAAAACGTAATATCGTATAAGTATAAAAGTTTTTATGACAAAAATTTAATAGAATTTTATTACTTGAGTGGTGTCACTGGCCATAATCACGTTATGTTTCCATAAAACCACCTAAATATTTTATGAGGAAAAATGATGAATCATCTTTTATCGCAAATTTTGGGAAAATTTTAACTTTGAATTGTGAACGTACCTTTACAATCGAATTGAAGAAGTGACAGTTATTAATTCGACATCTGAACCTAACCTCATTTTTAATTGTATAACCGATAGTTCAACACGTTAATGAGATCAAATTAACAACAACAAAAAAAAAATTAACTTTATCAAGAAAATAAAATGTATAAAGAATGTAAGAATAACCAAAATGTCGGTCATCTACTTCATTTAAAAATAATTATAATTTTTTTATTTTTGGCAACTATTGCCTGACGCAAGTTATCGATGTTATTTAAGCATTGCCAAAAAGCTTTTTAAATAGGGCCACAAAAAAAGTCACATGGGGCAAGGTGGCAAATATGTCCAAATTTTGGATTGGTTTTCTTTATTAAAAAAAATTATGTATCTGGCGTTTCAATATGTGTTATATAAAGAGATTTCAATTTATAAACGTACCTGAAAAGTAGACAATTTAGCCAATTTTTACGCAAGCTGTCATTTGAATGTTAATTTGACGTTTTTTATGTCAAAAGGTCAAAAATTATCGGCGATTTTGGTATGTCTGAAGGCGGTGATGCATGATTAATACAAATTTTAAATCAAATTTTAAATTCCAATCAAGGCGGTTTATCCAGAGAATTTTGAAAGAATGATTAATGCGACTTTTCGTTGCTACATTGTTTCAAAGAAAGTATTGGAAGCCATAATTTAGTATTCTGAAGCCTTAAAAAAATACTCAATCATAACCATTCTTCTCTGTTTTTATTTTTTTAGACTAAAAATCCAATTTAAAGTTGCTCTGGAAGTTAAATAGGATTAGTAGTTATTTATAGTCGATTGCTCTCTTTTCTATTTATTCTCTTTATTCTATTAAATAATTTTAATATTTAAGTTTACTATTCAAATTAATGAATTTATCTCATTAACGTGTTAACCTATCGATTCACTAAATTAAAAGTGAGGTTAGATTCAAACCTTTAAATGTCAAATTAATATCTGTCACTTTGATTCAATGGTAAAGGTACGTTCGCAATTCAAAGTTAAACATTCATGGCAATCTTTGACGCCAAATTTAAAAACCCCTATTATTACAATCTCAAATGTTACAAACCTCAATAAAATCCTAAAATGTCATTTTTGATAAACAAATAATAATATTTGTTCTGTTTGTGCTCAAAATAAAATTGTTTTATATCTCATATCAGCTTTAAATGACGTTAAGCTCTAAAAAACCGCCTCATTCACATGCATCCGCCGACTCAAAACGGTTTTTGAATTGAAGCCGGATTACTCTAGGTGTCTCACTGTGGCTACTAAATAAATATAAATATCAAAATAATATTTATTTATTTGAAAGCTTCCTAATGTCAATACAAACATATCGCAAACTATTCATATCAGACGTGTTTACCTATTAAACAAACAAACACATTTTGTTGTCTTAAACACAAAACTCTGTTTGATATCATTATAATAGCATGGATTCTATTATAGTGGTTTGGCATCTATTATATTATCTATAGTCTATACATTATAGAAGTGATACGCTATTCACTTGTTTCTGTAATCGATTATAATTTAATCATAAGCCTCATAGTCGTCACTCTGTCGCTCAAATTCAAACTTAATTGCCATGTTAATCGGTTATATAGTCAGTGATCTACATGTTGCACTTCCTAATTAATTTAGAAGTCAAACACTACACAAATAGTCTGTCAACGCGCGGAAGTCCTCAAAGAAATTTGTCACAAAACACAAAATTCCATCACTGAAATACCAATTTTTCCTAAAAAATGTTGCTCTTCTAAAGGCTAATTTCTGATTCTAACGATAGTTTGATTAGTGCCTTGGTGCGTTTGGTTACGCATGATTGTCTTAGCGTGCTCTTTTATTAGTTTTTTTATTTGAACTATTAACAATAAAACTAACAACTTGTTTGTTTCTTAATATCCACTATCATTCATAATCTATTCCAACAAAACAAACATTCCTTATATATGACCGAATTTATAATTCGCTAAACAATCGGCAGTTATTATCTCCTTTGATAAATCAGATAAAAAACTGACTTAAAATGTCAACTTGAAGTTGGTACGCCTTCTAGCAGAGTATGAATAGAATTTACGCTTTTAAGCAAGCTACCACTTATTCAACCGCTTTCACAAGAAATAAATCTGTGCTTACAATAAAACTTCTAGCTTTGACATCAAGTAAGCGGTTCATCCGGATAATCTGCTTCTAGGTGAAGCTTTTAGAACGATTTTCCCTTTTAGAAAATCTTTAAATCGAGGATAACTGTCCAATTGTCTATTCAAGAAGTATCTATAGACTGAAAAAAATTCTATTCAAAAAAAGAATAATTTATCCATTTTACAACTCTTTTACTATAGATAAAAAGTAGCTTAATAATGCTCCTATTATTAAACTGATTTTAGTAACATTTAGCTTTATAGAATTGGTTACAGCTGACATTATTAAAATTTTAATTTTTTTGACATTGCGTCATTTTCTTGAAAATTATTCAATTATCAATTAATTAAAATTAGCCAAAGTCAATGTCATTACCAACCCACCCACCCACCTCTTTATATGTGAATTTGACGCGCTCGAGTTATTCTTTGAATCATTTCTTATACTTAAGCTGTACTGAGCATGCGCAGTTTATTATATAATTTGTATTAAAACTCACCCACTTAGTACGTTTACATGATATTGAAATATATGAATTGCAACAATTCAGCACAGTGATGAAGCCTAGGTTTGCTGTACTGACAAAAAAACAATATTTAAAATTTATTTTTTGTTTTCCAGCTGCAGCTACGATTTTCTCGAAATTTTGGAAAATAGTAACTCGACGTCGACGCTGCTAAATTCCAGCTCGGGACGGCGTCTATGCGGCGATTGGAGTTCCAAACTGAAACTTCTACGATATGTCAGCACTGGGTCAAGACTCAAGTTGAGATTTAGTTCGGACTATTCACATCATTTTGGAGGCTATAAAGCCCGAGTTTCAATGGAAAGTGGTACGTAACTCAATTACGATTGAATATAAAAGTCACAAAAAGTTTTTGCTTTTTTTTCAAACATTTTGTAACAATATTTTAGTGTTAGTGCCAAGCCAAAGCAGTTTCTGAGCAGAATTCTGCTCGACTCACAAAATATGTAATTGAGAATTTATATAAAACATGCATCTCCTCTGATAATGTTGCTGGCGTACAGTATTAACATAATGTGATCATTGCGATCATATTATATTATTACTGATCATATTATATTAATGATCATATTGCATTATTACTGATCATATTATATTAATGATCATATTATATTACTGATCATATTATATTACTGATCATATTATATTATTGATCATATTATATTAATGATCATATTATATAGTAAATAAATAATTTTTTTTTTATATATTTTTTTATATTATTGTGTCCTTTTTGTCTAATCTAAAAAAATTTTGCCAAAATATCTCTTTTTTTTGTTTTTAGTTAGCCATTGTTCTGACGACCGCCTTCACATGTTCAACAACTCCTGCTACCTCTTCGTTGCGTATCCCGAAGTCTCCTGGTCCACCGCTCAGGAGATCTGTAAGGGAAAGAAAAGCCAGCTTGCTTCAATCCTCAGCTCCGAAGAAGAACGTTTTATCACCACCAACTTACGCAACTCTCACGAATACCGCACCAGCAACATGTACTGGCTGGGCGGCAAATCCACCCCAAATTCGGATCTGGTCTGGGTCGACGGAAAAGCGATGGAGTACATGGGCTGGCTTCCAGGACAAAAACCCCAGATGTCGGATGAAGAGCGGTGCCTGAGCATTCAATGGACACCATCTCCAACGCCAATGCTCCCAAGCGGACTCTACTGGAGAAGCCACAAATGCACCAGCCATGGGGGATATGTTTGCAAAAAACCCAGTCAATTATCGAGGGTTGGGGTGAATTTTAATAAAACGGTTAATGGGTCTGAAGGGCAATTGACAACACCCCATTATCCAGAAAATTATTACCATCATTTGGATTTTTCGATACGAATTGTTGGACCAGATCGAACTAGGCTGCTGGTTAAGTTTCTTAAGATTGATGTCGAGTTTCAAAGCGAATGTTTATATGATTTTATTGAATTGAAGAGCAGTGGATTTGAAGATAACAGCAAATTTTGCGGATTCCATGAAAAAGATATGCAAAGGTCAGTATATAAACACCCAGTATAGATGTACTGGGTGTTTAAATTAAAGTCATGCGCCGTCTCTTAAGCATTGTGTTCAGACTGACTAATCTGTCAAAAAAAAATTAGGTTATGTTGTCATACTGTCCAGTAAGGGTGAAAATATTCCATCGCTTCTGACTGATTTGTAGAGCTTGAAGCTGTTGATGGCCTATTTTACCTTCTCAAGGCAAAAGATTTTCCCTGCCAGACTGTTTGAGTTGTTCCACTATTATGGGCGTTTCTGGGAAGATGGAAAGTATTATTTCAACTGTTGCACCTGTCAGGGTTTAAGTGAAGATTTTTAACGTTGGTAGGTTCAGCTGGTTTTTCCCTTGCTCCCAACCTAGGAGGAGTATTACCATTAGATCTAGCAATTTTTGAGCTATTGCTCGTTCTGGACGTCCATAGGCTTTAGGGCCAGTTTCTTGGCTTCTTCAGCCGGAACACTTTTTTGCAGAATTCGACATATGCCGTTCCATCTTAACTTTAGATTTATTTTATAAAATGTTCTTCAAGTTATTGCAATTTCTTTTTCTACAAGTGCTTCCAAAGTTTCTTCTATTTGTCTTTAAAGATCTTTAAAGATCTTATGAAATTTTTTGGAGATCTTTAAATTTCTTGAAAAATTTTTCAATGTTTTTTGAAGATCTTATGAAGATTTGTTTGAAGATCTTTGAGAATCTTGTGAAAATTCATAAAGATTTTTGAAAATCTTATGATGATTTGAAATCTTTATATAGAGATCTTTGAAGATCATATGGAGATTTTCAAAATCGTAAGTTTTTTGAAGATTATATAAAGATCTTCTAAAGACATAATCTTCAAAATATTTGAATTATTAATTAATCCCCAAATTGTTTATTTTTCCAGATTCGATTTTGTTTCCCAAAACAATGAAGCTTTCCTCACCTTCCACTCTGACTACTCAATTTCCGGAAGTGGTTTTTCTCTCATTTGGCAAGCTGTTGATGTGTCAGCTTGTCCTCTTCAGACTCTCACTGCCAAAGAGGGATTTCTCACCAGTCCCAACTATCCAGACTTTATTTTAGCCCATTTGGATTGCACCATTACCATTCTAGCGCCAGCTGGGAAGCGAGTCTGGTTGGAGTTGCAAAACTATTCTCTCGATACGAGAAGAAATGAAGATGTCAGTTTTGAAATATCATTAGGGCCGAATTCTTTGCCTTTTACTCCTTTTATAAAAGATGGTCTACTTACCGAAGGGAACTATCTTTCAGATGAGGAGTATATTAAGGTTTTTTTAAAAACTGGCTCAAAGCCGTTTGGGAACGGATTTAAAGCAATATACAAGATAATATCAGATGTTAATGAAGAAAGAGTCATCTGGCTGATGCATAACTCATCTGGAGGCCTACTCCATCTGAATTATCCTCAAAATCCAACCATTAATATCAATTTCTTGCAACATTTCGTTGCACCATTAGGCTGTGTTATTTCCTTGGAATTGTTCCACGTAAAACTAAGTGTCAACGATTGTGATAGTGCGGGTGTGCTTGAAATTTATGACAATTACCATGATGCAAATGGTACCAAGTGGATCTTATGCTACGATACCGATGTGGAAGCTGTCGTTCCAACAACGCCCTTTTCGATTACTTCGTTTTTGAATACTTTACATTTGAAGCAACGCAGCGGAGCTGTGGGAGTTCCGCTGAACGGAAGTCTGAGAGTACAAATTGATGAGGAGTTCAAGAGCAAAATTCTTAAAGTTAAAGAAGAGCTAGTAGAAGCTTGTGCTCCAAATCCTTGCCAAAATGAAGGAAAGTGCGTGTCGAAAGGGAAGATCAAGGTCTGTCAATGTGTTGGACATTTTACGGGTAAGTTCTGACTTTTATTCTCATAAAGATCTTTAAAGATCTTATAAATTTTTGAAGAATTTTATGAAGATCTTTAAAAATCTAATGTTTTTTGAAGATCTTATGAAGATTTGTTTGAAGATCTTTGACGATCTTGTGAAAATTCATAAAGATTTTTGAAAATCTTATGATGATTTGTATAGAGATCTTTGAAGATCATATGGAGATTTTTAAAAATCGTAAGTTGTTTGAAGATTTTATAAAAATCTTCTAGAAATTTGGGTTTTTTTTTATAACTTGGTAGTCTTAATTAATTTGAACGTATAAAAAAAGTATTTATCTCATTTTTGTTTGTTCTTTTGTATTGTTTTCTACTTTATCTTTTTCTGACATATCTTTTCTTCTCCTAATGTTTTTTTTAAGTTTTTCTGACATTATTTATTTTTTTGTTTTTATATTTCTATATTTGTGTTATATCTTTTGCTTCTTCTCTCTTCTTGACTTTTTTTATACATAATTATTTGTAGTTCCTTACTTGTGCTTTGCTTTTCTTTCTTGAATCGTTTTCTATTTTTTTATTTTCTTTCTTGTTTTAAGTTTTCTGGTCACGTCCAATAAATTGAAGCTCTCTACAGTGTTTTTATTTATTTATTAAATGCGTCTCTACCTTCAAAATTGTGAAAAGCATTCTAGATTAATTCTGACGCAAAACCTGGTAAAAAATTCAACAAGCCATAATCCCATACCAACGGACGTCCACCAGCATTTCAAGAGAAACTAATTGAAGTAAAAGAAAATATTCAAAACTCGCTTCCAATAGTATTTTTCTGACTTTTTCTCCACACACTCTTTCCTAGAAAGGGTTCATTAAATATACATTGAAAAAATTCTGCTTTTAAGCCGGATTGTTCCGCTTTGGAAAGCTCATTCAATTGCAAATCCTTCAAAAAAAAGCCTTTTTTACATTTTTTTTTACTCTAAAACTCGATTTTTAAATGATGACAAAATCGATTGGGCCATTTCCATCACATTTTCCTGAAAATATAAAACATGACCTCAATTGAACTTCGATAATGGCAGGTGTAAAGTAAAGTTTTATTTTTCCGGAGTTGCTCAAGGAAGGAAAAATGGTTTTTCCACAAATCTGTAATGTCATTTGGAAAATTAAAAATTAATGCTGTACCTCACTTCTAAAATATTTTTGAAAATTGTCACTTTTGTAAGTACTAAGCCAGAAAATTGCTGTTGCCGGCCGATTTTGAATCCTGCAAAACAGTCTACAACGGCCGGCTGCATAAAAAAAAATTTTCTTTGCTTGTTTATTTCTGTTACGCTTTTAATTACTTCTTATGTAAGATATAACTGACAGCTTATCTTTTTCTACTGTTTTACTTTTATTTATTAGTTTTATTAATTTTTTTGCATTGTTTTTTATATTATTAGCTTTTTCTGACAGCTTTTTTTGTTAATTTGGCATAGCGGTTCCTTAAAGTATTGTCTCTATTTTTCTAACATTATTATTTCTCTTGCTATTTTTCTTTCTCTTTTCTAGTTCTTTTTCTTTTTCATGCATAAATTTGTATCTTATTTGTCTTATTTTCTCTCTTACGGGTCTTTTTTTTTCATTATTTTACTTTTTTTTGTCTTTTCTTTTATCTTTTTTTTAATGTTTTTTATTACTGCTACTTCTTAATCTTGTTTTTAGTTCTTTTGTTTTTCTCTTTTGGTTCAGTTGTTTTTTAGTGCTCTCTTTTAGTGGGATTTGCTTGAATTATTTTCTGTTTTTTGTTTCTAGGTATTTTTTGCGCTTTAACCAAATGCGAGTTAGAACCATGCGTGTTCGGCACTTGCCAACTGACCAATTCCAGCTATAAGTGCCATTGTAAATCGGGCTACACAGGCCCAACCTGTGAACAAAAACGAAAACCCTGCGAAGGCAACCCCTGTGAGAACCGTGGCGAATGCATTGAACGCGGCGATGGGTACCATTGTCGTTGCCACGCTTGGTGGGAAGGCCCCAAATGCGAAAAAAAAATGCTACGAATTCCGTACAAGCCTCTCAGCGAACGAATGCTTCATGAACCTTTCTGGCTCGGATTGATGACGGTTTTCGTGGTGATGGGTGTCATTGGTTTGGTGTGGTGTGCGAAACGGCATTTTCCTGAGAAGATCGAAAAACTGTTAGCCGAAGATAATGACAGAAGTCGGAGTACAAGTATGAGTTCAAATTTCAGTTATAGTATGTATTTCATAGTTTAGAGTGGTTTGAAGTTTTGCTAGAAGTGGTTTGGTAGTGTTTGTTTCTAGTTCACCAAAAAGTCTCCCTAGCAAGTAACTTGACCTGACCTGACCTAGCTTGACTTGATCTAACCAGACCAAGTAAACGTTGTTTCTTGTCTACTTCATCTTGTCCTAGCTGTCAAAACTATGTGTTTTTATATGTACACATCACACGTTAAAACGATACACCACCTAACTGAAATTACTGACCTGACCTGACTTGTTTCAACTAAAACATTGTTTTGTAACAAACCTAACCGGGGCTTGTTAAAACGTAAACACTGAGCGGCTCCGTGGCTGCTAGGTGCAAGCGCCGTCAACCAGATTAGTGACTAAGTAAGGCTAGTCTATGTGGAAGTACCAGAACGCAAAGAGACCGATAAATCTGGACACAAAATGGATGAGAATTGAATGCCTGATGGAAATGCAGGGTAACTGCGCTTCTGTGGTAACCTCCAAATTGCTTGTTACGGGTAGAGATGTAGTCACTAGGTTAGTACCGTCTTATACAAGGGAAGGCACCCCAAACTTTGTCACGTGAGCTTGGGTTGTCTTTCTTTGACGGTACTAGGCTAGTAACTTTTTGAACTACGAGGCTTGGCCACGCGAGTCCGGGGTGTCTTACCATCTTCTTGAATAGCCAAAATGCAATTTTGGGAAGACACCCCGAACTCTGTCACGTGAGCTTGGGTTGTCTTTTTTTGACGCTACTAGGATAGTGACTTCTTGGACCCCGAGACGTCGCCACGCAAGTCCGGGGTGTCTTACTATCTTCTTGAATAGCCGAAATGCAATTTTGGGGGGTCTGGCCTCTAAGAAAGACTACGGAACAAACTAGGAATGTACATAATAGGTGTTTGGTAGACTGCTGACTTGACCTTACTAAACTGACTCGACTAAATTAGTGCACTTTTGTCTGGTACACCTTGTTGTAACTGTGTGTTTTATATGTTCACATCACAGGCTAAAATCGTACTACGTAACTGAAATTATTGACCTGACTTGACTTGACTAAGTTGTTGTTTAGTTGCGTGTCTGGAAATTTGTGCCTCTGTCTTTTGGAGTAATGCTAGATGTTTTTCCAGTTTCATCCCTGCGTAGTTCATCTGTTCGTGAGCAGCTCGCTGTAGCATCTGGCGCCGGATCCGTAGCCGTAGCTCCAAGTCCAGGTCCAGCAGCCCCAAGATCACTCTTCGGCCGATTGGGTATTCGCAAGCCATCCATCCTTAGCCTCACCAGTCCACACGCCAGCGGCTACGTGCCTGCTACAGCCCGAACATTTAGTTTGGACGATTTGCTAAAACCTCCCTCGAGACGTAAGGCCCGGTGCCTGAGTATTTACTTATATTACTGTATATTAATGTCGATGTCGACACATTTTTATTTTTATATCCGCTCTCACTTTATGTGTTATACTTACTCTATTCTTCTTTCTTCTATTTTGTCGTAGATATAGGAATGAATCCTTAATTTATCTACCCCTCACTCTCTTGCGTGTGGCTGGTAGGTTGCACAGAATGTGGTCTATTCGTCGCACGAAAAACAGCTATTGTAAATAGGCACTATATATGGGCTTTTAATGGGACATTGTAGCTTTCAAGATTTTTGCCATAAAGTTTTTTTATTTGGATACAAGAATTGACAGTACCCAAATAAATATGCACAATTGTACAATACTACTTTACGCAGTACAGTAAGTACTTATCTCCTAATTTGATTACCAAACGCCAACAAGGTAGGTGAACCAATTAAAAACGTTACTATTTTTTTCATACTCTTGCTCAAACTTGCATGATTTTTTCCTTTAATGGTGACTTGCTTTGATTTACTTTTTAAATTTTGATCATCTGAATATACTGGAGCTAAAAACAATAAAGAAATTTGTTTGAAACTTTTTAATATTTGATAGAATGCAGTGCGCGTTAAAAGAGATCAAGACGGCTGGCGTGTTTTGCGGCTTTACAACAGCCCAGTTCGTTTTTGCTATATCGACTATGTTAGTCATCACCATTAGTTTACTGACTAACTCACTGTAAATACTGTTTCTTCTCACCATTTTCTCTTATACTTTGATTCTTTGCTCTACCAAGAAGTCTGCAAAAACATTCATGCGTGTTGTGGGTACTTGTGTTCTTTTCTATGCCAAAACTCTGTAACCGTGAAGTTACACAAGGGGAAAAGGAGAGAAGGGAATAAAGGGAATAGGAAAACTCGAGGACAGGCTAATCTCGGCTAGCTTTACCTTGTTCAAAATTGCCCGGTAGTTCAGCCGTAGAGGCGTGAATCTAGGAACACAGGTGGTGGAATGGCGCCACTCAACCTAAGCGCAGACAATAGCCGAAATTAACCTCCCTTTAGCCTTTTAGGGGTCAAGACCTGCAGGCTAAACAAAAGCTCCAGTAAAATAATATTAATATATTGAATAAATAAAAGAAAATACAACAAATAAAAAAAACTAACTGATAGCAATAAGTGATATTGGCCTCAAAATGAAATAAAATAAAAAAGATAAATCCAGAATGTTCAAATAATTAATTAG
This sequence comes from Lagria hirta, assembly GCA_947359425.1. Classification (NCBI taxonomy): domain Eukaryota; kingdom Metazoa; phylum Arthropoda; class Insecta; order Coleoptera; family Tenebrionidae; genus Lagria; species Lagria hirta. The sequence continues at coordinate 31,236,042 of OX375797.1, forward strand.
TTCTAAATAATTCAAATAAAATTTTATCACAATTTTAACACAACTTGACAGGACTCGATGCGGTCTGAGTTAGACAAGACAATTCCCTTGAAGTTAACTCAAGCACCCCTTACAGGTTGTCCTGATTACCACAAACAATAAAGGCAATAATTTGATGAAACAAAATATAATAAAAGGAAGGTTTTCTTCACTTTAAAGGTGTCGTTCAAAGGCTTACTAACATTCACACATTCATTCTACCTTTCATAGACCTTGAACTAACCTTATCTGCTGTTTCCGTTGGAGATGGTTGTTTTGCAGTGGTTTACTCCTCGGAAGCTCGATGGTAAATAGCAGGATAACAATCGGATAGCAGGAAGAGATCGAGTGCCGCAATTGAGTCGTCTCTCGACTTGACCCTAGACTTGCCCTACATGACCCGCGAAGTAAAACCGTTAGTGGTAGAATTAATGAGACTGTTTAACTTACCCCTTCTAACGTCACGTAATCGCGAAAATGGTAAAGTCGTAATCAAAACGTGGTTTCAAAGCCGTACCAATTTTCTTGTCAAAAAGTCGTGAACACACGTAATACCCACTACCGGGTTTATTTGACTCACTACTTTGGCGTAGAAGGGTACACTAACACTACGTACGGTGGCGGACTTAAAAGTGCAACATGAACGCTATCACCACTCCTATATATAGAGTCGGTGTCTTTCCCGCTTAAAATCTGGTAAATTCTGCTTTACTATCGGATTATTCTTTACCTATCCATTAAAAACTACCTGGGTTTTTTTTTTCCCTGGCCAATAAAAAAATTAGCTTGCTTTACTTTATATACAGAGTGTTCAGAAAAGACAGTTACTCGAAAGACATAAATTGTCTTAAAGGCGTCGGGTCTTCGCAGTTCTAGACTAAATCGATGACAGCGAATTCGATAGTGCACAAACTAGCGTCATGCAATGAGTAGTTTACCGCAAAATGGCAAGAAAGCGCTTATTTATCGTAATTTTTGGCGTGTGCCGCAATTCAACCGTTACAACTCATTCCCTAATAAATCCTATCAGTTATTTGGTCTATGATTCTTTAGTACTCACATCTTCACAGAAACGAAGTGTTACTTGCTTTTTACTATTTTCTTCCAAATCTTCTTTTGAAGATGTTTCTATACTCTGCTTTTTTCCTCTACCAGGAGGTCTACGAAGACCACTGACAGAGCTTCCATTTCAGAGCAAATACCATTTTTTTTATTTGTTAGTCTTTGCGTACTTAGACAGACATACAATTTTTCAGCATCTTCAGAACATTTTACTTTGCGATGGATTTCTATCGCTTACACTTGATCCCGTTTTTTCAGGGCTCAGAAACGGCACCTTACATGGGCACTGCCTGGTAGAAACTCAAAAATTAAGAGTTATTAGAATTTATAAAATACGCCAAAGTATGCAGCAAAACTCTAGTAGTCCACTGGCTACCAAAAAAAAGCACCATTTTATTTGGTGTGTGGATTTTGATTAGTGTTCCGTATTACTGCACGGACTTACTGCACTCTACCTCCAAATTGTTCTTCTATGGTATAGTTGCTCTTGCCGTGATTTAAATTGGTTTTTTGTACACTCTATCTTGCGCTTACGATTAAATAATATGTCTAAAGCATTTTCTACTCTTCATTTGTTTTAAATTTAAGTCAATAAGGTAAGTCCTGACCATTTTAGCAACAAGATGCTGAAGAATCAAAATTATGTTTTTCAATAATTTTTAGTATAGAAAATTTAATATTTTGACCTCAAAAAATTAGCGCGCACTGCATTTTTAGAAAGAATCTTTCCAACAGCACACTAATACTAAAAACGTGCTAAGAATCTGTTGAAAATCATGTTTTAAATGTATAAAGATATAAGTTCAGCTATTTGACAAAACCAATACCGTGTGAAAACACAACACTTTACACACTTGAATTAGATACCGTGCGTACTAGACCAACACAATGAAATATTTATTTGGGTACAAAAATTCAAAAGAGGCTCTAATGTCCTAAAACAAGCTGAAAAGCTCCCGATTGGTTTCCTAAGCAGCCAAAGCAACAAACTAATCCTACAATAGTTTGTGGCCTGTGTGACGTCCTTTTCTACCCGTCTCCTTGTTTACTAACAAAAACATTTTTAAACAACAGGCACACCATCACCGAAGAAAAAACGCAACAATTCAACACCAACGAAAAAAAATGCGGCTGAAAAAAAGCAAATCTTACAGCAATTGATATCGCCCGGCAACAAACAGCTGTCGCGCAAAGTCAGCCTAGGCGAGCTAATGCAATTAAGCGAACAGAAGCTCGGCGTAAATACGGACGATCGAAAAACGGACGGATTAGTTAAAGAAACTAAATTAGACGTTGATGATCCGAAATTAGAAAAGAAAGTGACATTTGCGAGGTTGCTAAATAAGGTTTCAGCTGAAATGAGTTCGGGATCTGATATGGAGATGGGGATCATGCAGAGTGGAAGGCTTGGGTGCGTTTTTGCTAGACCATCAAGTACTCCACCATCTCCAAATGTAGATGCACGGTCACCAAATAGTACCTCTAGCAATCAAGGTAATTTGCTTGCAAACGAGTAGTTAGAGCAAATAATTTAGAAGCTTTAACCAAAATGGCGAATGTGCATGCGTACATGCTAGGTAGGAAATAATAAAATGTAGCAAAAGTAGTTCCCAAGACCAGAAGTACCAATTGGAACAAGAGTAATACTAACTGAAAATAGTTTATGTTTATAACGCAAAATTCTTCAGCAGATTCTTAGCTAATACAACCTAACATTCTCTTAGACCTAATTGTTGACAAACAATTTGATTGTAATCTTATTTAATCCCTTTAGGCAGTGATTCATTTACAAGCTCAGATCTTGCAATTCCCAACGCCCTCAGCTCAAGCATTTCCGATCTCCTGGGCCGAAGAACTCAAAAGCTACCCAATGGTCGCCCAAAACCAGCCAGTGCCGACTCAATTCTCGCCATGTTCCGAAACTTCTCCGTCAGCTCGGCAGGAGCTAATCTTCCACCATCGCTCAAAGTTTCGCCATCAACAACACCTACAGCTTCAAGCCCCCAAGATGACATTGCTGGAGACGATGAATCTTCCAGCTCATCGATACATACACCAGTCTCGTTTTCAAGTGGGCCTCCAGAAAGTCCCGTTTTTCATAGACAAAGTACCATTGAGGTGCCAGTACTGGATCCACTGAGCGCGCATAAATCTTCAAGCAGTAATTTCTTGCATCCGCCCACAATACTTTTAGAAGTAAGTAACTCTCGCTTCATCTCTTTTAGCTCCTTTCCTATTGTATATTGTCTTTTTCACTCTTCGTCCCTTTTTTATTCTCTACTTTTCTTCTACTCAATCTATTCCTTTTTTCTTTTAGTTTTTCTTCAAACTTAGATGCGTTTTGTCTACGTTTTCTCTTTATTTTACACTTGTCGTGCTTTTTTTGTACTTTTTTTATTTTCTCTTCTTCTCTCTATCCCCATGTTTCCTTACCCTACAACAAAACACATTCTATACTCATTATTTCTCTTGAATCTGCTTTTCTTGTTCTCATGCATTCTTACAGCTTTTCTCTAGAAACATTATTAAACAAGGTGTACAAGTTTTTCTACCAGCTGCTAACTCGTGCATTCTGCAGAATGTACACATTGTTCATCGCCCCCCCCCCCTGCTTTTTTTGATCTACACTTGAGAGTCCGGTAGCCTCACACTCCTGATTTAACCTCTATTGCAGAATCATGGCCATATAAAACTCTCAACCCACACAGCTGCTCTTTCTATTTCTTCATTTCTGTGTTTTTCAATTGTTTTCTTGTGTCTTCCATTACCTCCTCAATATTTTTTCTCTTGTTATTTATGTATTTTCTCATTGTTTCTAGATACCGAGCACAATCAACAAGTGCCTTTCGCCCATACGGGAGATGCCTACACCGTTACCTTCACCAATGCCGTCGCCTGCTCTAACTCCACAAGTTAGACGCAGAGCAACAATTACAGTCTCTTCTTCAATAGAAGATGCAGATTTCAGCGATGATCGAATGTCTGTCGAATTACCAAACATTTCCATTAGTGATGGAGACGATGATGATATGCCGAAACAAGATTTTGTAATTGATCCCGGTGCTGAAGATGGATTAATCTTAGAAGAAGCAGCAGTCATGCATAATTCATCTAGACAAAAAGTAATATTTCCAACAACTATTCTCTTTTGCTAATTGATGAAATTCTTTTTTTAGTGCCGTCCGCCTCCACTTTGCTCTCCCGAACCCCATCCTCTTGTGATTCCAATGCTAACCATCCAAACACCATCACCAACAAACACAAAACAAGCATCTGTCCTCTTTCCTGGCTCTCCACCGCCACAAAAAGAAACCATTTTCCAATTTCCTCCACCAAAACAGAACCGGAAATTTTATAAAGATTTCGATAAACCAAATTCTTTAGATCTCCCATGTGTTCCTCCTCTGATTACCATCACTTGTAATATGTCAGAAGCGGAATCTGATGCTGAATCTATGTCACCTGCTATAAAAGCTGGAGGTCATCCATCAAGTGGTATGACCTATTTAAGCCCATTTAGTATGGGAGCTCGAGGGGAACATAATGCTTCTGAATCTAATTTAAGTTCTTCAGGGTATAGTTCTATGGCTAGTCCAGGACCTTCAAGATGTGGATCTAGTAATCCTTTGTGTCCATCTGAAATGGAAGATCAAGGACCACCAGGATCTGGATCATCACATAGAAGACCTTCGCCAGTACTTAAAACTCTTTCAAATTCTTCAAATAAAGGTAAGTTTAGAGGCAAATTATCAAAAAAAACTTATATTCTTTTGATACTACAGATGATGTGAGCAAAAATACCGAAGATCAGCGACGAGGACGTTCAGATTCAGAAACTCTTTCCGATGATCCTCTTCTAGAATCAAATGATGAAGGCATTGGTACAGATCACATTGACGAAAAAATTGAAGAAGGTGATCTTAAAAGTGCCAAAGAACTTGAAGTCTTTATGGTTAATGAAAATGAATCTTCAATCAAAATACATCTTGATATTCCTTTATTATCTGGATTAGGAGGATCTGCTCGACCATTAAAGAACTTAGAAGATAGTATGGAACGTTTACTTCCTCCTTTGAAGAAACCTGTTCAACTTCCTTCCATTGTAGTACAATGTGATCTTTCTGGTTGCTCGGAAAAACTGCTCAGCCCTATGAGTTCTCGTAGTGAGAGCCCTTTAAGTGATCGAACTTCAGGCGCAAATAGATTTTCCTCGCAGTTTTACGGAAGACACAAAGATCTTCTACCTTTTACGGATTCGGATGGTTTGTATGACTTTCCAAGTTCGGATAAAGTGAATGTGATAACTCAGCAACAATATAAAAAACCAGCGAGAAAAAGAGAGAGGAAACTACTGAGAAATTGCAAAACACCTAGTCCTACTAAATCTAGTGATCTATTAATACCTCATATACATTTAGACGTTCCATGCAAAGACACATTTTATAAAGTGCCACCACCGAGAAAACTGAGCCCCAAACGTCGGACTGCCAGATCACAAGCTGTCAGTTCATCTTCAAGCTCCGATAGTATTAATTCTGCTAGGGAAATTAAACTGTCTTCAAGTAGTCCCAGTCCAGATACGATAAGATGGACCTCTCCCGTTGACTGGCTGGATGACAAACGACTGCCAGATCGGGATGATTATGATGTAAATATTTACGAAATTCGAGATTCTTTAGTATGCAAGAATTGTGTTTTAGGATGCTAGCACAGCGATGTTGCCAAATTGTAGTAGTGATCCTTTGAAAAGTCAGAAAATTAGTAGACTAAGAACCATTAGTCACCAGATAAGGTATGAACGATCATCCAACATTTCTGCATACACCACAATAAAAAAAAACCAATTTAAAAAGTAAGGGTTATTGTTTTTTTTACGAAATTTTATTATATGATTAGAAAATGCAGAAAATTTCCAGTACTACATGCATGCCAACAAGAAATTACTCTCTAGATTTAGGAACATTGGTGATTAGGTTGCCAAAAATTTGCTTAGGTTGGTAGGCTTTTTGATGAAAAACAAAAAACATCATAACCATGTCAATAATTTAGGTTAGGTTGGCTTAGTGTGATTCTGAACAAGTTTAATCGTACCCCACAATCAGTATTTTCAAAATCGAACAAAATTATAGAAGAAGTCAGGCCAGAAGCTTTTCAAAAAATGTTGACGTTTTGCACTCTATCAGTTGAAGCATCATCAGAAAAAATACAAGCACGGTAACTCGACATGTGAACTACTCTAGAGACGAAATTTATGTTTTCTCTATTTTTTATATTATTATGATTATAATTTTTTTGTCCTAATGATGCCTCTACTGATGCAAAACGTCGACATTTTAAAAAGTCGTAGGTTTTGTTTTTGAACATTGAGTACTTTTGAACTGTTTCTAATTAATTTTATCAATACAGGGTGTCTCATAATAATTAGGAAAAGCTTTGGAGAGGTGACAAATTATAAGATCAGTTTTGAACATCAATTTGCCGGAGCTCTTAGAAGGCACCTCTTCTAAGATATACTGGCCAGCGCGTTCACCAGACCTAAGCTTTCTAAATTTTTATAAAAGAGTCTACAAATTTTTGTTTTCAATGAATTGGCCAAAGTGCCAAACTTGATATTTATTTTCTTATAGAGAAAACAGGCTGACGTATTGAAAAAAAAATGTGTATTGTAGATTTCTGCGCCGACTGGAGCTTAGCTTAAAGCGAAAAGAACGAACGATAAGTCCTTCGGATAGTTTAGACAGCGGGGGCGACGACGACTCCCCCCGAGCAACTTCTCCACTCCTCCAGCATTCGAAAACTCCCAAAGTAGAAATACGAAAAAGTAGCAGTATCGGAAAATTACAAAATACAAAGCCTTCTTCAAAGAGCAGAAAAACAAACTACAAACGGGGGGAGTTCCTCCTTCCCCAGCAGGAGGAGCGATCCTGGAAGCGGGTTGTCGTTACCGGAAGCGGTCATTCTGATTAATTTTTGTGTTTTAATTGTACCGTGCGATCAAAAAGTCACGAAATTTTGACATAGACATACGTTCTCTTGATAGAAAGTCTTTTTGATCGCGCGGTACTTAATTCTAGGAAAAAAGTACCAAAACGAAAAAAAAAATAAACGAATAATTTTTGATAATATTCTAAAACATCGAACAATCATAATTGTAATGTAATTTTAAACTTATGAACGCAATATTAATTAAAAAAAGTGGAAAAACTAGATAATTTGTGAAAAAAAAATTGGGATTATACAGCGTGATCAAAAATGACTGTTTGTGTTAGCAACACTTTTTTATCTAACTAGTTGCAGCACTGTAACCGGATACGATTGTGTGACAAGTATTTGATATGACACTCAGTTGTAGGTTATGTCATAGCGACTAACTTTTTAATTAGCATATGTCAATGATGTTGTCAGTGTCAAAGTTGAAGGACAGAATTAGCAATATTTGACCACGCTGTTTAATAAAAAAAGATCCAATTTTTTATTTGAAATTTATAAGAAATCTAATACCATTTTATCGAATTATATTTGAAATTTTAATGCTCAAAATGCGTTGTTGTTGAATGTTGCACATTGTTTTGTTTTATGTTTAACAAATGATAATCTACATCATCACAAGGTAGGCAAGAAAAATATGTGTGATAATCTAGGCTATCTGAAAATAGCGGCGACATCTGCCGGCAAATTAAAGCAATAAGCACCAAACCCTATCCTTCACATTGCTTTAATTTTTCGAAAAATGTTGGATTTTTACCAAAAAAAAAACTGTACATAATGTCCGTTCCCTTACAGAAACGCCCCACTGGAACATAAATAAAGAAGGGCTTGTAAATGAGACTGATTTTCTACTATAATTAAAAAAAAATTTTAGCCGTTCTTTGTTCGTTCGTATAAATAATAATAATAATAATAATATCTAATCTCGCACTTTATTATTCATGTCCGTTGTTCTTGTTTGTACCTACTCCTTTCTATAATACGTCATACGGGTACGTTCTTTCGTTGGTACCACTGTGATAGATCCTAAAATTGACTTTTAAAACGTATACCTAATGTAACTTTTAACTATACTATTAATTCTACAGCAATATTTTGAAGGGAGCAAAAAAGAAGTCTTTTCGGCACAAACGAGCAATTATATAAAATATGTAGTACGTATTGCGCACTGTTTCTTCACTATCGAAACGTTTTCTTTGTGAATTGTAAATTTATAAAGTGTCTTTCATTATTATGCCATGCATTTAATACTATATATATTTTCTATGTTGTTTATTTGCTGTAATCATCGAGATTTTAATAAAAAATTGCTTGTTTCTGCTGGTTTTTTTAACATTGTGATCCCTTTGCCAGTCGGGTAATCCTCCCACTCTCTCTCCCTTTCTTTTCAACTTTTCTTGTTGTTCGCTTTGCGCTTTCTGTTTCTAGTTTTTCGCGTCAAGAGTTTTCTCCTTCCACTCCTTGCTGGCTTTTCTCTTTTCCTTTCCAGGTATTTTCCAACTTCATTTTGCGTTCTTAGTTCTTTTATTTTTCATCAATCATTGTTTTTTATACCTTGGTTTCTAATTTTTGTATAAATTTTCTTACTTTTTTTTCTTTAAATTCAGTTTTTTCCTATATATCTTTTTTTGATTTTTTGTCCCACATTTTTTTTTTATTTGTATTTCCGTTTCTGCCTGTTTCTTCTATATGTTCATCTCCCTTATTCATCTCTTTCTTTATTTCAGTTGAAAATGTCCTACTCATTGTCTTCTATCATTTTAATTAAAATTATTTCTTTTGTTCTTTTTAACTTCTGTTGTTCTTCTGATTGTTTTTTTTTATTTAATTTCTTTACTTTTCTACCCTTATTCTTGCATTGAAATCATCCCTAAACAGTAAATTTATGTTGTTTTTGTTTTTTTTTATTTTTTTACTTTTATCATGCTGATGCCTCTACTATATTTTGTTTTATTTCCAATTGTTCTCCAGTAATTTTTATCTTCCTTCTTTAAAAAACATATTGAAAAACATATTTTTAACATAATGTACAAGATGTATGCTTTGTGGGTAGCAAAAAAACTAATTGACAAAAATTCTGCAAAAATGCAAACAGCAGAACTACAAAAAACATAAGAAAGAGAAAGATTAAACAAGATAAGTGATAAGAAAAAGTAAGAGAAAAGTAAAGAACAAAAAAACCTAGAAAAAAAGCAGAAATCAAGAGAAATAGACAATACAAAAAACCCAGATAAAGAAAAACTTAGAAAGTGAAAAAAGTAAACAGTCAAAATAAAATAAAAATTAAACAAAACAAAGCCGAAAACAAAAGAATTAAAGAAAAGAATAAAACACAGCAAAAGGAATTATCTCTGGTCCTTAGTATTTAAAGCAATTAAATTTTATTTACATTCATTATTCTATATACTGATTGATATTTTTTATCAATTATCAATTGTTTCAATATTAACAGTGTCCAAAGAACTTTGAAATCGGTTTTTGATTTTGATTCAATTAATCTTCAAATGCATGTTTGCCCACTGGAGCAAACTAACAATAACAACTGATACGGATAAATATGTTGTCTTCAATAATTGTTTATAAATGGCTTAGAATCAAATCAAAAAAATGTCAAAAAATTATTTGACAATCAGAATTTGAGCAATTGTAGGTCTTAATGTCTGTTTTTTATTGAAATAGTTTGACTTTTAATATATATATATTTTGTATTTCTCGAAAACGGCTCTAACGATTTGAATGAAATTTTGTGTATAAATAGAGTTTTGTATTTTAAGTGTGTCTGTCTAATTGTATTTCTTGCAAAAACGCAATTTTTGCCAAAAAAAAATTTTTTGTTAAGATTTTCTATCCACCTAGCGCTATCTGTTGCTTTAACTGTTTATTTACTATAAAATATCTAAACATTAATATAAATAATATAATGATAAAGAAACGCTGAAAAGCATCTTTGTTGTAAAATTGAACTACGCCTGGTCACTAATTATTGTTTCAGCTAACAATTTTATCATCAACATTCCAGATAAAGAATAAACAAAGTACGTGGGAATCGACTATTCTGTTTCATAACAAGAAGCTCTAGTTAATCATTTGAATTTGTAGTTTTAAGGCTTTAAATTTTTGCAAAAGTGATGGAATAAGTCACTTTCTGCCTTGGCGAGGACATTGGTAGCTTCCCGCACTCAATTTGCGTGTGGGAATGTTCCATTTTTCTCACTTTTCACCTTCATCTAGTACCGTCTATATAAAAAAAGTCTTCAAATATCAATTTCTTTAAGAAAATTAGTCTAAAAAAATTGAAATTAGAATATAATATCTAATTTTATCATTTAACATTAATTTATAGTTTATAATGTTTAGAAAAGCCGCCATTGATAGGTTTTGCCAATAGTTTTAAAACGAAATATCCCTAAAAGTTACCGCTTCTTTTAAAACTTCTCTTACTTTTCAGCTTAATCTTGTGTTCTGGCTATATAAAAAAAATTTTTTATGAAAAAAGGGCTAAAATAATTGAGATTAAAATATGCTAATTTGTCACTAATTATTAGTTTTTTTTGTAAGAAAAAGCGCCATTGTAAGATTTGGACACTAGTTTTAAAACAAAATATCCCTAAAAGTTCCCTCCTATTTTAAAATTTCTCCCACTTTTTAGGTTATCTCGTGCCGTCTGCCGCCAGTAGAAGTAGAGTTGCAGCTCCTCCACTATATCATCAAACTCCATTCTGTGCTTGATAGCGGATAGTTCTACGTCTATTTATATAAATATACAGATTATTAACGATCATACTGCGTAAAACAGCTTAGAAAAACAATATGAAAAAGTGAGTGACTGTAAACAAAGTGTTAAGTGTACTTAAGTAACTTAAGGAAATTCTTTATAAGGTAAGTTACTTTGTTGTTAAAACATTCTTATATTAGGTACCATTGGTACTATTGATTGTGATGTACATAGGCGTCAATTTTATGTTGGTAAGATAATTTATGCGGGATTTTTTGGAAGGTCACTAGATTAACACCCTGCGTGTTCAGGTAGCGCCATTAGGGATTTTTATGTCTATTCTTGTGGCAGCGTGTAACTACAATCTGGTGGCAAACAAAACAAAGTGACGTTTATAAAAAGTTGATAAAAAATATATATAAAAGAATCAAACGTATTTTTTTTTTGAAAGAGATTTAACGTCAGATTACTGACGACAATATGGTTACGTAATGTCAATCGAGAAATATTAGCTGTCAAGGTGACAACGCATAATTTTTATTTTTTGACGTTGAAACACTGCTGCTATTTTGTCCAACGAAATTCTCTAAAGCTAATAGTGACCTCTTTGTCTCAGTTACGACATTTGCATTTTCCATCGTTTGTTAACGACAAATTCCAGCATAGATGTGTCATCTTCTGATGGCGCTATCTGAACACGTAGTGCGTTAATCAAGTGACCTTACCTTAGACTACTTTTTTTTTCAATTTTATATGAATAAATAGAATTTTGAAACTCTGGGACATTTTGTTGCTAACGGTTGGTATAACAGCAACAAGTCATTTGATTTCAAATTTAATTTGAATATTTTGCTTGACATAATTTGTTTAATTTTTAATCAAAAATTAATATAATAGAGACGAACGAGATTTATGTAGATATTCTACCCGAAATTCGAAAAGTAGCCGAGGCAACGACTAAAAAATTCTGATAAATCCGAAATAACCCAACAGTTTTGAATGTAGCGAGGATCTTTTAGCAAATAATTTTTGGCAAACCACTTTGTCTTTTAATCTGAACTAATAAACCACTTGTCGAAATACTTTTATTTTAATTGTTTTTATATTGTAAGTAATTGTTTCTGACTGTATTGTTTGCTACCTCACCGAAGATTAAACCTGTGCAAGCAAGGCGACAATTGGTCGCAGCACCACAGCTGTAACATTGAACATGACTGTCAAAAATTACCAAGAGAAGTTAATAGTAAGATAGTTGCAGATAAAATAATTCATTATAAAAAAAATAAGCAAACAGTGTTAAGTTGTATTAATTAGAAATTATCTCTATTTTTGCTTACTCTGGCTCAACAGCGAAGAGATAAGCATTTGTTTTCTAAGATTTCTAAAATCTTCTAACAAATCCAGTTCCTCTAAGCAAACATAAGCTCTAGAGGGGCGTGGTCCGAGGGCCCTTCGGCTCTAATGTTTGATTGGTTAATTTGCATATACTCTTGAGTTTGCTAATTTAGTTCACATATTTTCCGAGGCTCATGTTTGCTTGGAAGCACTGTAGATGCCGCGACTTCATCCATGTCTTATCAATTTATTTTATTTTAATCTGAGCAAAAAACTCGAATGCTGTAAATTAGTGGTGCTTATTTTTTTGTAAGCTGAGCAAATATATGGTAAACCCAAAACTCTAAGATTATTTGGGGTTATAATTGGCACAACAGAGGAGTAAAATTGTGGGTTTCTCATGGTCACAATTAACCGCATTGAACGGAAATTGCCGCCAACGATATTACGGTACACAATAGCTTCACGAGTCTCTTTAAGTACTTTTACCAACCCATTGTGTAAATTACAACAGAAAAAAGTTGCTATGCATAATCTTATGACATAAAGCTTATTGAATTACAAAACCATGTGCTTTTTATCCCACTTCTGATTTCATAATCTAAATTTTGTTATAAAAATAAATTAATATGACGTTTTGTTGTTGCAGACGCAATTGTCTTTTACCGACTTTGGATTAAAAATCTGTTGAAAAGACCCAAATAATCGGTTAATGATGGTTATCATGTACCACAGTGCTGGAAATTTGCCGACAAAAACAATCCAAGAAACAATAATAACCAATGGTAACCATGATGGTTTGAATTCTCTACAAGAGAAGAGTAATATTGGCGCAGCTGTAGCCGAGACAGGACCAGATGACAACTCAGCAATCGGTCCTTCTACAAGTATGCCAAAGAAGCTTGAAAAATTAGAAGCCGCAGCTCCTCCATGTGCAGCCGTCAAAGAGTCAAAGCCAGTGTCAAAAGATCTTGAAAATTTCAAGCTTAAAAAATTAGAAGGCTTAGCTTCTTCAAGTAAATCTAAAACAACTGAAAATCTGCTGGTTCAAAAATTGGACAACGATGAATCGTTTTTGCTTTATCAATCTCGGAAAAACAAGAAACATGAACAGAAAAAGATAGAACATGAACGAAAGCCTCCAGATTGTAGAAAAACAAATCAAAGACATTACAGTGCCCCCAAACATGGAAAATGTAATAATAAAGCGTCTCAAATTCAAAACTCTGCATCAACAAGCCAGGAAGATTCCAAACCAAAGCCATCTTTTGTTCCAGCACCATTGCCAGAAGTAAACGCATGGCAGATTAGAAGAACTGCTCGACAATCTGCCACACAATCAACTGAAATTAGAGACACTCCTTCTGTGACAGACGTCATTCAGGTTGGCACTTCTGCCACTATTCAGCTTTCTGGTGATCATGCTGGAAATGTAGAAGAGGAAGCTAATATAGCTCATGTTCATAATGCCAGTAATACACCGTCAGTAACGGAAAAAACGGACCAACAACCTCTTGAATTTGTAGACTTGTGTACTCAAACTTCTAGAAGCAACCAGCAAGTTGCCACTCCCGAACCATCAACCTTCCATCAATTCTATGATGATTCAAGTGTTCGCCATCCGCAGGTAGAGAAGATCTGTCCAAGCACCAGTACTGGTTCCATCCGTAGCAAAAAAAGGCAAAAACAACGTAATCCCAGAAACCAGAGAGGAAACCAGCACCAGCCACTACCAGAAGAAGCAGTAGAACCAGCAGAAGAAGAATGTCTACTCTATCACGCTGCTTATGGATACTATACAGATCCTAGAATTGGATTATGGAATAATCATCCCGAATACGCAAATATGGATTATGGATATTCTGGTCAATTTGCTATAGGGAGTTTTGCTGAAGCAGACTTTGTGTATTTTGACTATGGAATTGAAGATTATAGAAGTTTATCAAAAGCTAGATTCAAGTATAAAGTCCGAACGCAAATAGAATATTACTTAAGCGAAGAGAATTTGCTGAAGGATACGTTTCTGCGACGGAAAATGGACTTAAACGGTTATGTCCCAATTGCAGTGATCGCTTCATTCCCTCGCATTCAAGCATTGACCAATGATTTATCTTTGGTAATTGAATCCCTTCAAGATTCTGATATCATTGAAATTGATCTCTTCAAAATCCGTCCTAAAAGTCAGCCAACTAGATGGCCTATTTTAGATGGAGAAAGTAAGAATATCGCTCCTTCTGGTTCAAAATTAGATCCGGAAGCGCCTGAGTTTATTTTCGGTGGCTTAAACGCACGATAAGGTAGACTTTGAAAAAGAAAGAAAATACCAAAAAGTCATTAATAATTAAAAACTTTAAAATTACATATAATTACAAATTGACAAACTTTGATAGAATTGTTAATTGTAAATTGTGAAAATGATAGTGATAATTTTGTAATATAGCTAAGCTAGTTTTAACTTAATTTTAGTTGTAAATATTAGATTTTAAAAATAAAAAATTAAGCTTTATATTTATTTTTTTGGTATTATAAATTTAAACTATGATGTTGTGTAAATCTTAGTTTTATCAAGTAGTAAACTTAAATAAGTAGATGGAAGAGAATCTAAAATAGTTAACGTAAAAATGGTCTACATCAGTCTTTTTGAACGTGCAGTGTGAGTCCGCCTTAATTCGTCATTACTCACATGTGTTCAGATGCAAAATAAAAACATCAACAATTAAAGTACAAATAATATTTTTTTAATGATAGTAAAAGAAAATTTTCAAACTAATTACATAAAAATGACGCCATTTTGTCCCTATTTTGGATCCACAAGTTGGAAGTGCACTAGTGACTTTTTTACTAGTTACTTTTATACTTATGGATAGTATACATGTAAACAATAAGCGAGTGTAGCGCCACTTTCTATGAGACAACCAGGCTTCCGTAGAAGAAGCTCGAACTCCGTCTTATAAAAGTGTCTTCTAAACTGTGTTGAATAAAGAAAAAAAAATTAACAATAATATGCATAACAAACAAACAAATTAGTTTAGAAAGCCATTTTAAATTCGAAAATAAAATAAATTTGTAATTATTTTGATATTTGAAGTAATTGCTTTAAAAATAATGGCCAACTATGACGCCAAATTATAAACAACACTCTATATATATAAGTTAGAAAAAAATTCCTATAAACATGAGGCTGCTTATACTGTTTTTATTTTATATTCAATGCTTTTTTAAATATTATTAAGAAAGTAGTAGGAAACAAGCAAAAAATCTTTCTTTAATATTTGTTATAGTTTTTAAATTCGACAGAAAATTATGAATTTTTATCAGTTTTATGGCATTCTGTATCATTCTAAATCATTGAAAGTGAGAAGAAATATCAAAAAGAAGATGTGTTTCTTCAATTTCAGTCCAAAAAATTCATTATTTTAGAAATGTAATAAAATTAAATGAATTATTTTTGAATTTGAATATATTCAAGTTACTTATATAACTCGCTTATCAGTTTTCCTTTGTTCTTAAAGAAAAAAAAAACAATTGGTTTTATTCTTATCAATTTTTTTGTAGTCTTATGTGATATTCTTTTGTTCTTTTCAGAAATATTGCTTACTATAGTTTAGTTTAGTCCAAGACTTCGTGCCGTTTGTCACGGACTATTAAATGGGCGCGTTATTAATTTTTTTTAAGAATTATTATTTTTTTTTAAAAAGAAATATTTAGACAACAAATCGGTTTCGCGGTCCGCCGTTTTCGGGTGTTATTAGTGAATAAATTCGGGTTAAAAACATTACATTGCGCGGCGCGTCCTTGCAGATGGATCCCAGGAATCCCAAAGGAACATACAAGAGGGAAAAATCGAAAAGGTAAAGTACAATCAAATTTTCTTATTGAGTTTAATTATATCCTGACTAATAGAAAGAAATATTGATGATTTATTCGACTTTTTTGTGTAATTTTCCACCAATTTTGATATAGAAAAGTTCCAAAATTTCCATTTTTTTTTTATTAGAAAATTATTTTGATATGGCTTTTAAGCGTAGTTTTTAATATAAACAAAAATTATTAATTATAGAAACTTTCCAATAGCGAATATTTTTGCTTTCAAGCAGGCCGTGAATTATGACATTTGGCTATTTTTTTTTTCTAATTAATTATAGTAATGACGCGACACTTTTCGAAGCAGTTTTTCGGATTTTAGGATTAAAAACGCTTTTTCGGGTTTGGAAATGATTTTGTGTAGTGAGTTTTTCTTATTTTGTGAGGATCTGAAAAGTCCTTCCAGCCTTGGTAGGTCCCAAAGTCCCACAGGAACCTCATAGCTTTCTACAACAGGAAGAAATCAAAATAGTAAAGGACAATCCAATATTCCTGTTAATTTTCAATTATATCCTGATCGATAGAAAGAATTATTGCCTAAATCATGATAGTTTCTTTATTCGACTTTTTTGTCTAATATCTTGACTAATAGAAAGAAATATTGATGATTTATTCGACTTTTTTGTGTAATTTTCCAACAATTTTGATATAAAAAAGTGCTAAAATTTACAAATTTTTTAAAATTGCTTTTAGGTGTACTTTTTGATATTAAAAAAAAAAAATCATTTTTAATAATGAAAACTTAAGTAACAAATAATTTTGAATGAAGTAGGCTATGAATTATGACATAACGCTAGTATTCAATTGTTTTTTTATAAATAGTTATGGCACTTTTCAAAGCGTTTGTTTAATCAGTTTTAAGGCTTAAAAGATTATTAAAATCGAATTTTCGGGTTTAAAAACATTAAAGATTATTTGTGTGGTGCTTTTTTCTTATTATGTGAGGATGCTGGATAACACTTTGCGTCTTTTTTCCAGGTAGGTCCCAGGAGCCCCCAGCCCCCAGCTTTGTTCATCTGGCCAGGTTAGTGCAACCATATTTTCGTGATGGGATTATTTATTATTATATCTTAATTGATAAAATTATTGCATAAATCAAAAAGATTTATTCTACTTTTTAGTAATAATTGTCAAAATTAGCAATTATTTTTGAGCCAAGTAGGCCGTGAGTTTGACATAATGCAAATGCTACTTAATTTTTCATTTTGACGACGTAGTTTCTTTCAAAACGGCTGTTTTTGTGCTAAAAGAGATAGAAAAGAGTTTAAATACGGATTTTAAAATGGCTTTTCTTGAGGTTGCCTTTTAGCGGTTTTTTTAAAATAAAAATTAAATTATTTGGATAAAATAGCATCCTTTTTGTACTTTTGTTGAAGTAGGTCATTGACCTACCAAATAGCTTACATATTAGAGAAATTTTTTTAACAATTTTAAAAGTGTATTAATATTTATTTGATTTGAAGCTATCAGGCAGAACAGCCAACATAATTTTATTTTTTTTAATCATAGCTGCCAACCGTCAATGTGTCATATTTTTAAAAATTGCCTATAGTCCGTTTAATAAAGATTATCATCGCAGTAAGCTCTGTGTTTTAGTTAAATTTCATGTTTTGTTTGAATAAATGGTGCGCTCTATTCCTGTTTTTTTAATTATTGTTTAATAAATACTTTTTTACCAATAAATTAATAAAATATTATAAAACATTGAGTTTCTTCTTGTTGAAATAGTTTTCTTTCAGTTTTGCATTTATCATTGAATTTATTTAATGATTAATTTTACATTTTTTAAATAAAAACAATTTTTTGTTCTGTTTGTTATCAGTTCTGTTGTCGTAAAAATCAACTGTTTTGTAATTTTTTATGTCATTTTTTCTTTTGTTTTACGGCAGCACAGCGATACGTTGTTATGTATTTCATTTTAAATAAGTCTAAGTAATCTTTTTTCATAGAGTAAAATTGTGTACGTATTTTAGCTATTATGTATTTTCTGTGACGTCACATTCTTCTAAGTTTTAATTTTTTTGTAAAAAGAAATATTTAGAAAACAAATCAATTTCACTGTCTCCACCTTTTCTTTTCTTTTTAATGAAAACATTTATAGTGATTGGTGTCAAATGTATGTTGTTTGTCTTTGACAATGTATGAATTTTGCGGTGCACTTTATAAACCTTGGCTTATGGTAATACGGGACCTGGCACAGTGCGTTATAAGTCACAAAGGGAGATATACAAGTGTGTAGAATTCTCATAGTCTAAGCTTTCAGTATACATGCGATGCTTCTTGCTATTTATGGGTTTATTAAAAAGACGTCAAAAACCAAACACTCACTTTTTTTGCATAGTTTTTTAAATATTTCTTTAATTAAGCCTCTTAAATAATTAGATGTAAGTATTGTAATTTCTAATTTGTTTAGTTGATTGATTCTGATGTATTGTTAGTTATAGACATTGTCATAAATATATATAAACAAGTGTATTTGTTTTAATTTTGCGGAATTTGCGCACAAATAATAGGTGTCGTTTTCTGAGGGGAGAAAACGGATGTGAGATCTAAACAAGCAGCGTTTATTTTTAGATTCTGTAGTTGTTAGGCGGTTGGTGTCGTTTTCTGAGGGGAGAAAACGGATTTGAGATTTAAGCTAACATGTTTTTGATTTGGCGAATATTAGCGCTTTTTTATTTCGACAGTGGATTAGGCCTACTGGGGACACCACTATAAAAAAAAACGCACCATTTACTGTACCTCTTGTAGGTGGTGTGGAAATCAGTATAATAGTATAATCAATGGGTTTTTTATAGAAAATGTGTTGATATCTACAGCGTAGCCAACAATTAAATACTTTTTTATTTGCCTAGTTGCAACACTAACCGGATATGATTGACAGATATTTGACATAACTTGTCAATGTCAAAACTGTCAACAGTGATTGCAGTTGTACCATTTGAAAATGAAATGTAGGATTGCCAACTCAAACAGTCATTGTTGACCACGCTGTATATAGGTTTTAAAGTGAACAGGTAACAAAAAAAAAAACCAATCTGACAAGATAATTTAATAATTACATCATTACTTATGACTACAATATCAATAAATATTTAGCGTTTCAGAAATTATTCGTCTTTCGCTTTCTTAGTTGGAGGCTCTTCATCCAATGTGGCCCTTCCCGTCGTAATGACATCTGGCTGTGTTCTCGCATAGGCAGGTGTTATCCAATATGGATTTTCGGCCGCGTCTTTAGCATATTTCAAAATAGCTTCTCTAGGGTCTTGATCATCATCAACCCGCTTACTCAAGCCCAAATTTCGTATAACATAACTACTCAAAGTACCGCCACTGGAAGCCACCCTTCCGCCTTGCCCAGACGTAATCGGCAAGTCTGGCCTCCGGGACTTTACAGGATCTAACCGATCCTTCTCCATCTGCTTTCGACTAGTCTTTCGTCTCTCCTGTCTAAATAAGGGAAGAGCATGAGGTGTTATAACCTGCTGAGTGCTCATAATTTCAGAATGTTGTGCTTTTCTATGAACTTTAGCAGCACAAAGCGTAGCGCCACGTAAACTACGTTTTGGATCATAGAGACACTTTACCATTCCATTTCCAGTACCCACAAAAATCTGATTGAGCTTAGGATGCCACAGTAATTTAATCGTGTGAGAGTTGGTAATACTCAGTTTTTGTACCAATTCAAAATTTGCAGTACTATAAAAGTAAATAAAGCCTTCCGGATCATGTTTTCGTAGCGACGCCCCTGTTGCT
Source organism: Lagria hirta (assembly GCA_947359425.1). Classification (NCBI taxonomy): domain Eukaryota; kingdom Metazoa; phylum Arthropoda; class Insecta; order Coleoptera; family Tenebrionidae; genus Lagria; species Lagria hirta. The sequence goes on from OX375797.1 coordinate 31,255,780, forward strand.
ACAAGAGCATCATTTGGGCTAAAAATTGCATCGGTGGTATCATACCGACTGAATAAATCTCCAACTTGTTGAAGACAAGTTTTTAGATTTCTTATATCCCACAATTTCATGGTTTCATCACAACTCCTCGTCAGAATAGTACTACCAACATTACTAAATCTTACACTTGTGATCTCTGCCGGTAAATGAGCTTTTCTTAATTGGCTTGCTGGTGCAACAGTACTTTTGCGCAAGTCCCATAATTGTAGCGAACCATCTGCACAGCCGCATGCTATAACTTTCCCATCACGTCCATAACATACAGCTGTAGGTGATACTTTTAAGCCATTTTGAGCCCTGCATTTAATAATATTCTTATGATTTTTGCCACCTTCATAAAAATCCCAAGTGCGAACCGTACCATCAGCGCTGCTTGTCAAAAATTCTTCTTTGATGAGAGGATTCCATAATCCAGACAACAGCCCTGCTGTATGTCCTTTTGTTTTTGCCTGGTCTGTAATATACATATCTCCTTTCACAGTTTCTAATTTCTCAAAACCATCTCTATCTAAAACTTTAGCTTGACTAGCTCCAGAAATTACCAAAATGAGATCACCGGTTCCAGAATAGCTTAAGCATCTAATAGGATGATTTTCTGCCGGTTGTAACGTACGAAAGCTTCGCATATTTGAATCCATTCCAGCAAAATCCCAAAAACTTACATCGTAATCTACGGATCCCGAAGCTAGACGAGCTCCACTAGGATCTACGCTTACAGCTGTGATAGCCTTAGTCCCATGTGTCATGGTAGCTTCACAGGAACAAGGCACAAACAATCGATTTGGCTCCGGCTCGTCCTCCTCCTCTTCATCACTGTCACTATTTGACTTTGCTTTGGTTGCTGTTTTACTTGACGATTGCTGTAGCTCTTGTGGAATTGGAGGACCAATGAAATCATCGTCATCTTCATCATCATCATCATCATCATCATCGTCGTCGCCGCTAGATTCAATGATTTCATCCGGCTTTTTGGTCACTTCGCGTGCTGTAGCCTTTACTTGTGCCATCATTTCCTAAAAAATAAAATAGCTTTTGCTTACCTCACATTTTAAAATCTTCGCTAGGAATGATTAAAACACCGTATTTAACTGACATTTCTCCCCTTATGTTATGACGTCACACGCTGTCGAATTGGTCGATGAAAACCGAAGACTGAAGTATCGGCTCGGTGTTGCGAGCGAGTGAACCAAAAAATGCCGTAAATTTAAGATGTTTCACATTAAAAGGTATTTCTAGGTCATCAAATAATTTTTCTGAATAAATCTGCTAGGCTGATTCCTAACCAGATATTTTGGCTACCGTGAGACAGAAAGCATAGCGCCATCTGTTTGGTTCGGAAGGAAGCAATATGCGTGATGCTCATGAGACCTGTCTGTTTATTTCGAGGCATTTCGACATTCTTTTGTTCCAAACCAACTCGATTACGCTGTGCTTTCTTTCTGTCTTTTCCCTTGTAAGATACTCTCAATTGTGCAAAATCTCTATAAATAATGACCTCAAAAATAATATATATTTTTCAAAAAAAAAAAGACATACTATAGTATTTACCTGAATATCAAACGTTTTCGCCTTTTTTCCAAACGACGCTATTCCCATTATTTCTTGAATCTGGTCGCGTTCCTTGCTGTCATCTTCCAGCAATTCCATTGCCTTTGGGGGCCCAAATGTCCCAATAGTTCCAGTTGGCTCAATTGTTTCGGCATTTTGTGCAAAATTGGTGCTTATCTTACCGAAACTAATTTTGCCTTTATTCATTATTACTAATTATAAGCAATGTCAATAAAAAAACACTTTTTTTACATTTTAAGGTTATGTTTTGATTTAAATGTCAAAAGTATTTTGACATCCTTCACTGTCGTAAATTATAACGAGATGCCATAAATGATTATAACCTCTTTTGAACTTTTTAAGCAATAATTAGTGGAATAAGCAATTTACATGTAAATTGTTTATGCAATGAATAATTATTTAACTGACTAGTAGCGGCGCAAATTTGTTACATTTGAAATAAGCAATGTTTTCTAAATGTTATAATTATTTATGGTACTTTTGTACTCAACCAATAGTCGACGTTGCCAAGTTTCAAACATTTTAGCAAATTAGGCAAAAGCTAAAGACCCTAAAAACTATAATTTCTAGAAATTTTAACCAGAAGCATTGCCATCTATTGATACAAATATGAAATAACATTTAGAAAAATCAATTTAACTCTGTAATGCTTTGGTGTTGTCAAATTGTCTCATTTTTCCGACTATAATGTTTGAAACTCGGCAACACCTTTTAGATGTAATGTGAAAGCATATGTCAACAAATTGACGTAAACCAATTGACAGCAAATGTACATGATGTTGCCAATTTCAAATATTTCTAAAGTAAAGCCACAAAAACCACTTTGAGGATAAATATAAACAGATATTACATTGAAGAATTTATTTTTTCTTATTTGGAGCTACAGCATCGAGACTTAGTTGATTCCCTCTGATACAAATATCTGTAAAAGTCAGAGTTACCATCAGCGCTTGACCCAATAACTCCTGATTAGTAGGCGTTTCATTTAAATAAATCATTCTTAAGTCATCGTCCACTTTGATTGGGGTACAAGGTAAATTACAGCTCACTTGGCTGAGCAGCTGGTGAATAACATCAATATTGGAAACACATTCATTTCCTACAAATGTTTTAAACAACCTGAAAAAACCAAAATTAATTTATATATGTTCACAGAAACAAAATCATGCTACCGTGCTGGCAGCCTTGATCTTAGATAGTAAACTCGGTTATCACGGTCTTGAAAATCGGTACTTTTTTGATTGATTTTATTGACTGCAGCATTGTGCGTGGTGCTGGTGTTGATTAGCGCAAGCAACATTGCTGTCAACTCCATTTGTTGTGTATAGGAGGTGACTGTTGATGGTTTTTTTTGTCCCAACAAACCCATGTTAGGAGAACCCTCGAAAACGTATACGTCCCCAATTGGGACAAGTTTTAAAATTTTATGGCCCTAAAAAAAATTGTTAGTTCCAAACATTTAGCGTTATGTCAAATGTTAAGACATTAATCATGTGAGAAAAAACCAAACCTGTTTAAATGTGTCTAAATGTAACATTTTCTTGGGAAGATCCTCAAACAATTGATGCCCCCATGCTTCAAGATAATTTTGAGATTTACTAATTTTTGCCCAACTTACTCCAGCGGGGCACAAGTGAAGTCCTACGATTGATGAAATCGTCTATAGAATAAAATTGTTAATTATTTTTAACTCTTATTATATAAAACTTTAGTACATTTTGATTCACATCATTCGGTACAACAAACTGCTTAATTTTCTTATTTCCATTAACTGTCTTTTGAGGCGAAAGTGGTGCATCCGATATAAATTGCTTGCATAATTTAACTAAAGATTTTGTATTACTAATCCCATCTACATCTAATAATTCTTCTAAAGATTTAAATACACCATTCTTCCTTTTATATGAATTCAAATGCTTTATTCTTGTCTCAGAAATATTCAATCTGTAATTAATCAATTAATTTCAATATACAGTGCTTCCAAGCAAACATAAGCCCTGGAGGGGCGTAGCCTGAAGGCACTGTAGGTTTCATTGCTTTTTTGAGCTTCTGGTTGGATAATTTAAATTTACTCTTGAATTTATGTTTGCTTGGAAGCACTGTAGCTTCTCATATTTTATTTATTGGTTTCCGGGTCACAGAAATCTATCTTTTAGAAAAGACAAAACCGAAACTGGTCTATGACCACAAAATAAAGGCAGTAAAATGTTTACTTCAAAAGATCATCCGTATTCGATTGATTAATAGTATTCAAAATCTTTTCCTCCTCCTGAGCACTAAAACCCAAACTTTGAGACGAGCTTTCTGGAATTTCTGGAGAAACAACCCCATCTTTTAGGAACCTAACCTTAAAAAAAAATATCAAATCATATAATTCTTTAGCCTGCCACAACACTCACAGGAGCAATCAAAGAGCGTAAGCAATTATTACACAATTGGTTTTTTAAATTATTTAATAATATCATGTTTTCAAAAAAATGTTTTTACAAAAACTTAACCTTACATTATTATTATTACCATAGAATACAGAATCATAGAGTACAGTGCTCATTATCACCAACACTTAAATTGTTTTCCTCTAAAAAAATCTTAAGCATTGAAGACAAACCAAAGCTTTTAATTTGTATTGCAATAGGAACATTGAAAGTTAAAAAAAGACAGGATTTGAGACTTTTTTTTTGACAAATGTATCATAATTTAAAGAAAGAATAGAAAGCAAAAAAATCATAAACTGGAAAAAGAACAAAGTGATAACAATGAAAAGATAGAATAGAGAAAAAAACAAAGAATGAAAAAAAAAGAAAACCAGTGATAGAAGATTTTAATGTAAAATTAGGGAAATGGAAAGTCATAAAATCACATAAAAAAGAAAATGGCAACAGTGAACAGTAAAAATAGAGTGATTACTCAGAAATATATGGCACATGCGCATTAACATGCATTTGTAACTTGAACTAGCGTTAGATTGAAAATGAGTATTTTTGGACAAACTCTACCATTTGAATGCTGTACAAATTAAAGAATAATTTTTTTACGTATTTAAATTTTGCATAAAAACAATTTGAAATAGTATTTTTATGATGAAATAAACATATTGTACCTGTCATCATGGAATTTTTCCAGAAGAATCCATCCAATCAAATAATTTCTGTGACGCATGCGCAATGCGTAATTGCGACGCAAATGTCAATTCATCATTAGTCATCAATATTTGTGTTTTTTCGTTGTAATTGTTTAGAAAAACAGTTCTTATTTGTGTAAAAAGTTTACCCAAATTGGGTAAATTGCTTTGTTTGCGTCGTGTATTTGGCATTGGAGATGATGAGGGATGTTTTGAAAAACGGTAAGAATTCCAAAAATAGCTCAAGTTTGTTTTGGTCCTGTCAAACCTTGACCCAGTTTGAAGTTTGAGTTTTTAATATGGTTTTTTATTGAAGGCCTTAATAATGTCCCAAGGAGACCAGCTTTTACTGAATTGCCTCCAAAAACTAGACTTAGAAACTAGGCGATCGCCGCCGTCGTCAGATACCCCAACGAACCCTTTCATGCACCGTCGTCATCGCTCCAAGTCGCTCTCGAGCATCAATTTCGGCACGAAATGTGACTGCCTCAAGAAAAATCAAGCGATTCGACATACGAAATCGTTTAAACGACCAAACAAAAAAATTCTTCGCGATCCAATCCTCAAATTCATCAGATGTTCACATTTAGACCACAATGTCAAGAAGAAAGAGAAAGAGAAGCTATTTGGCCACTGTTCGAAGCATAAATCGACAGTCGATTTCAAATCGATTGTCGACGCTTGCGAAAACCTTAATTTGAACTGTTCGAACATTAGGGAATCTCAGCACAAGGAGTGTTTTTCAACCGCCAGCTTTCAACAAGCACGTGCAAATTTGGCGGGAAACGCTCAAGGAGCGACTCGACTCACGAAAAGTGAGCCCCAAGCCAGTGTCAGTACCACCACAAGCTGCTCGCATCAAGCTCGAATGAATATGGCGCCCCCTTGTGATGTCACTATCGATGAACTGGCTAGTTATTTTGAAACATTTGTTCATATTCCCAAAAAGATGAGCTCTATGGCTGAGATGATGTATATTTGAGTGTTTATCTCTTTGTATTTTATTTTTACGTTATACGTGTGTAACTAGTTGAGCAAAGCTGTCAATATTAATTTAACAACGATTTATCAAGACTGATGGTCTATAGTATGCTTTTTTAAACCTTTAACGTGCCACATTACGAAAACTCACTGTCCAAATCCTACGACTCATACCCCACTTTTTCAGCAAAAACTCGTTATCCTGTCTAGAATTCGCACTTTTAGGGAAATTACTTTTTCAATGTTGGTCTAACTTAATGTTGACAGTTCACGTATTATCTGACAACTAATAGTTGAGGTTTATTACAAAAGTTTAATTAAATATGCGGTCAGAAACCACAATAGAGACTCTGAAAGTGGTGTCGCCGCAGGTATGTAATAATTCATCCTAACCGCACTTTTTCCTGTTAAATAGGATTTTGCCTCAAGGCGAGTGCAAATCTTGGTTTTCATGCCAACTGACGTTATCTATTGATGTGTCAAAAATTATTATGGGGGTTTTTATTAAATGTGCCATTAGAATAACAAAGCATTATAAAGTGTCCAATTAATTACATTAAAAATATTTCCCGTAAGTTCTTGGCACTGCTTTTTATAAAGTAATTTTTTTTCTTATTGCGAGTTAAGCTAACGCATTGTTGCCAGATTTACTTCAATTTTTGACATTTATACAAACTGGGCAGTAGTATGCTTCTACAAGCCCCCCATTGTTAACAATAATTTATTATTTGTATTAATATCGTGGGTGTTTTTTTAAATTTGGCATCGAAGATTGTCATTTGCTTTGAATTGTGAACGTATTTTTCCCATCGAGGCGAAGTGACAGTTATTAATTTGACACCTGAACCTAATCTAACCCCACTTTTAATTTAATGAATCGCTAGTTCAATTCGTTAATGTGATTAAATTGAAAGTAATTGCTCATCAGAAAAGAGGAAACAAGGAGTGATTAACTAACTATAAAGCAAGTATTACTGAATCCATCGTTTATTTATCTGAATAAAAAAAAATACTTTTGAAATAAAATATGAAACTAGTCATTATAAGTCCACCATTCCTTCTCGTACCCTTCATGCACATGATCTAAAAGCACCTTCCTTCTCACATCGCAATATTGACATTTGTCTTGTACTTTTTGTTTAATATTCACTAAATTTTCTTGCGTTATGTCCCTTTCTAAATATTCACTAAGTAATTCGGTCGTTCGTTCTAAATCTTTTTGATTCTCTTCAAATATCACAGATTGATTATTTTTCTTTAAGTAATAAGCAAAAACGTAAGTATACATCAATGTTTGTCTACATTTACATAAAATATCAACAGCTTTCTTCAAGAATTGCACCTCGATCCAGCTCATATTGTGATGTTGCATTTCCTCCATTTTAACTTTGACAGAAGAATACAGTTTATTCTCAAACTTCAATGACTGCATATGATTCATATAACGATTGCAATAAAACAGATAGCGCTGCAGAGCTGCCCGCGATATTTCATGCGCGTTTCGCGCCTTCTGTGCCTCTTCCTCATCGAATTTATTGCACGTATACCATGAACTTCCATGTGGTTCCCACGATCCTAAACATACCCAGCAAAAATCTGCTTTGCAGCTTTGATTTTTACAAATCATATGATTGCAGCCACCATCTTTTTCAATCGTTGCAAAACATTTCGGGCATTCTTTTGTATTTACTGAAATCCAATTCGATGTTTCCGAATCGTCATCACATTTTTTCATCCATTTTTTCAGAAGGGCACATTTTACAGGATCATGCCAACTTTCACCGCACGCAAAACAGAACGTGTGGCCACAGGAGCATACTACCGGTCTTGAGTCCACGTAAGACACCTAAAAAATTAAGACAAATATTACGCTTTTTTCTCACATTCTCACCTTCACGACATTGTAGATTTTGTAATTAAACAAAAGTTAGCAATTAAACGAATGCTAAACACTATCATTACCATTTTAGAGCATATAATGTTTCTTGTTTATTTAGAAACAGTATTGCCAAACCACCAAAATAAATTGTACTAACTTACGAACGAAAACTGTACTAAATAAGTCGTTATTATGCGTTAAAGAGCTGACGGGTGCCAGCTTGCGATTTTGTCTTGTATTTAGTAGTTTGACGGCAACACTATAAAATGAAAAACATCAGTCTCTGTAGGCAGTGACGTTAGGCTTAAATGGTCTATAGCTAGTTATTCCTGTCAAATAGCTAGCTCTTGCACATGCGCAAACGACCTTGGCCTTTAGCACATGCGCACGCTACCAAAATAAATAAATTAGAGGCTTAAAACCAAAATTGACAAGAGATTATGCTCAGCCGCGCCAAAACGGCAAAATTCTTATTGGACTCAACCTTTCTCTTATTGGACTTTTAATATTTAGGGCATTTGATCCAAAAAGTAGTCTAGGACTTACCTTAATCGCTAAACTGCAGTCAGGACTCGGACACCATCTCATCTGCTTGTTGCATAAAACAAAATTGTTGATAATAATTTGCTGAAATCGATTTTTGACTTTCGAGTCTCGTAATAATTTCAGAACTGTCTCATCATCGACTAAAATAGGGCAATTGTGTCCCGCACATGCAATAGTTTCGGCTACGCCTTCATCAACAATTTGGGTCGTCAAATACTCATTCCAACAATTATAACAGAATCGATGGTCGCACCCCACTCCGGTCATATGCTTGGGGCTTACACTATCAAAGCAAATTTCACATAGCTCAACTCTTGCTTTCAGCGGAATCTTCGATTTGGATTTATTGTCTCTTGGCTGCTGCAAAGGGTTCAGAATATGGCTATCCATAAAGATTTTCTCCTGATCTCCATCGAAAAACCTGTCGAGGAGCTTTTCCTTATCCCATTTGAAATAGGCGAGGAGCGTCTTCGTTGTGGGAATCGGGATCTGGAGGACAGTGTTGGCTTCCGAGATTAGATTCAGCATCGCTTCCGAAATACCGTTGGGGGATAATACTTCGTATTGGAAATCTTCGTCATTGTATTGACAGTCCTGATTCGAGTCGGTCTCCATTTCAACATTGTAATCAACATCATCGCTGCTTGTCTCGTTTGCTGAATCCGCATTGAAGTTAGTGGGGTCTTCATCTTCATTCAATTCCATTTTCTGGACGTTATTATGAGAATTTTGCATTTCCTTGGAATCTCACAAAATGATTTGGATTTTGACAATTAAAAAACTATTCGATTTTTTTTCATCAAAAACACCGTTGATTTTTCAGAAATAAAAAATATAACTAATGAATTTACTTACACGTATTATTATTATAACCTTCCCTTTTCATTGAACATTGTTCATGTGTAACTACGTTAAATGTCGAAATAGGCCAAATAATAAAATTTTCCTGAAAAATTAAGTAATTTAAGCTTACGTTTTTTTGAAAAATCATTGTCGCCTAAGCATTTTAAAATTTTTCGAAAAATAAATTTGACATTAATATGACAGATGACATTTTTTGGATTGACGTAATTTTATAACCACAGATGTGTTTTTATTATGAACCACCTAATCCTGCAGTCACAGCTTTCAAAATGGAGGACTAATAATTATTAGATCTGATTGTAAAATATAAACAAATACTATGATTATTTTTAAGTGATTTTTTATATTAATTAATTTGTTTTTAATATTATTTTAAATTTATATGTGTTTTTTGTTATTTTTATATTTTGTAATTGACAAATTTGTGTAAATAAAATTTAGAAAAAATTAGTGTGTTTTTTATTTAAACAAATATTGAGCAATTTAAAACTATTTTGTTAAAACTTAAAAAAATTAGTTGACTAAAAGCTAACTAAACAAAATAAAGTTTATACAAAAGAAGTTTATTTAAGAGTACACTTAAATGTATTCTCTTTTCTTAAAATTCTTTGGTTTTTTTACTATATTTGACAGCTGTCATTTAATTGTCAAAAGTGACGTTTGTCAAAATCAGCTGTAGGGTATTTAAAAGCTCTCATAATTATCGTTTATTTACGAGTAATAAAAATGGTAGAAGAGGTTAAAAGGAATTTGCAGGAGCTTCTTTCCAAGGTAAATGGCCTGTACAGTATTATAATAACCGATAGAGATGGGGTTCATCTATTGAAAGTGTGCACTGAGAAAGCCCCCGAACACGCAATGCGTCCAAATTTCATTTCAACATTTGGACTTGCCGTAGATCAAGGAAGTAAATTGGGATTGGGGAAGACAAGTACATTGATTTGTGTCTATTCCCAGTATCAGGTTATACAAATGAACAAATATCCACTTATTATTACATTTATTGCCAGTGATTCCTGCAATACAGGGCATATTTTGGCTATTCAGCCCCAATTGGATCCTGTAGTGTCTAGTTTGGCCGTGGCAGTGGCAGAGCCTTAATACTTGTAATTGTATATTTTAATCTCTCACTAAGATCATTGGGAAATTATTCGTGACTAAATGGTCATCATGAAACACGATTACCAGATTCACTTCAAATTCTGTAAATTAAGACTGTATTATAATAATTATTAACATAAACAATTTGTACCTATTTTGAAATTTGTAGTTATTAATGTTGGACATGTAAATAATCGGGGGAATACCATGTATATGGGGATCTCTATATTCATTGGTATGTCTCCGTCTCCTATTTGGATGTTTTGTATCTCAGTTGCTTCGCGTGCGTAGCCCTCGGCACAACCGCAAGTCTCCACTCTCACCAATTGCAATTCTATTGAGCGTACTGGGGCTGCACATCTTTCCATCACTAAATGTCCTGTATACATATTTTTGACGTAAAAAAAAAACATTCAGACGAGGCAGATAAATTAATAATTAACCACCGGTGTCTCTTCATGATTAATTATGGGTTATTTCCCTAACAGTTCGAATTCTTAAGGAGTAATTTATTATCATTACCTGTAAATGGTTTGCTTATGCTACAATACGTGGATCTCAATTGGCCCCTTAAAAAAAAGTCTGGTGCCCCCGCCCCGCCAGAACCTAACGAAGTGGGTGTCAACTGAAACTGAACACTTCTGCGCCCATCTCGCACTTGTGGTGGTGGTCCAGGATTTCTTCCCGGCCAATATTGCACTAAAAATTGTTGGCTTCTTTGCAAATCTTTCGATAGGAACGAACGTTTAATTTCGCAGCGTATTGCATAACTAATATTAATGTAGACCCCATGATATGTTTCGTACAATGCTTTATTCGATCGAGGTTTGACCGGGATTTCAAAAGGAATTTCGGTACAACCCGAGGGAAGACGTCCAGATCCACTGACCTCGCAAGCAACTCCAATAAGCTGGATAGGCTGTCAATTCATTATTAATCGGTTGTAATCTTTGATTGCGGTGCCATACCTTTACTGAATTGTAAAAAGCGTCAATAATGCCAACGTTCTTTGAGCTTACTTGTAGATTTACACAGCCTTCGACAGTCAGAGTTATGCCATCGTGTTTTAAATCAGAATTTGATTGTATTGCTATAACCCCAGTTATATTTTCCTAAAATCGAATATTATAATGTATAAATCGGCAAGTAAAACAATTCACTTCTTCTCTATAAACTTTATCAGCTCTTTTCAGTCTAATATCTAAATTTACAGACATAATAACAATATATTACAAAAATACTAGAAATTAATAAAAAAGTAAACAAATATTAAATGTTTTTGACAAATCTGACATAATAAACGTCTACAAATTGACAGATATTTTGACAGCTACTAATGTGCACACAATGTTGCCAAGTTGACATATGTCAGTTGCTTGACGTTAAATGCTAAATAAAAGCTGCGACTGTCACTTATTTCTCAATAGCATCATTTGCTATAATTCGATTTTTATAAAGACATATAATAGCATAACATTTAATAAATCACTTATGTCTATTAACGTCGCTATTTCTTTTAAAATTATAGGCGGCAACGCTGCCTAGTGTTTTTTTTTGACAAACACTAACAGAAAGCGATTAATTTGTGGGTTGCCTCCTTTTGCCGATGCTGGATGTTGTTGTGAATATGAGTCAATTGTCTACTTTTACCAAAGTACTAATGCTATTTCTTGTTTAATCATTAGCATTATTGGTGCCCAGACAAAAGCAATTTCTACGCCACTCATTCGGGTAGGCTCTGAACGCACTATCGTCAGCCACCTGACCACCAAAACATGAGTTGGGAATTAAGAGTAAAACTATTAATCTAGTATCATTTATTTATAAACAGTATAAATGGCACTACACTTCTAACACATGACTACAGTGAGACATAATTGAATTCAATGACTTTTCTCCTTGTTGATGGGCATAAAAAACATTATCATTCTCCCTAAAATCGCAATATTGGCACAAAAGAACGACACACTTTGTATCCAAACAAAAAGAAAAGTATTTTGGCCATGGAATTCCAAGAAATAGGCGGGCAGAAGCCATGCCCCTTGCGCTAAAAACCAAACAGCTCCCAAAAACAGCGCATTATTCAACGTCATTCGTATCTGCCATAAACACAAAGGTAGAATTGCCATAATCCACACAAAATACTGCGATGTAATCACAGTATTGTAAGTCACCATTACAATTGTTTGCGTTAGGACCGAGAAATTCAGCGAAAATCTATTCAATCCATAGCGAACCGAAAGTACTATCAATAGCAGAAGTTGCGGTAAGGCCACTAAAAGCTTTTGCCAAAATCCCACATTCTTTATCCACGCAGTTAAATACTGAAGATAAAAATATAGGGAGAAATTATGACGGAAATCTCGTCGAACGAAATGGTAAATGTGTGTCTCGTGAAGAAATTTCGTGCCATATAAGGCGAAAAATGCTAAAGTTAGAGAAATTAGGGAAAGAAGGCAGCCTTGTACCAATAAAATCTGATTGAAATTGGGAATCAAATAGTAGAGGTATTTTCTTTTGAAGATTGTTTTTTTTTCTGGCTTGCGGGCGATTAGGCGGGGATCGGGTGGTCCGGTTATTTCCCGAATGCCACTATTTCGTTTTCGTCTGTCTTCAATGGAGTAAAAAGAGAATTTACTGAGGAACATGTAAAAAGTCAGACTATATATTATCGGATATAACCGGAAATGAATGGAAATTCCATGTATTAATCCGGCTATAAAATACCGCTTTTGACATTGCAATAGATACAGAGTGGCCAATACAAAAAACACAGCAATCGAATCACAGCTCCCCCTCGTAGCAATAGCTACAGTCAATGGATTGTACAGCCAAAAAATCATACTAATATTAGCAGTCCTCTCTATCACATCACTATTAAATCGATCAGTTTTCCTACTTTTATTCAACTTTGATTTCTTCTTACTTCTACCAGAATTGTGATATGTTTCACCTTTATAGATTTGATATTCCACCATAGTAGTCTTTACAATTGTTTTAATCAAAAGAGCATCAATTAAATCGACTAAAGCAAAAAGCAGTTTACCAAAACAAGGGTGCAAAAGAAGATTTGGTATTACCAAATATGCCACAAGAGGTGAATATCTGTAAGTGTGACGTTCATATGGTGACTCCAATCGAAGGACGTGTCGTGCAGCATCCGTAAATACTTTATAATCGACATCAGTGTAAGAAACAGTTGACATTTGATCATGATAAACCCCATAACCAATCAATACTAATCTAATTACAAGAGATACACATATATGGATTTTATAGCTAATCCCAGCTACTTTATCTAACCAATCAGCCATTTAGAGTTTAGTTTTTAAACCAACAGCACTTTTCTGTAAACAACGTTTGAAGCGCCCAAACTCCTCCTTACAGGCATTTATTTGAATTTGATTTGCTTTAAGTACACAAGTCGCATAATCAGTCGCCTCTTTGCTACATTTAGCTACAAGTGTCGGATACTGACGAAGTCTTTGCTTCGCTTTCCGCACCGATTCCATTTTTATTCTCTAGAAAAACGTGACTTGTGTTCCCTCTTCAATTTCTCTACGTCAATTGAGGAGGCCTTGAAGGTAAATAGGTCGTAAATGGGACGCGAAAAAAAGATTAGCAACGCAGCAGATGTGAGTGTGAAGAAAGTAACACGGGGATAACGATAGGCGAATGACCGGTCTTTGGTGAGCTTGCCGGGCCGCATTCCTCAAGCTTTTTGTGGATTCTCCGATTTTACTTTGATGCCTTCGCACACTAAACTCTCATTATGCCACTTTCGGCAGCAACTAGTCAGCTCTTCAATTGCCTTTTGACAAGCCGATTCCTGGAATTTGTTGTCTAAAATTAAATTATGTAATGTATGACAGGTTTGAGGTTAGAGACGCACCCTCTAAGCACTTTTGAATTAAACAAGCAAAAACTTTACAAGGGTCTTTCTTTGGCATTTATTCTTTGAGTTCACTGAAATATTAATAAATAATTATTTTTATTTATTACAAAAACATTTTAAAATCACATTTAGATTATAAATGAGCAGAAGCTGTTATTTGTCAAACTTTGACATATCATATATGTCATGTGGTCATACAGAATCCTGTCTTTGATAGAATGTAATCTGTAATGGTAACCGCCGGTAACATTTTAGTGGCGCTATCCATCATTTAGTAGCCAAAGCTACAGCTCTAGTTTGAAACCAAAATTATTGCACATATTTTTCACATTTATTTATGCGCTAGCATTGCTTATAGATGGCGCTAGATAACGTTTTTAATAAAATATTAAAAAAAATTACCAAATATAGCTTTTATGCTATTTTTAATATCTATTGGAGATCTAATTTGTAGCGAAAAAAACACTGAAAATAAAACTAAAATTAAGTTTTTTGTAGTGTTTCAAAATGGAATTTATTTTGAGCGTAAAATAGCTTTATTTTCCAAAGTATAAGAAATTTTAAGAAACGGTCTTTTCAATCGGTCTTAAATGCGTTTTTACATATAAATTGTTTTACATATAAGGTCAAAAACGTTGCAAAGCACAAGATGGTCAACAATGACTGTTTGAGTTGGCAAAACTGTTTAAAAATTTTTTTATTTGTCTAGTTGCAACACTGGAACCGGATACGCTTGTTTAACATATACTTAGCATAACACTCATAAAAAAACTGTAGGTTAACTCACAACGGCTAATTTTTTAATTGGCATCTGTCAATAATGCTTCAGCGTTGAAAATGCCACTTGTCAACTAAAAGTAGTTGCCGTTGTACCATTTTAAAATAAAATATAGAGTTGCCAACTCAAACAGTTAATGTTGACCACGCTGTATTAAACATTTCAGTTAATTCGACAAGTTTTTGACTAAAATGTCTTAGAACTTGACATGTTGCACAATTGCTTTTAAAAACATTTGTGATAAAAACTACTACACAACCAATAGTTATATCATTTGTAAACATAAAGAAATTTAATTTGCCATAATTAACAGATGCTGTTGTTTATAATACGATAGTAACATGAAACAGTAACCAACCTTAAGCATATAAAATTACTTTTAAAAATTCTAGTTTTATTAGGCAACATTATAAAGATAATTTCCCTACAAATTGCAAGCATTTTGATTTTGACAATCAACATTTGAATTTTTGAAGGTTATGCTCTTTAGTAGTTTATATTTATTTGATCCCTCGACATTATAGATTAATTAGGTTATATGTAATTATTATGAGTGATATTGTTTCAACAGTTGATAAACTAACATTAGACGATGTTAGTGGCACTACCGACTCGTCAACATCAAGTGAAGAAAGCGATGACGGTAGGCCTCCTCAGGATCCACTATTTTATTTAAATTAATTGTCGTAGAAGCTCCATTTCCTGTAGCAATGTGGGACTTCAATCAATGCGACCCGAAAAAATGTTCTGGCCGCAAGTTAGAACGATTGCATCTAATTAAAAGCCTCAAAATCAAACAAAAGTTTCCCGGCCTGGTCCTGACCCCCACAGGTGACAGATGCGTAAGTCCCCAAGATGCAGCCATCATAGCGAGCAAAGGAATTGCTGTGGTGGATTGCTCTTGGGCGAGGATCGATGAGACCCCAATTGCCGCTTTGAAGCCCCAGCATGGGCGTCTTCTCCCATTTTTAGTAGCCGCAAATCCCATAAATTACGGACGACCGTTTCAATTGAGCTGTGTCGAGGCCATAGCGGCCGCCATGTATATAACTGGTTATAAAAAAATTGCGCGGAATTATTTGGAGAAATTTTCATGGGGACACTCGTTTTTGGAACTCAATGAAGAGATTTTGGAGATTTACGTCAAGTGTTCAGACAGTAAGTCGGTTGTGGAGGAACAAAATAAGTATATAGCGGAGGAACAGGAAAAGCAGAAAAACAGGGCAAATGGTAAAATTATGCTCAAATATTCTCAGCTAGACTTATTTCAATTTTTTTCAGATCCGTATGATTTTCCAAGTTCGAGTTCTAGCGACTCCGATTAAGTTAGATAAATATGGCTGTGTTTTTTTAATAAATTCTTTTATTATTTAACTAAGATTGCTTCAAAACGATTGACCCAGTCTGTCGTGGCTAACTAGCTATAGTATATTCACGTTAAAGATCAAGCTGAAATAAGCAAACAACACTGCATGATCACCTCGTGTTTAGTATAGAAATTATTGGATAGGACTAGATCAAGGCGTAGCTTAAGTGACGAGACAGGGCCTGAGTAAGTATTTTTAAGTTATGGTTCGATTTTGTTGTGAGAAATGTTATCACATAAAAAGCATGCACTTTTTGAATACAACCCTGTAAGAACAGACACGCCTATTGTGGTGGGAGATCACGTAAACCGCATGATAGTGTTTATTCCAGTTTCATCTTTAACTGTGATAGTATATACTATACTATCACAGAAATGTCACAAAGACTAATGTTCATCATGAACATAGATGTGCGTATACGAAGAAAGAAATTTAGAACAAAATAATAATTTATTAATCAAAAAAACTCTATTTCCTCTAAAGTTAAAACCTAAATCTAGATAAAAAAAATACATAGTGATGAGACGACGACATTCAAGAAGCATTCACTTCTTCGATCGTCAAATGCGCAATAAATCGCAGCCTTTTCTGTAGCGAAGGTCTCAATTTCCTCACAACAGCTTCAAGCTCTTTTTTCATACTATCACCAACAAACATATATTTAATATGATATAACAAATCACAAATCGGCTCAATGTGTTTCCATTCCATTTTCGCTTCATTTAATTCGTGGTCGACTTGCGCCAACAATTCATATAAAGCGTTAGTTAGTTCTGCGATAGCCTGACTAAATCTTTGCAAAAATGGACCAACCAAATGGCAGACGAATAAGAATTGCTCTTCCGTGTGTATCACGGCAGGAAGACATTCCCTAACCCAGCGTGGAACACTTGCAATTTGGCCTGGACCAGCATGATGCCAAATCGAGTGAGATAATGCCAGCATATAGCTATATGTATTTGGAAGAAGCCCTGCATGAGTTTCTTTAAAATCGAATAAACGAAATGGAGAAGAATCGTAAACCCAAGTTTTTAAGTCTGATATAGTGCTTAGCAATCGATCGTGAAGAACACTCCAATAGCTTACTGGCAAGGCTGCCACAATTAGACCTAAAGCGTTTACCCATTGATGAATATCAGCAGAAGGAATTGTCACATAGCCTTTAGCAATAACATCCAAAAGCCCATTTGCTACAGCAATTGGACCAGCAGATAGTGCCATTAGCTCGACACAAGTTGTGTACAAAATGTGCGCACCAGCATTCGGAAACTCATTAAAGCGCCAATCAATCATAGGATTGGATGAGCTTCCCCCTAAGACTTCCACAACGCGTTTCACCAGCTGTATGTAATAATCTAATTCTGGAGTCCACATTTCATCAGGGGCACGTCCCAAAAATAACTGGTATGGTTCTGATAATGTGTCTTTAAGTGTTCCCAAAACAGCTGCCACCAATCGTCTTTTTAATGGTGGTCTATCTCTCAATCGTGTCTCATAATAATGCAATGTATTATACAAATACGTCACAGGACGATCATGAAACTTATACAAACAACCCAAGTGCTCTAAAAGAATCTCCAAACTTTTGGTAACTTGTGGTATCTCAAGGAATCGATGCAC
Source organism: Lagria hirta (assembly GCA_947359425.1). NCBI lineage: Eukaryota > Metazoa > Arthropoda > Insecta > Coleoptera > Tenebrionidae > Lagria > Lagria hirta. The sequence goes on from OX375797.1 coordinate 31,273,540, forward strand.
TACAATGTCAAAAACGGGCAAAAATCTAAGACATACGTTACCAAAATAAGGATGATAACCACTCGATTGCTCTTCGGGCGCAAATTTCTCCGGGTATTTTCGATGGAAATCCAAATGTTTCTCATGCCAATTGGTTTGATTCCAATGATCAGGGGAGTTATCTTTTACAAAATCTTGTACTCTATTCCTAAACTCAGTTGCTTTAAGCAGTACAAGTTGAATAATAAAAGAGCAGACTTGTGCTTCGCTCCCTTCTTGCGTTCGCAAAGCCAAACACAAAACCAATCGATCAATTGTCACAATATTATATTTCCAAATCATATGATTAATAGTATCGACACATTTATTGACATGTTGACCGCCTGGCGAATTACTAAACTCAAATACCAAAGAATCGCAGAATTTTCTTAAATGTGCCGATAATGCCCGAGCTCCAATTCTTTCCAAAATCTTATAAGCAATAGGCGTAATATGATCAGTTTCCAGCAACATTTTCCATAAAAGACAGAGAAACAATGGAGGTGCACCGGCTACCCCAAAATGAGCCATCATATCATTTTCATTATTCATACTAGACCACTTCCGATACTCTTCTTCAACAGCTTTCTTAAGCTGCTGTTTATTCTCTTTCGGTACCACATGTTGTGTGAAAAATTCCGCTAAAGCACGCGGGAAACATTCCAAGGTATGTGGTGCCCAGGCATGAGGTGTACTTTGCGCAATAGTTGCAAGCAATTCATTGCACCAAGTACCTTCCGCGCCGGTGACATGCGTTGCTCTTGCTAAAGTTAAAACTAAGGCACGGTTTAGCTCTTCTGATTCAGCTGAGATTAATGTTTTCGGTTCGCCTAGAAATCGGCTTAGTTCGGGTTGAACTTCGCCACTGCCTAAACCGGTAATTAAACGAAGTGCGGTTGATTCCACACATAGATGGAGCTGGGTTTGGTTCGCTTGGGGCACGGCAGCTAGTGAATGTAAGTGGCTTAGCAACTGGACGCGGTAATGTGGATGAATGTGATGCATTCGATAGCTGAACATTTCTAGTAATGTGTATAGAGTGCCCCAAGCATGCGATTTGTATACAGTCGGTAAAAGTTGACTTATAAATCCTTTGATGCCGAGTGATTCTATTTCTGTATAGACCAATAAGCGGCTATAAGTCTCAACCAAAGCTGGTGATAGCGGCATGCCAGATTTAGCTTGAGCTAGTTTAATAACATGTGTGACTATACTATGTATTAGACTCATTTTGGAATGTACGGTGAGAGAATCTAAGACTGCCATACTTAAGGGGGCTGTAGGAGGTGATGCTGATTTTGCATTGCCCTGAATTGTCTCAACAAGTGCAGCCATTGGCTTGCTAAAATAATCCTGATTCGTCGAATAAGCATTGCATAGTAATGCAATTCTATAATCATTACCCATTGATAATCCACTATTTGTTGGTGGTACCAACTGTTGCAAAAAATCATGATGGCTACGTAATTTAGTTGGTATAGGCCATGTCAGATTAGTCATTTCAGCTTGAGCCTTTTTTGTTAAATGTATCCAAATGCATGTCATGGCCATCTGTCGTGTGCATTGGGGCTGGTTAAAATCTGGTGCTGGTAAAGGAGGCTCCTGCTCAGGAAACAGTAATTCATATAATCGCAATACTGGCAAAAAATTTGACAATGGATTGCGCTGAATTGATCCAGAAATAAATTGCAATAAAAGCCACATTAGTTGATCACGTCCTCGTCTTAAATCTCTGCCTTGAAGTCTTGAATGCAACGACATAACAATATTGGGAAAACTGGCAAATTGAAACAATACAAAGTAGATAAGTTGCGAACTCAAATGTAACCACAACCCTTGTGTTGTGGTCTCATTTTCTTCGCTTTCAGTACGTTCAAGGGCTAAAATCACCAGTTCCACTAATTGTTCTTCCAAAGCAGCACAATGCTGTTTGTGTTGTTTCTGCAAGCCTAACATTCCACAAACCATATCTCTACTATACGGCTGCTCCAGAACATATTTCAACAAACCAGTTTGCTTATCTAGCAATTCTGGGGCATAGGGCAAAGTTCCCTTTAGGGTAAATCTCAAAGTTCCTGGATCCAATTTCCAGGGATTTACCAAATGCTCTGGACATCCACTATGTTCAACGACGGGTCGCATTTCTGCTTGTCCAACAATCGAAACCATTTGTGCGCAGGCGCGAAAACTGTCAATATAATCGGAAAAAAGTGCAGCGAGTCGCCAATGTGGACAATCTGGATAGGCTTTTTGTAGCTCGTTTACAAGAAGATAGCCTGGGAGTAGACAAGCGTTACGATCCATTATATGCTCAGCTAGGGAAATTAAAGCCTGAGTTTGTGGTTGAAGACCGGCGTTTAAACGCCATGGAAGGGATTTTGCTTTCTCACAACAACCCTGAAATAAAAAAATATGATAATTTAAGCATTATTTGAATTGATTATATCTCTGAACATCTCATAAATTTTATTGTTTCTGACAACAAACATTGAGTTGGTTCTAACCTTTCCAACTGAATTATCGGTGAAACCAAACTGACAGTCAGATACCAATTGTGTGTTAAGTAAATTTGTAGCAAAATAAAGTGTATTTTTAATAAATGCTCAATGTACTCAATAAAATAGTAACAAACCCTCATAATTTCCCGGACCCCTTTGTACTCCACCAAATCAATAACCTTTCTGACCAATTTGAAGCACTCGATCCAGAATCTAGCATTGCTATGCAATAACTTCTCATGATTCAATATAACTTCGCAGACGAGACGAGCCCCAATAGATCCATTTCGAACCAAATTCTCAAGCAGTTCCATTAACAGCTTCAGCTTGCTTTGGGAGCCAGATAGGGCTGTATTGAGGTATTGCCGTACGGCTGTGTCATGCTGTTCGGGGGCTATACTTCGAAAAGCATTCTCCAGCTCTTGCTGGTGATGGGACACCTTTTCCACTTCTACATCGATCCGGTGCACCAATAAACAGCTGAATGATTCCTCAATTCGCTCAATCTTTAAAATATCATTTAAAACGTTTGTTATCACTTCGCTCATTTTGGTAGAGTGATTAAGAGCGTTTTAATGGTATTTTTCACATTTTTAATAATACATAAGCATACAAAATTATAGGTTATGTTTATGACTATTATGACATTTGAGTTTGACAGAATTGACCCTGAAACACTTGAGTTAATTTTATTGCACTTTTTTGAAATGTTATTTTTTAATAGCTACTTTCGTCGCATTTTTTCACAAATATATAAGCAACAAAGCTGTTTGATTGTCATCTTTGACGAGAGCGATTAATTTGAGGTTAGGTAGTTGTCTCCCATACAAATCTCCTTATGTCAAAGCTGACAGATGCAAATACTACAGTGCTTCCAAGCAAACATGAGCTCCGGAAAAAAATGCAAACTAATTTATTAGCAAATTCAAATGTGTGTGGAGGTGATTTATTTTTGTAGTTATAGTTTTATGAGCATGCCAAAATGTGACAGATTATACGTCAACTTTGTTGTTAACAGTTGACGCATTATCCGTCAATAATTAATTAAAAGATGTTTTTTTATTTAATTAATGCAAACTCAAAACAAGAAGCTAATCAGTACTTAGATTGAATTCAAAGCAAAGAAATAAGAGACCAATCACACACGGATTACTTACCATATACATTTTTCAGTTTATTTTTTTTTATCAAAATCATTTTTTAAGAGCCACTCCAGTGTTGCCAACTGTGTGTAAAGTTGTTTGAAACGAAGATTAATGGAGTGTTTTCAATAATACTGATGTAAATATTCCAAATATTGATAATTTAAATCAGCTAAGATAACAGTATAATGAGGGTCAAAGAATAATTTGTTGTTACAAAGAAAAATATTGCAAATTGGGCACTTTTAGTGCAACGATTTCGTTAATTAAAATGTTGCAAAAAGATAAAAATCGCTGATTAAGAGAAAAATGATGTAAATCATGAATAATTTAATAATAAATCTCTCGAAAAAACAATAATTACATAAATGCCATTTTAATTAAAAAATGGAATGATTACAATATTATTTAAAGAATCTCAATACAGGTATCTGTGCGAATGCAAAATAATATATAAACCACCAATTTTTTTTTTGTTGTAAAAATACACTTTGTCTAAATAAATTTCAGTTGAATTATATTTTTCACATTATAGAAATATACAAAACCCAAAACAACTAATAATTAATATAAAGTTGATAAAAAAGAGTTTATGTTACAAGAAAGAAGGAATTGTTGAGCGTTTTGCAGAGGAAGAAAAGTTGTCTTTAAAGAGCGAGCGAGCCCCCCATTATGCCATTCTAATCGACTGGATAATCTGGAAGATCGCCGACCCGCAGACCACAAAAATAAAGACTGCCAGGATGACGGGTCCTACGGGAGAGCTATCACTCTGCGCTTTCTGGAATTATTAAAACATTAAACAGTCAAAGAGGCTTTCAAATGTAAACGTCATCAATCAAAACAATATGGTTCGGTATTGAGAAGAAAACTTACCGATGATTTTGGTACATTGCCGCGTAAAACCACATTTTTGCTGGCTTTTTCGTTGGCGAAACGCATTCTTTGTTTAGGTGCCATCTCTTTTGCTTCAAAATTAAAGTGAAAATTCCAAATAATTCAACGTAAAAACATATACACGCGTCTTTGACACGTCTGTGCCGCTTGACTTTTGTGATGAAAGTGAGCGGAAAGAGGGAGTGCGACGAGAAGGAAATATTTTGACGTTTACTTGACACGTCATCGGCATTGCGCATGCGTGATTTTTTCTGGAGACAAAGCATTTTTTAGCGAAATTAAAGCCAATACCAAATCTAATTTTTTTCCACCTACTTTGCGCTTTAAATCAACTCATTATTGTATCAAAGTTGTTTAAATTAATCAGGGAAATTAATACATTTTACTGTATTTCAGTGGTCAACAATGATTATTTGAGTTGGCAACATTTTTTAGAGACTTTTTTTATTTGGTTAGTTATTACAACACTGTAACCGGATACGTTTTTTTAACATTTGACTTGACATAACATTCATAAAAAAATTGCAGGTTATGTCACAGCTATTAATTTTTTAATTGGCATCTGTCAATGATGTTGTTAGTGTCAAAGTTGTCACCTGTCAACAACAAAAAGTGATAGCAGTTGTACCATTTTAAAATAAAATGTAGGATAGCCAACTCAAACAATCATTGTTGACCACTACAAAGTATAGGCTGAATTTGAATACAAATGTTAGTAATTCAATAAGATTTGTTAAATTTTCTATTGTTCACAAATCATTTAATCAAAAAAACGCAGAAATTATGATTTGTCATCTAGCGATAAACTCAAATTTTATATAGCTATTTTTCATACGTCATAAATTTTCAAAGTAATTGTCCATTATAATCAAACACAACCTAATAAAATTGCAGGTTATAATAAAGCGTAACACAGTTTTTAACATTTTAGTTCTTATATACTAATAGACTATAAATGATTGACGCAAAAAATACAGTGGCAACACTGAGCAACTTGGTAGTGCAACGTGTCAGTTGTTAATCGTCATTATTAAAGATATGTCACAAAGTAAAACAACAAATTTTTGACATTTGTTTTGAATTTTGGTGTCATGTGTTCCACTGCGTGTGTCATGGCAACAATGTTGCCAACTAAAGAATTTGAATATTTTATTAACGTAAGAAAATATTTTTCAATTATTAATGACTCGGTACTAGCATAGATTTTTTTTACAAAATTGATTAACAAACTTTTTTGTCTCAAAAATTTAAATATTTTTAAAATTAAACTATATAATTCAAATATGTTGTATTATTAATTTATTAAAATTATGTTATTTGCAAAAGTGATTGTTTAGCATAACCGAACGCAGCCATGTTTCTTGTGCGCTGTCAACTGTCAAATTAGAATTGTAAGTTATTTATGTTAAAATTTGAGGTTATGTCGAACCGCAGCACACGGTTATCAACATTTTAATTTTTAAATAGTAGCTATTTAATTTGTCTTACTAAAATGAAGAACAAACCTTTGCGTCACAAAGATTTCAATACTTTCAAGGTAAGCAACAATTTCTAATTAATTAATAAATAAATTTTATATAATCTTCAGTTTCAACCCTTCGCTGAGCGAATTTCCAACATCGACATCGATATCTTTCATAGAGTCGGACACGAAAATGAAACCGAATCCGAAGAAGCGGAATGTAATTTCTATCAAGCTATCGATAAATGGAATATTTTAAATCTCACCGAAAGCTATGATCATTTCAAGAAAGAAGTGAAACCCTTTCAGCTGGTCACTTTGCCACAGCTTATCCTGAATAAAGAACGTGTGGTAGAGGTACTGTTGAAGCATTTGAGGCTTCGAAACCCTCTGTGTTTGCAGCCTCTTTTAGAGTAAGTGCTTATTTGTCTTTGATGGTCAATTTGGCAACGCCGCAAAATTGTCAGATTCAACCGACAGTCAGTATTGTCATTGACCCTATATTGCTTTATAACTTGTATTCAGTGATTTTCTAATATTGTCTTTATAGTATTGTAGTAGCAGTCGCAAAGGATCTACGCAAAGACTTCTATGAATACTACAAGGAGTTTTTAGAAGTCATCATAAATCTACTAAATACAAAAGATACGGAACAACTCGAGTGGACCTTCACTTGTCTAGCATATTTATTCAAATTTCTATGGAGACATCTTCTCAAAGACATCACTATAGTATTCAATACACTGTTGCCGCTTTTATCAGACACAAAACCCGATTACATCAATAGTTTTGCAGCAGGAAGTTTTGCTTTTGTTGCTCGAAAAGTAAAAGATTGGCCAAGCTTTCTTTCACATATTTTGAAAACCGTAAAGAGTCAAAAAGATGGAGTGGAAGGCTGTGGGAAATTATTTTTTGAAGTGATACATGGCATCGGGGGACAGTTTCATAGTTGTGCTGAAACAGTGTTGCCATTTTTAATAGATGGTTTGTCAGATGAGAGGTATCATCAGGCGACGCTTTTTGATATTTTAGAGGCGATTGTGCAATGTATTATATCAAATATTAAGCCCGATAAAGGAACACTTTTACTACAAGTTTTATTAGACAAAATAGAAGTTTTACTGTCAAATGACAAAAAAGAAGATCAAACAATTATTAATCAAATTGAATTAATTTTAAAATTAGTTGGACAGACAGTTGAGTATCGAAATGGAAGATTTGTACAGAATCCAATATCAATTATTAATGTATTGAGCAAAATTACAAATAATGAGACGTTGCCAGATTCAGCTCTTAAGCTTGGAGTCCAAATATCAATCTTATTGTTACTTTCAAAGAATATTAAATTAAGCCAAGAGCAGGCATCGAAAGTCACAAGACATATGGTCTCAATCAAAAATGAATCTATTTTTTTGTATTTTGTTGACAATGTCAGCAAATTTAGTTCATTTGAAGCTTTGATATTGCCAGCTTTTCTCGATAGATGTATTACTTCCCATTTTAATATACCATATACTAAGAGTTTGACAAAATTAATTTTAAATAAGACACCTTTATGCCAGAATGGCATTAATTTAATGAATTGGACTCGATATTCGATTGATTTTAGATCAAATAATGATTTGGCGAGGCAAATTATTCTTCAACGTTTAAATCAGGCGGAAGAACTTTTTATATCATCATTAATTTGTTTGCCCCATTTAGTATTGTCTGATAAAACCGAGTTTTTAGAGATTTTAGAACAAAAACTGTTGACGATTGTCGACGAAAGTAGTAAAAATGATAAAAAACAGTTGTTTTTGCTTAATCTTGTTATGGAGTGTATAATTCATTTAAACGGTGTAGAAATCCTAGAAAAAAATTTTGATACGATTTTGAATTCGTTATCGGATACTTTACGTAATTGTTTTTCTTTGTCGGTGTTAACAATAATTGATATGCTGATAACTGTCTTAAAAGATACAAATTTGATAAATATGGACACTTTGAATCGGGTAAATGAGCTTTTGATTACAAACTTTAGTTCACCGTATCATGAAATCCGTCTACTTGTATGCCACATATATAGTTTTTTCGATAATCTTCCAGAATTTGACCTGGAACACTCTCCGGAGCCAGATGTGGCAAAAGAAAAATTTCAAATTTTTACAATTTGTTATACTGTTGAAAGTATTGATCCGCAAGTTCATACGTATCGTGATCAACTTCAGAGTTTAGCGAAATTGAATTCTGATAAGCCTCAGATGATTATGTGTAATAAAACTGATTTTCGTACTGTTCCATTACGATATTTATGTGGGGTTCTGTATATGAATTTTAAATTATTATGGAGTCCTGTGAGTGCTATTATTGAAACGCATGCGCACGGCTTAGCGGTTGGTGAGTTTTGGGATGTCTTTGGAGGCGAATTGAAGAATGCCAGAGGAAGAATAAATAAAGAATCTGTGGGAATTTTGGATATTCAGACATTTCAATGGGATTTTTTGGATGATTTGTGCAAAAATTCCCAACAATTGATGAGTTTACCAGATTTTTCGAATTACCGACTTCTATTGTGGACAACTATGTGTTTATTCACTGATATTGCTGAAATGAAAACAAGAGATGTTTCGGAGCTATTTCTTGAATTTATAGAGTAAGTATACGGTCAAATGCAATGCCACTAGGGGCGTAGCGCTTAACGACAACCAATCAGGAGTTTCGACTTCTTTTACACTCCTTTTTGTTATTAGATATGAATATGCAAAGAAAAATTCTGAAGTTGGTTCAAAATTAAACATCAAGCAACACACAACACTTGAGAATCTTTCAGAAGACGAAGCCAATCAAACACAAGAAGACAAAACTACCTCATCTAATCATAAATTCGCCAAAAATAATATCAAGTAAGAATTTTTTTTTTGATTTGGGAATTATCACATTATTAATTATTTAATTTATTTAGGATTCTGCTTAAAATGTTGGAGGTTTTTTCAAAAATCCGCAGTCCAAGATCTTTATACCGCGAGCCTGAATTGAATAAACTATATTTCGATTTTCTCCAACACAAGAATTATCAAATCCAAAAACTGGCAATGGATTGCATTTTTACTTATAAACATAAATATTTAACGCCCTATAGAGAGCATTTATATAATCTAATCGATGATAAGAATTTCAAAAACGAATTGAACACTTTTCGTATTGATAGAGAAAATAAGATCATACAAGACGAACATAGAGATGATTTAATACCTCTCATTATGAAAATTGTTTTTAGTAAAATGAGTTCGAAGACTGGGCTACGCACTGGAGGCAAAGCATCCGGCCAATTTCGCCGAAATTTAGTATTACGATTTTTGGCGGGTTGTGAAGAAAAAGAAATGTTGATATTTGTTAAAATGGCTTTTAGATTTTATGCTGTATACATCAAAGACGATCCAGAGGAATTAACTGATTCCCTATCGAAAATAATCAGTTTAGAGAATTTTATTCCTCCTAAGAGATTACAAAGCAGTGTTAATTTGCTAACTGTCATACTAGACCAGTTTGGGGGATTGATGGGAAATGATATTTTGACTTATATTCTACAAATTATACTAATAATAGGTGGAACAGTAAAAAAAGCGTTTGATAATGTGACCAATGTGCATTCTGGTTATCTAATGACGCTTAGATCTTTAAGGACATCAATTATAAAAATTATTTCACGCTTTTTTGAGAATTTTGATCGATATCCATGGACGAATAAGCAAATTAATTGCGTATTTGATACTTTTGTGTGGCCATTTCTAGACAAATTGAATATTGAAGGAATACATAGTCCTACGACTTTGCTCAAATTATTTATCCATTGGGGTTCACATCCTAGATATTTTCCCCTATTGATCAAACATAAAGCAACCAATCAAAGTGAGTTTGTTTTGCCACATATCATCAAGTTACTATTAAATGAAAAATCCCATATATCAGTAATTGATGTTATACAGGAGATGATTGAAAAGTTACTGACTTTGCAAGCCAATGAAGATGATTTACAGCTTGTAATACCCGTTGATAATCTCCTTCCAATTGCAAAAAGTATATTAGATCGGGTACAAGTTGACGATAAATTAAATTACGGCAGTTGTATACTTCTCCCACATATACCGGGTGTGTTAGAAAAAATCAAACGCCGTCTACAAGGCAAAAATAAAAATTTAAATCAAAGAGAGCTGTTTATTTTATCAAGAATCTCCGAATTGGTCTGGGAAAGTGATTTAAGTGATGATACTTTAAAACTGCTTTTACCGGTGGTGCTGAAACGTTGCTCTTTGTCAATCGGAGAGGAAATAGTTATACAACTTTTGACGACAGTTAGGAATTTATTAAATAATATGGACGATCCGCGACAGCATTTACGCCAAATTATTCCTTTATTCGGGGAAGTATCCTATCCCTCAGGACGTAAACTTCTAATTCAATGCCTGAAAGTGATTGCTGTCAAATTAAAAATGGATAATGCAGTTGAGCTAGTCGACGGTTTGAATGCTTTTGATGTGAAATGGATAGACCAGCCAGATTTTGAGCGACGACATAATACTTTTAAAGCGATACAAAGTGCTATTGATGGAAAAACAATTGATTTAGAATTGGGATTGTTGTTAATTTACAATTGTTATTATTTATTGAAAAGTGAAAAGGATTTATCAATCAAGGAGAACTCATCCTATTGTCTTAAGCAACTGACGCCATATTTAATCAACAATTACCCAAAAGATGTGAATTTTTTCCTAAATGATGTCATCCTAAATCTGATCAGGCAAGGTATGAAAAGCCGGAATTGGGATTTTCGGAATGATTGTATTTTATTTTTGGGACATTTATCACGGGAATGTCCGACCAGCCATGTGGTTTTACGTGATTTGAATCGATATACGAATCAAACTGATTTGGAAGTTGATTTCTTTGAGAATATAACACATTTACAATTGCATCGGCACGCTCGAGCACTCTTAAAATTCTCAAATGTCACAAAAGATTTGACAGAATCGCCGAATATTAGAACTCTAACTCAATTTATTTTGCCTATGGCCTCTTTCTATTTATGTAATGAAAAATATACAGGAAAAAATAGTGTTATTGATGCTGCAATTGAGTGTATTGGGACTGTATGTCGTATTCTACCATGGCATCAATATAGTACTTTACTTAAATATTATCTCGAAAAGCTAAGAAGAAGTGGGGATTTTCAAAAACAGTTAGTCAGAATTACGGTTGCCATTTTAGATGGGTTTCATTTTGATTTGACCAAAGGTCACCAAGAAACTAACACAGTCGAACTTCCAAACAATGAATCTGATAAAAAAGAAGAAGAAATAACGAAAAATGAAGACAAAATAGAAGAAGAAATAGCAGAAAATGATATAGACGAAATACTCGATGCAGTAAAATTTGATTTAGAAGAGGAAGAAGAAGCGAAAGAAGAGAAAGAAGAAAAAACAACAGCACAAAGTATAAAAATCAGCGAGAAAACTTCAATTCTCTGCAAATCGACTGCAACACGTGTCATAAAAAATATCCAATTAATCCTCTTACCTCAACTTCATAAAGCTTTAGCCGAATTAACCCATCATGATACGTCTCATAAGATCAATCGGAGAAAAACTGGTGCCGAGCGTGAAGAAGAAGATTTACAACGAGTTCCGATCTCATTAGCTTTGGTAAAGCTTCTCCAGCGGCTACCTAGGGAAATTTTAGACGCTAACTTGCCAGGGATTTTTATGAAAATGTGTACGTTTTTGAAATCACATCTTGAGAGTGTTCGGCGAACAACTCGAGAAACTTTACAGAAAATTATGCTGACGTTAGGACCGAATTATTTGGGAATGTTGATAGGGGAGATGAGGCCACTGTTGAACCGAGGGTTTCAAGTGCATGTGTTGGTTTATACGGTTCATTCTGTACTCAGTTGTCTAAAACAATCCTATAGACTTGATGATATCGATAAAGTTCTTCTGACAGTTTTACAACTATGCAAAGCGGATCTTTTTGGGATTTTATCAGAAGAAAAGGAAGTGGCTAAAGTAGCAGTTAAAACGTCTGAAGCTAAAGCGACTAAAAGTTTCGACACATTTCAAATTTTGGCGCAATTTTGCACTGAAAAGTGTTTAATGGAGTTGGTGATTCCGATTAAAGATGTCTTATTGGAATCTCATTCGTTCAAAAATCTTCATAAAGCACAAGAATGCTTAAGACATATCTCTTTAGGACTTGTAGACAATCAGTTTATTAATGCTAAGTCATTACTAATTTTTGCCTATGGTATATCCAGTGAAAGTATCCCACAGCTGCTACCACAGAAGAGTGTTATAAGCCAGAAGGAAAAAATACGACATAAACAGCAGGATTGTTTTATTATCCCTAAAGCTCCAGTGGGAAGAGGAGGGGTTCGTGTCAGCAATGTTAAATCATCAGTTGAGGTTAATGCTCATATCTTGGTAGAATTCGGTGTGAGATTATGTTATGTGCTTCTCAAGCGAGATAAATTGAAAGATGATGATTATAAACCATTATTGGATCCGTTCATTACCGTTTTCTGCAATTGTATAACATCTAAACATGTTAAGGTATACATTTATATAATTCTGGCAACAGCTAAGGGACATAAGGCGTGGTTTCGATCTGCGTGAACGTGAAAAGAAATGTTTCCTTAACGGTGTGTAAAACCTGTTCTGCGCAGACCACGCCCCATGCCCCTTAACCATTCAAATAACTCTACTAATTGGATCACTGGTTTCTAATATTATATTTTTAGCTAAGCACTATTACTCTTCAATGTCTAATGTGGATTATGAAGTTTGAATTGCCGACTTTGAAAGAGAATATCAAACAAATCACTGAAGAAATGTTTGCAATTTTGCATAAGTATGCTTCGGCTGGATTGGGGAAAGGCGATAATTTTGATTTGGTTGTTGCCACGTTCAAGGTAAGCTAGTTATGTTCTATTTGGTACCACTGACGTGTGTTCAAATTTTTGGATTTCAAATGGTGCAGGTTGTCTAATACTATTTTGATTCATAGCTGACTAGATTTTGACTTAAAATCAGTTAAATGGTATAATGATTTTTAGACCATGGCTGTACTGGTTCGTGACGTCAAATACCATACTATCGATACAGAACAATTGAAGATTTTACTTTTATATGCTGAGCAAGATATGCATGATCACGATCGACAAGCAACAGCTTTCAATCTATTAAAGGCTATAATTACTCGACAGCTAATTATACCTGAAATTGATGAAGTTATGACGAAAGTTGCTGAACTAAGCATTACATCAGAAATGAAGCATGTGAGAGCTCAGGCAAGAGCTGTTTTTCATCAATATATAATGGATTATCCTTTGGGTGATAAATTGGAGAGGCATGTGTCATTTTATATAGCGCAAATGAGTTATGAGCTACAGTCTGGGCGAGAGTCCGCTTTAGAAATGATCAACACTTTGATTACCACTTTTCCTTTGGTAAGTATTAGTTGCTTTTTTTTAGTTATATCTGCTAAAGATATGGACAAACATTACTTAAGCCAAACCTGTGCCGTTTGTCTGAGGCTAATGTCTTTGGATTTTTTACAAACAGTTTTTGCGTAATTAATGACTTGATTAAATAAAAAAATGTTCTACAATTATTTCACCATTTAAAACTTTTTTTTTGTTTTAGAAAACTCTGCATTCAAACGCTGGGGCTTTATTTGTGACCTTAGGGGCAAGACTTGTCAATGACGAAGTACCAGAATGTAGGAAATATGTGGCTAATTGTTTGTCGTTAATGTTAGGTCGACTAAAAAGACGAAATTGTGGATCTTTATTTGATATAATTTTGCTGTGGCTAGCGGACAAGAATGTAAGTATAAAAGAACGAGTACTCAAAGATGGGGACAAGCTTCTTATCCGCAGTCGGGGTTGCTTAGCATAGCTGGCTTCACCAAGCGTTATTTAAGGATAACTGTAGTGTCCCTTTCTTAGAGTATTTGAGCTCTATTATAAGATTAAATTTTTTTAGATGAGCCATCGCCGTCTTGCAGCTCAGCTTTGTGGCATTTTTGTGACCGCTGAAAAATCCAATTTTGAAACGCGACTGCCTAAGCTTTTGCCATTAATTTTGCAGCAATTTTTCCTACCGGAAAGTGACGAAGAGAATGAGGCTGGCGAAAGAATTAAAGATCATCTTCTATTCCAAGTGTTACAAATGCTTTTAAAAATATGTGCACAATGTCCATCATTTCTTAAAATGAAGGAATTGGTGGATTTATGTGCGCATGTTCAGAAATTACTCGGTTATCCACATGAATGGGTACGATTATCGGCAGCACAATTTCTTGGATTTGTGCTGGGGGCGACTGATATTGATGATTTGGCTGCAGCGGCTCATGATTGTAGGAGATCGGAGAATCAGGATCGGTATCTTTTTAATGAGCCTTTGAAGTCAGTGAAGGCTCTTACGTTGGATTTGTGTGATCAGTTGCGACCTGGAGTCGCCAAATCTGATTTGGCAGAGCAAGTTATCAAGAATTTAGTGTTTATAGCGAGACTATTAGCAAAAGTTTCGGTTGGCGAAACTGATAATAAAGATATTAGTTTGTTGTGGCTTATTAAAAGAATGCGGAAAGTTGTTAACTCTGAAATTATTGAGTGTCCTTCCAGTATTATTCTACGAAATGAAGTTTTCAAATGGATTGCTGCGCTTGCAACAGTCGTGGACATCGAGTGTATCACTCCTTATATCAACCACCTATTGGCTCCCTTAATTCGAGAAATGATAACCACAGAGGAAAGCAACGCCCCCTTACGTCAATTGTCGAAAGAAGTGGCTGGTTTATACAAAAAAAGCCTCGGTGTAGACAAATACACTCAAATACTTTCCTCTCTCCAGCAACAACTTTCGGTAAAAAGAGCCGAAAGGAAGAGGGCGAGAACACAGTTGGCTGTGACCGATCCAGAAGCGTTTGCTAAAAAGAAAATTAAGCGACACGATAAGAAGAAAGATGCGAAAAAGCGTAAAGTGGCGGCAATGAAGGGTAAAAAGGTGTTCAATAAGAGGCGGAAAGTGGATTTGGATCCGGAAGCGGAAGTTATGTAATTGTAAATAAACTATTTTTGTAAATATATTTTTTTTTGTTAATTATTTTGGCAGATTGTTGTAAAACGGATAATAAATATTTGTATAATTCTGCAACGCTTGTTGATTTTTTTATTATTTTTTATTAAACCTCTTTGGTTGAAATTTCTTGATTGGAGAAGAGATAAACGATTCAAAGTTTGATAAGTAGAAAAAACAAGAAGCGCCTTATTTTTAAAGGTGGAGGTCGTCTAGCAAACAATATAATATTATAGCTAAATCAAGGAAGCATTTGACAGCAGTGAATAATATATCATTAACTACTGTCGGGAATAGTATCTACTAACGCCGACCAAACATTATATACAATAGAAAAATATATTTTTTTGTATCAAATTACTATGAAAAATGTGTCGTGGTTTTTGCTGGTAATAATTTTTTTCTTTTTTCGGCATTTTCCCACTAATTAGTGCCAATAAGTGGCAGATTCCGATCCGGAAGCGGAAATAAATGCGATCTAAACGTTTCTATTTAAAAATAAATTCGTTAAAAATTATCAATATTATTGTCTGATTGATCTGGCACACCTTTTACGTAACCGGAGAAAGTGTCCATGGTCGCCAATTCATTCGTGCGTAATTTTGCCCGTGCTTGCCACGGGTTTTGTGTCCATAATGTATTGTGTTTTTGTTTTTTTGTTGTGTTTAATTGTTGGCGGCTCTGCCTACGATCCAGAAGATCCCGAGATTGAGTCGGTGCTTCCCCCGAAAGGGACTTTTGAGGCCTTCTACCCGAGAGGCTCCGAAGGAGGCAGCGCACGGGCAGCACACTCCCATGGGAGTTTCTATAAGTATAGAAATCCGGCTTTGGTGGATGCGAAGAATGCAGCGGCTTATGGCTTTCGGTTTGATGGTGGTAGAAGATTTAATTATGATTGATGGAAAATGACAAATTCGGTTGTTTTGCGGGTCTATTTTGACTTTTCTTAATGTAAATAGAATGAATAAAATTTTATAAATTTTTTCAAATGGTGTTATTTCCAAACTTAGAATTGGTTTCCTCCATATCCGCGAAAAGGGTGTAAACGAAAATAGTCTCTATAAACGTCTTTCTCAGCACAAGATTCACAACATGAGATTTCAGAAGAAATGAAATGAGAGAAAAAGAACAGAAGAAATCAAATTAAACAACAAAAGAGAAAAGCTAAAAATAAAACAAAAACATAATGAGAGTAGTAGCAGTATTTTGGAATGTAGCAGGAATAAGAAACAAATTTTTGGAATACATGGCAGAATTCGAGATAATAGAAATGGTCGTAGAACCATGGGTAGGTAAATGAGAAAGATTGGAAAGACACCGAAGGCACAATATGCAACAAGAAACAAGAATAAAGGACAGAAAAAGAAGAGGCATAGAGAAAAAGGCATCAACATGATAAACGAAAAAGAAGATAAAAAGGAACAAAATCGATAACAACATAAATTTACTGATTGATGCAAGAATAAGGGAAGAAGGGAAAAAAAATTGGGGAGAAGCAGAAAAAGATACAACCAGAGAAAGAATAATTTTAATAAAAATGTTAAAAGAAAATAGGTTGGCAATCCTACATTTCATTTTAAATGGTACAACTGAACCACTTTTTGTTCTTGACGGGTGACACCTTTGACAGATGCCAATTAAAAAGTTAGTGACTGTTACATAACCTAAAATTTTTTTTGAGTTTTATGTCAAATATTCGAATAAAAAGCGTGTCTTGTTACAGTGCTGCAACTAAGCGAATAAAAAAAGTGTTGCCAGCTCAAAAATTAATTGTTGGTCAGTCTAAATGACATTTAAACCTGTCTTTTTTTTTAAATAAATTAATAATTCTAATAATAATAAAAAAATTTAATAACCCTTAATAGAAATACAGACATTAAGTATTCGAAATAAATTATACCATTTTTATATCTATTTTACGACAAGAAAAAGTCACGTGGGAAAAGTATTCAGATTTAAATTCCAACATTTGATTATATTAATTTCTTATTATGGAACAATTTTCTGACAGAAAAGAATTTTAAACCACCATCAGGTTTTTATCTCGCGGTGATGTTAGATCTTATCTTAAAACCCTATCCCATCTTAAAAAACTGTCAGCTATCACCAAATTGTCAGCTAAAGAATTTTATGTGAGTATTATTTAATAGGACACTTGAGAGATACCGTTTTAGGACATTTATTTGAACACAACATTTGAATGTTTACAATTTATTTAATTTATTCAATCTCCCTTTTTTCGAAACCTACAAAAGCCCACATTGTTTCAAAACAACCAATTAAGGCCCTGACGTGTCAAGGCAGAGAAATTTATGGCATGTTAAAAGGGTTGAGTTGTAAATAGACATGTAAATTGTGGTTGTTGTTGTTTTGGTTGAGTCGATGACCGCTGGATATCAAAAATACTTAGCTTTAACACGACTAAAAAATGTTTATTATAGAATATAAAGTGGCCCTATATCTACATCTAAGAGCTTTTAGTGATAACGATATCAAAACTATTATTATTATTATTATTTAAAATACAATGTTATTGTTCTTGACATTGTCAACAATCTACAACAACTAAATTTTCGATTTTGAAAAACAGAACGTTGTATCTGTTGGTGGTCGTCTTGTAGTCACTAAATGGCTTAGCCAATTTTGGTCGATTTTTACTCGATACTTACGTTATATCAGAGCCAGCACCATTAAATCCGCTTCAGGAGTGGAAAAACAGTAATTAAATGCACTGTAAATGTCCAAATTCTTACAAATTGCACTTTTTCTTTCACTTTCAATGCAAAAGAATAATAACAGTTTCTATTTGTTCGAGTAATTTTCCTAATTATTTACTTTTGACTGACTGACATTTTTGACAGATTGTCAACTCTCAGGTATAATAACCTTAAAAAGCAAATTACTCTAGACCGAATTGCAAAGTACTGTTTTTGCATAAAGTTGGTATTAAAGTCGCGTACACGTCAATAGAAACTGGATCTTTAGGCACAATGAGGCAAAGTTTATACTACACAATACTATTTAAGTTAAAAAATTACACTGTTTTAAACTTAATAGTATGATAAATTTACATGTATTTTTTTTTAATTAAATTATAAGGCGCCACCTGTTCATTACAATCATAACTACTGTACTAAACAAAACTGTGTTGGCAATTTTACTTGTCATTCTTGTCACTGTCAACACAATATGAGAGAGGTATTTTTAAATACAGGCAGGAAACAAATCAGATGAATGTGAAGATTGGCTTGGGATTTGGGACCCACAGCACAGAACATCCACAAAACAAACAACGTTATTTGTTAGGTTAGGTCAAGTGTCAAAAACGTCAAAATAATGACATACAGTTCCTAATTGAATGTCATAAGCAATGATGCGCTCTTACACTACTTTATTAAAGGAGTCCGTAATAAAGGAGATACTTCTGAAATATTTGCAATAACTCCTAAAAAAATATAAGTGTCCGTTTAAAAAAAAAATGTTGACAGTTGTTTGACATTTAATTTCTGTCAAAAGCGAGACTAGTTTAGAATCATCTTGTATGTTCCAAAAGTGTACCAATCTGGTTAACTTAAATATCTTTTATTAATATTCTTTGGAGCTATTTTTTATATAAATTATTATTAAACCTACTCTTGGTATCGAATTTTGAACGTATGTTTATTTTTTTGTGATTAGTTCATACGCAGATACAGGCGTGTTGTGTATTATTAGATAAGTTTAATAAATAAAAATACAACGTAAAGTTAAATTGCGCAGCCGAAGTTGATCTAAATAATTGATTGACATACGGTATTTTTAAATACGTAGAATTTGTTTCGTTGGTGAGAATTGTAATATGTCAATCCTTTTTATTTAGGGACATTTTGATAAATTGATGCTGCATACATACTTACTGTTTTGAAATTGTATAATATAGTCATCATTCATCATCAGTTTTGACAGATACGTCTTATTTGTATGTACCGAAAGACTTTCAATGATTAAAAAGGATTTTTAAATTTTTTAGTTGGCAATATTGTTGGCATGGCTCACCTATTAGAAGAATAGTGCATTAATGAAAATTATTTCAAACAAAATAGTATTTTTTTATAAACAATTGTCAAACAGTTTTAAGGCTGGCAACGTCATTTAAAAGTAAATGTCAAAAGCGTTTGGCATCTACTTTTAAATGGCATTGCCAACATTAAAAGTATTTGACAATTGTTTATCAAAAGAAATAGATTTTAGTAAAACAAAAGATTTAAGGTATCTTAAATCGACTGGAAAGTAGTCTTTGCGGAACTAGGTCGGCAAACACTTTTAGGCAATTCAAATGTCAAATAAATATGAAAATTGTGTTCGCTTCTACATAGAATTTATATTAAAAGTCAGTTTTTCGCAAATGATAGCATTGTTTTAGGATCAAATTGCCTACTAATTTATTGCTAACTGGTGAATGTTTTTGAGCAAAACATCTCTCAATTAATAGTTGACAGATAATACGTCAACTGTCAATATCAAGTTATACCAACTTTAAGCTTTAAGCATTCAAAATTACTAGATTACAAAAAAATGTAAAAAGGCAATTTTTCTTAGGAAGTAATTTATATATGGAACAAATTTGTCGGATTTAATTTACATGTGACTAATTTAATATTTAAATATGCAAAAATGGGTTGATTTTTTAAAAATGTAGTGTGAGCTTGCTTGAAGGACTATGGAAAGATACTGATCAAGTAAATTACAGTTTGAGTATAAATTCTAAGTCAAGAAGACATTGACCGCATCTTGTGAGTAACCCTTTTACGACTAGTTTTTTTTTTATTATTATTTGGAACGGAATGATAATAGGATTGGGAAGTAATTTCCCTCGGTGATGCATGGCTGGAGGCGTTCTTATCCCAAACAAAATCTCCGACCTACTACCAGCCACTTATCCTCATGTGACATGTATATTAATTTGAAAAAAATCTTAAATTACACAACACAGGTTTCTTTCATTAACAACATTAGGAATAAGTCCACCCAACGTGATGGCCGAAGATACAGCCAATGTAGGTTTTTATAATTAATGATGCGGCTTTTCCCGGAGGATTTTTTTCTTTTAGAGGAGCTTTCAACATACTGATGTCTTGGATATAATTGTGGACAGCTTGAGGAACGGTTGAAAATATTATGGGAGAAATATTTTTCAAAATTTACGACAAAATTTTTAAAAACTTTTGGATATCAAATTGAGATCAAACTAAGACAAAACTATGGTACATTTAAGAAAAAAACAAATTGAATCTAGAGACGCTCCTGGTCATTTGTTTGTCTATAACATCTCTCTAAAATATTCGAAGCTTCATCTTCATTAAAATTATGATCCACTCTTCCGGAACGAGATGTAACCAAAATAAATCACCACCAAAGGCGCCGATCTTGATTTTGGGATATCAAACCCACGACCATCACGTACCATCGGAATTATTCCTATTATCAATGATACCAAACATAATATATCAAATATGCATATTATATCAAACACACAATTACATTTTTTTTTTCAAAATCCGATTTACATAATGACTATTTATTACAATGTATCACAATAAATGGTATCTAATTAAACGTGTCTAATTTATCTTTACTTTATAATCATGGGAATGCCAGCTAAGGCCCATATCAATGAAACCGCCATATTTGGACTAAAATTCCCTCCTTTGAATGAATGTGGGTAAACATGCTGAGTTATTTCTTGCTTCAATCTATCACAACATCTTATCGGAAGAATATCTGAAGACAAAGCAGTCGGAATACAAAAAAAAGCGATTTAATTGGGTCCAAATATTAGAAAATTTGTTTTTTCTTAACGTCTCACATCAATTGACACTGATTACCAACAAATTTGCAATAAAATTGAGTTTTGGTAGACCAGTTGGCCAAACGAAAGTACGTTGGAGACTGGTCTGACGTGGGTCTGGCTTGAATGTATAAATGTCTGCTTAATAAAAAAGAGTCGCAGTACAAATTCCAAAGCAATCTGCCAACTAGGCAAGATTCAAGATTAACAGGGGATATTGTACTGCGAGTTTTTTGATCTATGCAAATTCATCACTTGGACTTGTTATGTTCTCATTGGAACTCATCAGCAAGTCGCAACAGATTAGTAATCAAGTGCATTATCAAACCAATTTTTTAATTTTTAGTTTCTTGTCGAAAAGCCTTGCATTTTGACTTTTTAACATTGAATAGGCCTTTTTTTGCATTTTTTAAAAAAAATTCTGTAAATTTTACTTCAGTTTAAATATATTTTTCAAACTAATTTAGCTTTTTATTGATTTGTTTTTTTTTTGGGATGGGAATATTTGTATAAATGATAATTTGCTTTGTTCACAAAATTGTTTATAATTTAATTATCAATTTATTTAAAAGTTGTTTACTTTTATTTTAGATCGGTAATATTGTTCATAATTCAATTTCCAATTTGATTAAATGTGTGATTTTTTATTCGAAATTATTTACTTTCTGTTTATAATTTAATTTCTAATTTAATTAAACTCTAATTTAATTTCTAGTTGAAATCAAAGTGTGAATTTTTTCGAAATTGTACCGCTTTTATATGAAAGCAAATTTAAATTACAAATTACTTTAATTAATTATTTCAGTAATTTTGAAGAGATCAGAGACAAAAATTTTTTTTTAATAATTTTAATTGAAAGAGTAGCCGGCATTGCGTGCTTCTTTTTTTCCAGGTAAAATTAATTAATGCCTCTCCGCGTAGGATATCATCTTCAGACATGCTTCTGGTCAGTCTGAGGATCTAAGGGCCTTTGGAAGGGCAACTTTTCGGATATTGAGCTTATAAAACCCACCTGCGGCGCCAGATTATTACATTCCTTCGTTAGTGGTCAGGTGCGCCAAGTGTGTCTTAAAATAATGTCGACTTTGAGGAGGATAGCCGTAAGTTTATAGATAAAAAATGTATTTTTTTTGTACAAAAGTGGTCCTTTTTGCTGAATAGTTGGTCGTTTTGGGGGTTATTACGACGCTTTCGACGACGTCGGCCTTCTTTTGGGGATCTTCTTCGCCAGAACCGTAAGTTTTTACCAAAAAAAAAATTTATTTTATCAGAAAAAATGCAAATTTTTAAAAAAATTTTAATTTTTTTAAAACTAATAACATTTTTATAGATAATTTACAGTAAAACCGGCATAACTGGCACATGTTTTAGTAATTTTTAGTGATAATTTTTTTGCTTCTGTGATTTTGGAACATTGTGCTTTTGGCTGCCTATTTGATAGCAATATCAATTAAATATTGATATTGCTATTTTATTTGATAGCAATATCAATTAGGTATTGATATTGCTATCAATATCTAAGAAGATACAGCTAAATTATTTAGCTGTACAAATTTAGGTAGGTACAGCTAAATATTTTCAGAATGTTTTCTAAACACGTAGTAATTTTGGAAATACTTGAAAGAGTTTAAATTTCAACTTTCTTTTAAATTTTTTTACAATTATTTATTTTGAAAATACAAAGGCAACTAGATTTTTTTTTAAATGAAACTTAATTTTGAAATAAAAATTTGTTTTTAATTTACATATTTTTATGATAAAAAAAATAGGTTAGCATTGAATATACTGTTTTTTGTGTTCAAACTTTTTTTTTATTGAAATGTGCTATTTTTTTAGATATTTTGTTATTTTGGCAACTATTATTCCAAATAAACAATTGTTTTTAAGGTTTATAGGCTAGTAAACAACAAATTCTAGCACATCAATTGATAATTGCAACGTTTTGCCTAAAATCTAAGCTTCATCAGGTATTTTTTACATTTTCAAAATTCAGCTGTAACAAAATTTGATGTTTTATGACGATTGATTTTATATATGATATTGATAGTAATATCAATATCTATATGATATCAATATTGCTATCAAAATCATTCGGTTATAGATATTGGTATCAATATCATAAAGATTTTAATATTGTTATCAATATCTAATTGATATGAATAGCAATCTATCAATATCTATCAGATGTTGGTATCAAAATCTCTCACAATTATATATACAAAATCGTCGCTAAAAAGTATAGATACAGCTAATTATTTTTAGAACGGTTAGACAGAAAAGTTGGATCTGTTTAAAATTTATGTTTTTTTGGTTACCTATTTGATAGCAATATCAATATCTAATTGATAGCAATATCAATTAGATATTGATATTGCTATCAATATCTAAGAAGACATTTGTACAGCCAAATATTTTCAGAATGTTTACTAAACACGTAGCAATTTTGGAAATACTTGAAAGTGCTTAAATTTCAACATTTTTTAAATTTTTTTACAATTATTTATTTTGAAAATACAAAGTTAACTAGATTTTTTTTTTAAATGAAATTTAATATTGAAAAAAACATTTTTTTTAATTTTATTTTTATGATAAAAAAATAAAAATAGGTTAGTATTAAATATGCTGTGTACTGTTTTTTGTGTTTGAACTTTTTTTTTATTGAAATGTGCTATTTTTTTAGATATTTTGTTAATTTGCCAGCTATTATTCAAAATAAACACTTATTTTTAAGGTTTATAGGCTAGTAAACAACAAATTCTAGCACATCAATTGATAATTGCAACGTTTTGTCTAAAATTTAAGTTTCATCAGGTATTTTTTACATTTTCAAAATTCAGCTGCAACCCAATTTGATGTTTTATGACGATTGATTTGATATAGGATAGTAATATCAATATCTATATGATATCAATATTATTTCGTAATTGATATTTGTATCAATATCATAAAAATTTTAATATTGATATCAATATGTAATTGATATGAATAGCAATAGCAATATCAATATCTATCAAATGTTGATATCAAAATCTCTCACAATTATATATACAAAATCACCGCTATTTGTCTATTTGATAGTAGTAGCAATTAGATTTTGATAATGCTATCAATAGTTTTCTATTATTCGATTAATAACATATTCTTATATTGATATTGCTATCAATATCTAAGCAGATATTAGTGTTTAAACTTCTTACAATTATAGAAAATTGAAAAATCAATCGTTTTTTTTTGCTCTATTGATTTTGGAATATTGTGTTTTTTACTTGCTTATTTGATAGCAATATCAATTAGATATTGATATTGCTGAAGTGTGAGTGGTATTGCGTAGCCGCCCAAGGCGTAGCAACACAATCAAATACCTGCAAAGCGTTGTGATTATTGCTGACTTTATTTCTGGTGTATTAATTTTGTTTTTTTTAAGTTGATATTTTTTTATTTATTTGCGATGATTTGCAACAATCTTATCTAGAAAGTATCTGGAACTAATTTCTAAACAATATTGTTTAATTTTTTTTATATAATGAAGCTTTTTCTCAGTAGTTCGCCATATCCTCAGTACTACTACCATCAGCGAGTCCTGGGGGCACCCACCGCTTACACAGTGCCCGGAACAGAGCCGCCGGTGCCAGTACCAGTACCATCAATTCCAGTGCAAGTTCCACTTCAGGCCCAATTAGCTCCTGCTCCAGCGGTCCATAACGTACAACTAGTACCATGTCTATGTCCTGTCTCCCAAGACATCGAGTACGAGAAGTACGAGAAAGTCCCACAGGAATACTTTGTAACCAGCCAGCATAAGACAAATTAATCATAATTATGATAAAAAAACCATTGCTCATTTTATAAAAGACTGATAATTTAATATTTATATTGCAACAGTATATTGTTTAATAATAAATTATTATTTATTCTAATAAATATTTTGCTTTTAGCTGTTTGTTTTTCATTTTTATTGGTCCACTTACAAGATTTGTTTATAATAATTTTTGTAAGGTTATGTTTTCAGAAAAAAAAAGTATTATTGTAGTGTGGCTCTTACAACTGAATCAATCTTAAAACACCTCGCTGATAAAATTTGATAAGCGAAACTACTACAATGATATACAAGTCCACGAATCAAAAAACCACTTTTTGTTATAGGTTTTGTTTAGGTTGCATAACAATAAACTACACCAGTTTTGGTAATTTTGTTTTTTAATGTTTTTGCTTTCACTTGACAGATGACGTCATTTCTGTCATGCGCAAAAACACTAGTTTTGAAATCAAAATACACACATTAAGTTTTTTGAAAAATTTTATAGTGCATCTCTCTTGTTGTTTTTATTTTTGTTTTATAAATTATCATCACTTTGTAATAAAAAAATTACTTAAGTTTAACTAAAACTTTCTGAAATCAAATCTACTAGGATTTTTCGTTTGAGTTTTATCTTCCTTTTGCTGTTAGAAAATTGCAATTAATAATATTATTGACAGATGACAGGTGAAAAGTCAAGTTTAGTTTTACCAACCTAAAAATTGGATTCTCTAATGGTTTATAATCGCACCGAAGCCTTTTTTGTTTATCTATTGACATCTGAACTCATCATTCTAACATCACTTTTAATTTAATGAATCGATAGTTCAACATGTTAATGAAATTAAATTAAAAACATTTGTATTGTTACAAAAAAAAACCGAGACCTGACGCAGCTCATCGAGATTAAACGTTTCTGACAAATCGAGCTCTTTAAATAGAGCCACAAAAACAAGTCACATCAAGTGAGGTCGCAGGATCTTGAAGGGCAAGTTATAGCACTATTTCGGCTCGTAACTCAAAAATTTTTTGTATCATATTTAAAATCTCGTAGAGTTTCACTGTAAAAATAAATTAATTAACCATCAATTAATCTTTGTAATTGAATTTGTAATGCTATAAAGTGTGACAAAAGTCTTCCCAATCGTCACAAATTATGTAATATTGTGATTTATTCACTCTATTTTTACAATTATTCACGTATTTTGTTAACAATAATTTTCTAAACGATAAATATTTATCAATAATTAGTAAACAGCTTTGAATTGTTTATTTTCTTTTTTGCGTGATGGGTAGGAAAGTGTGAAAAGCATCGTGTTGAACAATAAAAATGATTAAATGCATTATGATAATTAATAATTATAATGCGAATAATAATCTAATAGTTTTTGATAATTAATCAGCAACAATTTTTTTTTGCTAAAACAGAGCTTTGTAGGTGTTTTGAATGTTCGGAAATACCTTTTGCCGAACTAGAGTGGAAAGCTGACTTTAGGAATATTTTTATACCTGTGTTGGTATTGATGCCATTCAAGATGCTTTTAGAGATTTCTATAAATTCGGCGGCATTCATTTAAAACGAGAGTATGGTTGCGCACCCTCCGGGTGCTTACCTCACTTTCTTTGTAGAGGATTGTCTGCGGCAACATGTATAAACCTCAACGAGCTGGGCTGCCTGCGGCCTAAAATTTAACTTTAATTATTGCTGGTGGACTGACTGACGGCTATGATATTTATATAATTGCAATTATATCTTATTTTTCTTCTTTCTCACAAAGACTTTAAATGAAGAGCCGCTATCAAATTTCTCTTTTCCTAATCAATTCTAAATTATATTTTACAAAGAATAGACATACCGCTTTCAATATCAAAATTAAACCATTTCTATAAGCTAGAAGGAGACGCCGCTATCACGTTTTATTATTATATATATTATTTAATCTGATTGAAAAATTTTTTTTTTGTTAATATAAAGAAGTACCTTAAACAGTGTCTATGAGCTAGAAGGAGACGCCGCCATCACGTTTTATTATTAGATAATGTTTTATTTATCGCTTAATTTAATTTGTTCTGATTTTTTTTTATAAATTCTAATTTAAAAAATAATTGTTTTTTAAGTAGAAATTTTTGTTGTAACAATTGAAACACTTTATTTTAGCTAAAAAATAGCTTATATGTATATAGGTGTGGTAGTGTTAAAAATATTATGGTGCAAGGAATGCAAGTTTGGCATCTGCCATAGGTCAACTTTGTAAAAAATTGACATTAAAGTGAAAAGTTGCTGATTTTTTCCGTTGAACGATTGATACAATAATCGAGTTATTTTTTTCTGCCATTCACTTTCATTACGATAGTAAATTTTGTCCCAATTTGGAAAGATTTCAGCATCAAAAAAATAAAAAAATTGAATTGATTGTTGCATTATAGTAATTAGTAATTATGTAAGATTATTCAGTGCTAAGAGGAAGTAAGGAAGCACATTCTTCTTTTTTCTTTTATTTTGGATAATATTACCAATTCCCTTCTAATTCATCAGGAGGAATCTGTAACGCGGAACGACTTACATAATCGCGCAGTAGGTAGCACTTATTAGAGCATAAATATTTTTATTTTTCTCTTAAAAATCAAAATAAAAATAAATTTTAATGATGATAAATTAATGAAAAATTAATAATTGGAGATGGTTTTTTTTCCATTAATTAATCATATTTCCTGTGATTTTGAGCTCATCCATGGGTGAGAGTGGCAATTTCTCTTAATTCCCTACTTCTACCCATGGATATCCATTACCCTTTATCATGGTATAAAAGCAAATTACTCTTTGGTAAAATCACATTAGTTTTGCCGATTCATACAGTGAAAAAAATGAATTTAATTGCTTGGGTATTGGAAAATATCACTAAAAAGTGTCAATAATAATAATAATTTTACGTTTTAGTTTATTTGGTGCCTTGTGGGGCTTTGGTCAAGTGTTTTTGTAAAAGCAGGCGGCGGCGGCGGGTGAGTACCTAGACACAATTTTGTTTTTTTTTCAAAATTTTGTTTTTAGAAAAGATCATGTTAAGTTTATCATCCATTACCCCGTCAAGACCATCAAGCACACCCATACAGTTTACAAACACATCCACCATGGGCATGGCGGAGGAGGCGGCGGCGGCGGGGGCCACAGCCATGGTGGAACCAAAAAGGAATGGGATTGGGACTAATAAATCCAAGCATTTTCAAAAATTTGTGATATTCGATGGGTTAAAAAAAGTCGAGAAGGCAAGCTGAGATTTTTAGAGCTTTGTAGTTTTCTTCTTTTTTAAATTATTATCTAAGCAGTCCTATTGTTACTGAAGTACCTATTTTGTGACTTAATAAAATGTTTTTTTACAAAAAAAAGTAGTTTTTTCAAATATAAAGTTTTTTTTTTTTTAAAAGCTTGTTGGATTGTCAAGAGAGAATCAACTGAAAGACCACCCAGATCTTCTGACTAGACGTAAAAAAATAGTATACGCAACCATACTCTCGTTTGAAATAAAATATAAATGCCGCCGAATTTATGGAAATCTCTAAAAGCATCTTGAATGGCATCAATACCAACACAGGTATAAAAATATTCCTAAAGTCAGCTTTCCACTCTAGTTCGGCAAAAGCTATTTCCGAACATTCAAAACACCTACAAAGCTCTGTTTTAGCAAGAAAAAATTGTTGCTGATTAATTATCAAAAACTATTAGATTATTATCGCATTATAATTATTAATTATCATAATGCATTTAATCATTTTTATTGTTCAACACGATACTTTTCACACTTTCCACGCAAAAAAGAAAATAAACAAAAAAAAAACGCTAAATAAACAAAACTAAAAATATATTAAACAGCATAAAATCTATTGTAAAAACGTTTAAGACATACCTGGCGGTAAATTTTATTGCATCTATAAGAAAGTTTAACACTTTTTTGCCTGGTTTTTTAACTGGTTGGTTCTATTCATAAACCCTTGGCACGAGACACTTTGGATGGTAAATTTTTTTCACTTATGTTGCCTGCTCTTTTTATGATAAAGAATAAAATTTACTACTAGTGACCAATGACGTTAGTCTGTTAAATTACTTTTCCCACTAGTGCACAATTGTCCACTTTAGAGTCATAAATGAGTCAAAATAAGTAAATGTTAATGTAAAATACAAAAAAATTATCGTACTATAATTATTATTAATTAGAAATTAGGAAAATTAGGCGGTAGACCCTATGGAAAGCACTCAAATTGAAAAAAAACCTGACAATATTCTCAGAAAATTTTGGTTATAATCTTGGATAATGCATGAAAATTATAGGCATTTATATTAATTAAAAATCTCATTTTACATAATTCTACGGTTCGAAAATTTGGTGGGTCATAAATTGTTTTTTTCTGTCAATTTAACAACCGCCCACAAGCAGTCATAACTAATCACAGGCAATAATTTTCAACACACACTACTAGCCTCTAATGCCCATCCTGCACCCGGGTCTATCTCCTATATAATTTACAAGAACGTTAATTATGTTATAAGAAAACAACGTCTCCATGTATATACTTGTAGACAGATATAATGAGGATTTTCAATGCAGGACCGGTCTTTAGAAAAGAGATGAATAGGAATACTGCTGTTCGGACAACCAAGTTTTATCACATTTGCAACTTTAATCCAAAACGCATATCTAAGATACGCAGTATTATATATTTGGTTTCTAGACTATCTAACACATAGAAAAATAAGCTCAAAGCTAATTCAGAATAACGAAACGATTTAGTTTAAATTATATGCCCGAATGGTATTCGGGTAGAGACTCCCATGACGCTTCTTAGAGTTAAAAAAAGTATAAAATGGAGTTTGAAACTTCGAACATTATTGGAATCGAGTAAGTTCATGGCAATCACAAATTAAATAGAAAATCATGAGTGGGGAAATGAAAAAATTGTCACTCCTTTTGGGTAAAGAGAAAAAATTACCGATATAATTTTGTGATTATCATGGAAAAGTCTTAAAATCTCAGTGCCTGATTGGTTTACGAGATTTTCCACATAATCCTCAGATCATTTATAAGAGAAATTAGATAAAAATTGCGTTTTTTTTTGTTTTTTTGGCGAAAAATTTCAACTTTTTTTATAAAGTTATAGATAGTGAGTGTTACATAATCAAAATCTGATTATTCATTTGTTTTTAATCGAATATTTTTAAAAATATTAATACAACTTTCACTATTATAAAAATACTGTGAGGAAATACAATTTAAAAAAGATTTTTGTTTACAAATTTGTCTGTCATTATAAAATGACCAACACCACGTGCTATTAATAAAATAAATTTTTTACTAATTTTATGCGATAATCAGCGTCTCCTGGCATTTGTTTTTCTTCGACATTCATTATTGGTTTAAAATAATGAATGTAAAAAAGTAAAAAAAGTAAAAAGTTTACGTTATTTCCGATGTTTTTCGAGGCATTGAGAAAATGGCAATTACTTGTCTTTAATCTACTTTAAGTACACTTAATTAATTAATTAAATAATTAATTGCTTGCCATACATCCTTTAAATGTAAATTATGTCATTCTGTTTTTGTTTGTAAAATTATTTATTAACTTATTAGTGGCGTATTATTCAACAAGCGTATAGTGTTGAATATGATAGTTTACAGCCACGAGCCGCAGGCAAGTCACTGAGAGAATAATAGCCATTCATTATACGCGAGTAGAGTACTATACTTTATCGTGCATAATTGAGTATACTAAAAAAACCATTTTGAAAATAAAGTGTTTTTTTTTGCCAATCATACACTTTCTTTGACTTTTCGGGCTACAAATTTATTCAGCAGCTTCTCTAATTTCTGGTGGTGTTGGAAAAAAGTCTGTTAGTTTGTTTTTCAACACAATTTAACACAAAATATCAAAACACTGAGATATCTACGCACACAAACAATAATGTTGACAGGTTTAATGTCAAAAGCTACTTTGATTTCCAATTATTTTGTGGTTTACATATTAAAATGTTTAAAATTGATTGTTTGTAACAAAATAATGTATGTAATATTATAGCCAAATCATGGGCGCATCCGACAGCAGTGAGTAATGACTCAAAGTCAAGCAAATAGACGTATCATGAGTATATTATGCAAAATTTAATTTTCTGTAACTGTATATAAGCGAATTATGTGTAACTTATAGGAAGTTTTTCTTTTTTTTTTGAAAAAGTTTGTTGACATTGTTTCGACATTATCTTAAATTCTTTTCCATATCAATCCTCCGCTGCATTCCACTCTTCTATCAGCACTCAACTGGAGGAATTCCAATTAATGATGAAAAATTAAATCCGAAAAAATCCATTGGTTCTGAAGCGGAAGAAAGGCTTTTTTCCCATTTAGCCGTTTTTTGTAGGAAACGGTGACAAATTGCCCCATTTTGCGTTTTTACAGCAGACTAAAGACAAGTCAACCGCAATTGCAGGAACGAATTGCAGCTATAAATTCATGGCGGTGGTAAATTTGCAAACAGTTTATTGATAGTTCTTGGTAATGCCGTGTTGTTGTTATTTATTTTAGTAAAAAAATTCATTTTTAAAATGCAATTTGCGGTGATTTTTGTGCTTGTGGTCAGTTTTTGTGTGGATAAAAGTACGGCTCGGGAACATGACAAGTAATATAATTATGAATATTATCGAAATGTCAAGCCAATAAACACAGAAATTTAAAAAGAAAACAAAATTTTTTGTTTACCAACTTCAATTGTTTTATAATTGTCTAATAATACGAAAGCATCACTCAAAATTTTGCAAAATACCTACCTCTCATACTCAATCGAGGATTATTTAAATTTGGAATAGAATTTGTTTATTAAATAATTTTATTTACTCTTTTTGTTCTGTCTACTATTATTTTTATTTATTTTAAATTTATTTTCATTTCTTTTTCTGTCTTAGTTTTTTAGGTATTTTTGTAATTTTTTTACTAATGCTTTTTGTTATATTTTAGTTCTTAACAAACTTTTTTTTATTTTATATCTTGACCGTAAAAGGTTTCCTTTTGTTTTTGTTTATATATCTAGCTTTTAATTTTTCTAGATAATTCTCTCTTAGAATCACTTTGTTTTTATCGTTATAACAAAAATAATATTTATCTTTAGTTTATAAATTGAGCCGTAGGCGAGGTTTGTAATTGATTTCTGTCAGTAACTTTTCACATCAAAACGTAGAAGCTTGGCTTTCAAACTTCAATTATAAGAAATCTCAATAGGTGTCACTCTTTAATATCTGAACGTTATGTTTAGTCTTTACTAGAATTGATTTTTGATTAAATTATTTTTTGTCAGAAGCCTAAAATTTGAAATATGTCACAAAACTTGCAGTGAAAACTGACGTTTGCCTACAATTTTTAATCTTTTTGTCATGCAACTTTAAGCAGATTATTAAAAAATTAATCTATTTGTCTGAAAGTAAGAGTATAATAATTTTTTTAAACTTTTGACAAATAAATATTAATAAAAACGAAAAATTTGTTAATTAACTAATTTTTTTTATTCTTTTTGTTCTGTCTACTATTATTTTTATTTATTTAAAATTTGTTTTTAACTCTTTTTCTGTCTTAGTTTTTCAGGTATTTTTGTAATTTTTTTACTAATGCTTTTTGTTATATTTTAGTTCTTAACAAACTTTTTTTTATTTTATATCTTGACCGTAAAAGGTTTCCTTTTGTTTTTGTTTATATATTTAGCTTTTAATTTTTCTAGATAATTCTCTCTTAGAATCACTTTGTTTTTATCTTTATAACAAAAATAATATTTATCTTTAGCTTATAAATTGAGCCGTAGGCGAGGTTTGTAATTGTTTTCTGTCAGTAGCTTTTCACATCGAAACGTAGAAGCTTGGCTTTCCAACTTCAATTATAAGAAATCTCAATAGGTGTCACTCCTTAATATCTGAACGTTATGTTTAGTCTTTACTAGAATTGATTTTTGATTAAATTATTTTTTGTCAGAAGCCTAAAATTTGAAATATGTCACAAAACTTGCAGTTTTGACGTTTGCGTACAATTTTTAATCTATTTTTATACAACTTTTAGTAGATTATGAAAAAACTAGTCTATTTGTCTGAATTATATAATAATTTTTTTTAATTTTTGACAAATAAAAATTAATAAAAACAGAAAATTTGTTTATTGACAAATTTTTTTTATTCTTTTTGTTCTGTCTACTATTATTTTTATTTATTTTAAATTTGTTCTTAACTCTTTCTCTGTCTTAGTTTTTTAGCTATTTTTGTAATTTTTTTACTAATGCTTTTTGATATATTTTAGTTCTTAACAAAATTTTTTCATTTTATATCTTGACCGTAAAAGGTTTGCTTTTGTTTTTGTTTATATATTTGTCTTTTAATTTTTCTAAATATTTCTCTGTTAGAGTCACTTTGCTTTTATCTTTACAACAAAAATAATATTTATCTTTAGTTTATAAATAGAGCCGTAGGCGAAGTTTGTAATTTTTTACTATCAGTAGCTTTTCACATCAAAACGTAGAAACTTGGCTTTCTAACTTCAATTATAAGAAACCTCGATAGGTGTCATTCCTTAACATCTGAACGTTATGTTTAGTCTTTCTTAGAGCTGATTTTTTATTCAATTATTTTTTGTCAGAAGCCTAAAATTTGAAATATGTCACAAAACTTGCAGTTAAAACTGTGACGTTTGCGTACAATTTTTAATCTATTTTTATACAACTTTTAGTAGATTATGAAAAAACTAGTCTATTTGTCTGAATTATATAATAATTTTTTTTAATTTTTGACAAATAAAAATTAATAAAAACAGAAAATTTGTTTATTGACAAATTTTTTTTATTCTTTTTGTTCTGTCTACTATTATTTTTATTTATTTAAAATTTGTTTTTAACTCTTTTTCTGTCTTAGATTTTCAGGTATTTTTGTAATTTTTTTACTAATGCTTTTTGTTATATTTTAGTTCTTAACAAACCTTTTTTTATTTTATATCTTGACCGTAAAAGGTTTCCTTTTGTTTTTGTTTATATATTTGTCTTTTAATTTTTCTAGATAATTTTCTCTTAGAATCACTTTGTTTTTATCTTTATAACAAAAATAATATTTATCTTTAGTTTATAAATTGAGCCGTAGCCGAGGTTTGTAATTGTTTTCTGTCAGTAACTTTTCACATCAAAACGTAGAAGCTTGGCTTTCCAACTTCAATTATAAGAAATCTCAATAGGTGTCACTCTTTAATATCTGAACGTTGTGTTTAGTCTTTACTAGAATTGATTTTTGATTAAATTATTTTTTGTCAGAAGCCTAAAATTTGAAATATGTCACAAAACTTGCAGTGAAAACTGACGTTTGCCTACAATTTTTAATCTTTTTGTCATGCAACTTTAAGCAGATTATTAAAAAATTAATCTATTTGTCTGAAAGTAAGAGTATAATAATTTTTTTAAATTTTTGACAAATAAAAATTAATAAAAACAGAAAATTTGTTTATTATCTAATTTTTTTTACTCTTTTCGTTCTGTCTACTATTATATTTATTTATTTTAAATTTGTTTTAAACTCTTTCTCTGTCTTAGTTTTTTAGGTATTTTTGTAATTTTTTTACTAATGCTTTTTGTTATATTTTAGTTCTTAACAAACCTTTTTTTATTTTATATCTTGACCGTAAAAGGTTTCCTTTTGTTTTTGTTTATATATTTGTCTTTTAATTTTTCTAGATAATTCTCTCTTAGAATCACTTTGTTTTTATCTTTATAACAAAAATAATATTTATCTTTAGTTTATAAATTGAGCCGTAGGCGAGGTTTGTAATTGTTTTCTGTCAGTAGCTTTTCACATCAAAACGTAGAAGCTTGGCTTTCCAACTTCAATTATAAGAAATCTCAATAGGTGTCACTCTTTAATATCTGAACGTTGTGTTTAGTCTTTACTAGAATTGATTTTTGATTAAATTATTTTTTGTCAGAAGCCTAAAATTTGAAATATGTCACAAAACTTGCAGTGAAAACTGACGTTTGCCTACAATTTTTAATCTTTTTGTCATGCAACTTTAAGCAGATTATTAAAAAATTAATCTATTTGTCTGAAAGTAAGAGTATAATAATTTTTTTAAATTTTTGACAAATAAAAATTAATAAAAACAGAAAATTTGTTTATTATCTAATTTTTTTTACTCTTTTCGTTCTGTCTACTATTATATTTATTTATTTTAAATTTGTTTTAAACTCTTTCTCTGTCTTAGTTTTTTAGGTATTTTTGTAATTTTTTTACTAATGCTTTTTGTTATATTTTAGTTCTTAACAAACCTTTTTTTATTTTATATCTTGACCGTAAAAGGTTTCCTTTTGTTTTTGTTTATATATTTGTCTTTTAATTTTTCTAGATAATTTTCTCTTAGAATCACTTTGTTTTTATCTTTATAACAAAAATAATATTTATCTTTAGTTTATAAATTGAGCCGTAGCCGAGGTTTGTAATTGTTTTCTGTCAGTAACTTTTCACATCAAAACGTAGAAGCTTGGCTTTCCAACTTCAATTATAAGAAATCTCAATAGGTGTCACTCTTTAATATCTGAACGTTGTGTTTAGTCTTTACTAGAATTGATTTTTGATTAAATTATTTTTTGTCAGAAGCCTAAAATTTGAAATATGTCACAAAACTTGCAGTGAAAACTGACGTTTGCCTACAATTTTTAATCTTTTTGTCATGCAACTTTAAGCAGATTATTAAAAAATTAATCTATTTGTCTGAAAGTAAGAGTATAATAATTTTTTTAAATTTTTGACAAATAAAAATTAATAAAAACAGAAAATTTGTTTATTATCTAATTTTTTTTACTCTTTTCGTTCTGTCTACTATTATATTTATTTATTTTAAATTTGTTTTAAACTCTTTCTCTGTCTTAGTTTTTTAGGTATTTTTGTAATTTTTTTACTAATGCTTTTTGTTATATTTTAGTTCTTAACAAACCTTTTTTTATTTTATATCTTGACCGTAAAAGGTTTCCTTTTGTTTTTGTTTATATATTTGTCTTTTAATTTTTCTAGATAATTCTCTCTTAGAATCACTTTGTTTTTATCTTTATAACAAAAATAATATTTATCTTTAGTTTATAAATTGAGCCGTAGCCGAGGTTTGTAATTGTTTTCTGTCAGTAACTTTTCACATCAAAACGTAGAAGCTTGGCTTTCCAACTTCAATTATAAGAAATCTCAATAGGTGTCACTCTTTAATATCTGAACGTTGTGTTTAGTCTTTACTAGAATTGATTTTTGATTAAATTATTTTTTGTCAGAAGCCTAAAATTTGAAATATGTCACAAAACTTGCAGTGAAAACTGACGTTTGCCTACAATTTTTAATCTTTTTGTCATGCAACTTTAAGCAGATTATTAAAAAATTAATCTATTTGTCTGAAAGTAAGAGTATAATAATTTTTTTAAATTTTTGACAAATAAAAATTAATAAAAACAGAAAATTTGTTTATTATCTAATTTTTTTTACTCTTTTCGTTCTGTCTACTATTATATTTATTTATTTTAAATTTGTTTTAAACTCTTTCTCTGTCTTAGTTTTTTAGGTATTTTTGTAATTTTTTTACTAATGCTTTTTGTTATATTTTAGTTCTTAACAAACCTTTTTTTATTTTATATCTTGACCGTAAAAGGTTTCCTTTTGTTTTTGTTTATATATTTGTCTTTTAATTTTTCTAGATAATTCTCTCTTAGAATCACTTTGTTTTTATCTTTATAACAAAAATAATATTTATCTTTAGTTTATAAATTGAGCCGTAGGCGAGGTTTGTAATTGTTTTCTGTCAGTAGCTTTTCACATCGAAACGTAGAAGCTTGGCTTTCCAACTTCATTTATAAGAAACCTCGATAGGTGTCACTCCTTAATATCTGAACGTTATGTTTAGTCTTTACTAGAATTGATTTTTGATTAAATTATTTTTTGTCAGAAGCCTAAAATTTGAAATATGTCACAAAACTTGCAGTTAAAACTGTGACGTTTGCGTACAATTTTTAATCTATTTTTATACAACTTTTAGTAGATTATGAAAAAACTAGTCTATTTGTCTGAATTATATAATAATTTTTTTTAATTTTTGACAAATAAAAATTAATAAAAACAGAAAATTTGTTTATTGACAAATTTTTTTTATTCTTTTTGTTCTGTCTACTATTATTTTTATTTATTTTAAATTTGTTTTAAACTCTTTCTCTGTCTTAGTTTTTTAGGTATTTTTGTAATTTTTTTACTAATGCTTTTTGTTATATTTTAGTTCTTAACAAAATTTTTTTATTTTATATTTTGACCGTAAAAGGTTTGCTTTTGTTTTTGTTTATATATTTGTCTTTTAATTTTTCTAAATATTTCTCTGTTAGAGTCACTTTGTTTTTATCTTTACAACAAAAAAAATATTTATCTTTAGTTTATAAATAGAGCCGTAGGCGAGGTTTGTAATTGATTTCTGTCAGTAACTTTTCACATCAAAACGTAGAAGCTTGGCTTTCCAATATCAATTATAAGAAATCTCAATAGGTGTCACTCTTTAATATCCAAACGTTATGTTTAGTCTTTACTAGAGTTGATTTGTTATTCAATTATTTTTTGTCAGAAGCCTAAAATTTGAAATATGTCACAAAACTTGCAGTTAAAACTGTGACGTTTGCGTAAAATTTTTAATCTATTTTTATACAACTTTTAGTAGATTATGAAAAAACTAGTCTATTTGTCTGAATTATATAATAATTTTTTTTAATTTTGGACAAATAAAAATTAATAAAAACAGAAAATTTGTTTATTGACAAATTTTTTTTATTCTTTTTGTTCTGTCTACTATAATTTTTATTTATTTTAAATTTGTTTTTAACTCTTTCTCTGTCTTAGTTTTTCAGGTATTTTTGTAATTTTTTTACTGATGCTTTTTGTTATATTTTAGTTCTTAACAAATTTTTTTTATTTTATATTTTGACCGTAAAAGGTTTGCACTTGTTTTTGTTTATAAATTTGGCTTTTAATTTTTTTAAATATTTTTTTCTTAGAGTCACTTTTTTTTATCGTTATAACAAAAATAATATTTATCTTTAGTTTATAAATTGAGCCGTAGGCGAGGTTTGTAATTGATTTCTGTTCTTAACTCTTTCTCTGTCTTAGTTTTTTAGCTATTTTTGTAATTTTTTTACTAATGCTTTTTGATATATTTTAGTTCTTAACAAAATTTTTTCATTTTATATCTTGACCGTAAAAGGTTTGCTTTTGTTTTTGTTTATAAATTTGGCTTTTAATTTTTCTAGATAATTCTCTCTTAGAATCACTTTGTTTTTATCTTTATAACAAAAATAATGTTTATCTTTAGTTTATAAATTGAGCCGTAGGCGAGGTTTGTAATTGTTTACTGTCAGTAGCTTTTCACATCGAAACGTAGAAGCTTGGCTTTCCAACTTCATTTATAAGAAACCTCGATAGGTGTCACTCCTTAACATCTGAACGTTATGTGTAGTCTTTACTAGAGCTGATTTTTTATTCAATTATTTTTTGTCAGAAGCCTAAAATTTAAAATATATCACAAAACTTACAGTTAAAACTGACGTTTGCCTACAATTTTTAATCTATTTTATAAAAAAGATTATTAAAAAGCTTGTCTATTTGTCTGAAAGTAAGAGTACAATAATTTTTAAAAAAATTTTGACAAATACAAATTAATAAAATTTAAAAGTGTAACAACATATTCTTGCTTAGCTGTTGCAGTACAGTTTTTAGTGATTAGGAGTGCTGTCCATCCATAGTAAATGCTTCTTAATTCCTAATAAAACTTAATTAATGAATGCCAACTAAACAAAATAATCAATTTGCAATTAACATTGATCTAAACATTGATTTCCTGTAAAGATCTAACCAAATGTGACTTTAGACAATTCAATGCAATGACAAGCCGATTAATCGGCTTAAATTACACAACACTTTGTTTTAATTTTAAAATCCAATCCTGCGTAACGATAATATTATTTTGAATGATCATGAATAATGAGAATTGTTTACAATCACACGGTATATTAATTCATCAAAAATCAGTGTATAATTGGCGGCAATGAGCCGTGCTGGCCAACAATAATAATAATAAAGCGGTTGATTTGGTTTCAATGTGGGATTTACAGATAATTAAGAGAAAAAGAGCTAAATAAATAGTTTAATGAATTAATTAATTTAACATTTTATTGCAATTATGAGCTTAAAAAAGTAGTGTGAGCCCAATTGAGCAACAGCTGCAATGTTTTTTGTTTTTTAAACAGTTTAAGGCTTCTTGGATCTATTAATCGCCCCTTATATTTTCAGCATTCATCTAAAGATTCAAATTCCCGAAATAATTAGTAAACATCTCCATACCAAAGTAGTATTCCTCAACGATGATCATCACAATAACAACAATTTTGGACATGATGACAGCCATAAAAGTATATTCGATTATTCAGCTCCTAAGCATAATTTTGGAGCAGCTTATAGCCCATATAAGCCCCCCATAACAAAATCTCAATACAATACGAATATACACAATAAACCCAAAGATGCTGAGGTTATCAATGTAAACAAACATAAGAAAAACAAGCCCAGTTTTGATCCTTTTGATAGTGATGATGATAAATATACAAAATCGTACAAAGTGTCAAAAGTGGAGAAATATGAGACAGAAACAGTGGACAATCCTGATAGTAATAGCCCTTTTGATAAGTTTATTGTGAAAACAAAACATACAGTTAGGGAAAAACTCCCATATTTTGATATCCCGCTTAGCTATGACCATGAATATGCTTATCCCTTATCAGAATACGAACATGATTACAACGAAAAGTCAAAACTGGTAGATTTCAACAGCGGACAAAACGACCCATTTTATGGAGGACAATATGACGATATTCCACAGGACAATAGAGGAACAGGATTCATCTCGCAATTTTCCACTAAGAAAAAACAAAAGAAACCAAAAAGTTTCTCCTATAATTCCAAATCACCATCAAGTGATTACGATTATGCCAAAAATGCTAAATTGGTAGATTATTATATTGCAAAAAATAAAGGAGATGCAGACTATGATTACGCCAAATCGTTGTATGGTGTCAGTCCGTCAGAAAAAAGCGCTTTTGAACATTTTGAGCAAGATGTACCCAGTATTGAGGAAGGCCTAGATGAATATCAATACTAAATTTCACAAAACATCAAGAGTTCCAAAGCAGAAAAAGTGAGTTATTGTGCTATTCTAGCGACATCTATGAGAATTAGAAGCTCCTTACATCAAAGTCAAGAAACCAGGCTTCTGAATGTCAAGGCAGAGGCTACTCCAAATGACAGATAGAGGTATATCTGTGACTTATACATTGACATGTAGAATTCTAGATTCTTGACTTTGATGTGAGGAGCTTCTAGAGCTCAAATACTCTTAGAAAAGTACCCCAAGTCATCTTTTAATCATCAACACAGATGCTTGATTTCCTGCTGTACCATTGCGCATCTAATGTGAATCATAAGCTGTCCACATCTAAGAGAAATCGTACTCCAATTCTCATAGATGTCATGTTACAAAAGTAATATGACATGCTGGCATTTTAATGCAAATCAGCCTCATAGAAGCATTAAAAAAGAGTTTTGACATTTTGTAGTTATGTTAAAATAATTTTTGACATTATGTTAAAATAAAAAACAAATAGTTATTTTTTCATTAAATACATACTTTCCAATTATACGTACCAAGTGGCGTTTAAAGATGTAAAATTATTTTCTTACGTTGGTAAGATATTTGAATTTTCCAGTTGACAACATTGTTATCATACAAATGTCAAAAATTTGTTTACTTTGTGACATAATTTAAATAAAGACGATTGACAAATGACAGGTAGCACTGCCAACTTACTCAGTCTTGCCACTTTTAGATTAGATTTTCTTGTTAAATAATCAAAAATGAAGACAATTTGAGAAAATGTTGATTGCTTTTTGTTTTAGATAGTTGATCCAGAATCGCTCTGTTTCTACAAATTTGTGAGTATTCTTGCTGCCAATACCAAATGTCCGTAATTTATTTAGTTTTGTATTTTGTTTTCGAACACTTTTTATTGTTAATAAAAACTGAAGTTTATGTGGCCTTTTTGAAACCGAAAAATAAGAATTAGGTGAAAAAATATAAAGGTCTGCTAGAGAACAGTCTACGCTTTTCAACCTAGTGTGGTAAAAAAACCTGACGTGCGAAAATATATTCAGTTTTTTTTTTAATAGGGAGTTTATAGACAAAGTTATCTACTTAAACATAATCAAAAAACATCTTTTTCTGTTTTTTTTTGGTATTTGTCTTGCTGGCTTATCAATACAAACGTGTCTTTTTCTGTTTTGTTTAGATATCTGTTTTGATGGCTTATCAATAGAAACGTGCTA
The DNA here is from genome assembly GCA_947359425.1 of Lagria hirta. NCBI lineage: Eukaryota > Metazoa > Arthropoda > Insecta > Coleoptera > Tenebrionidae > Lagria > Lagria hirta. Next base: position 31,314,734 of record OX375797.1, read on the forward strand.
TTGTTTTTGCAAAAATTGATATTTATTATAGGAATAGACACATATTTTTTGCACCATTACTTGCAAATCTGTGAGGTTTATATGCGATAAATTAAATATTTAATAATCAAGCACAAAAATAAAAGTAAAATTTTTTAAGGTTATGTAAACTTGCTTGCGACACCGAGCTTGTATACTTGTAGTTCTGGTATCATTGAAGTAAAACTACAACATTGAGTATGTGATTAAAACAATTGAACAAAATAATTTCGAAGTCTCATATCTGTCAAGCGTCTCGTAACGCCTCACATTTTTTTTTATTATTTTTTTATAGAGTTGACTTTTACAGAACCTTAAACAATATTAATGTTTTGAGCTGCGTATTTCTTCTCTGTTTTGAAAAAAATAAGAAAAGGGTTGTTTTTTTTTTTCAAATTTTTTTATTTTATAAAAACAAAAGTGTAAAAAATCAACAATAAAATTAGACTAAAAGGTAATAATAATTAAGGACGACTAGTAAAAATTGTAGAAAGGAAGAATCCCAGAGCTATTATTCCAAAAAGTTAATCATAGCCCGGATGGCCTCCCTTGTCTCCTCCGCCGTAGCTTTCAAAACTGTTTCCAAAATCGCCTCCTGCGCTGATTCCTTCACCATGCCTTCCACTATCACCAGAGGCAAACATATGTCCGCCGCCAAAAGCACCCGAAAATCCACCCTCATATCCACCCCCAATGTCCTGATGGCCACCCATGTCGACGCCGGTCCAGGTGAGATGTTTGGGATCTACGTCTCCTTCGTGGCCGCTTTCGATGTGGCCACCCTCGCTGTGGCCCCCTTCGCCTTCAGCGTGGCCGCCATCGCCGCCTTCAATTGCATACCCATGACCGCCGCCAATACCGCCCTCATGACTGGCGCTTTCGTACCCGCCAACCGATCCACCGCCAATGTGCGATTCATCGGAGCCGCTGCTGTGACCGCCGCCGAATCCGCCGCCGAAACCGGACTCCCAGCCGTGGCCGCCGCTGATGGCATGACCGCCACCGAAGTCGTGGCCGCCACCATGGCCGTGAGTGACCACTTCGCCGTCGTCAATCCCGCCGGAGAAGCCGATTACTTTGTAGAATTCTTTGTCGTCGCCGCCGCCTTCATGACCGTCGCCGTGGCCGTGCTTGTATACTGTGTGGGTGTGGTGAACCGTCTTTATTTTGAGGGGAACGTGAATGATGACTTTCTTATGCCCTCTGCAAAATAAACATTACAAATTAAAAAAAAAATTATGAGAGATAGCTCCATCTTGCTAAAACCACATGTACATCTTTCTTTATTGTTTACAAAACCAAATATTATATTTCTTGTGATAAACGTAAAAAGTGTCTCTAAATTTATTTTTTTATAACATTTCTATGTCATTGTTACAAAATGTGAGTAAAGCTATAATGTAAAAAATCTTAATTTTTTGTAACTATTTTTGAAAGAAGCTTAAAATAAATTTTTTATTATTTTTTTAAAAATTTTTTTTTTTTATTTTTTTATGTCAACTTTTTGAAAACACTGGTTGTGAAAATATAGCAAAAATGTTTGCTGGAATACAAAAAACAGAAAACTTTTGTCAAAAAAAGGACAAAAGTTTTTGTGTAACCGGGCGTAAGTCGACTTAAAATAATTAATTAATTTAATTTGCCACTTATTTGTGGTTTTTAAAGAAAAATAAAGCATAAATTTAAACATTTGCAAAAAAAAAAACTGAAAAAATGATATTTCTGGCACAAATATCATAACAAAAACAAAATAAACACAAAATGTAAAGCAAAAACACATATTTCAGCAAGTGTACCAGAGGTATGAATCTAACGATACGCTAAAAAAATAGAAAAAAATGTAAAAAAAAATGGACAAACAAGAGGCAAAGCAAGAAAACAGAAAAACTTTATTTAAGCAAAAAAAACCTAGTACCAAATGCAAAATTTTTAATAATATCAAAGAAAAATATAAAAAGGTATCAAAAATTCACGGAATATATAAGAAAAAAGAGTTTAAAAAATGAAAAAAGTCACAATACAATTTTTTTGTAAAAACACTAAAAAATAAGCAAAAAGAAAAACAATATTTTTGAAAAAAAACTTTTACAAAATGGAATTGTTTATAAATTAAGAGGCTTTAAGGATAGATATGAGAATTATAGATTCAAATCTGTACGAAGTGAAAATAAAGATAGAAAAATACAAATAATAAGAAATATAGTTAAAAAAAATATTTTTTTTTAAAAAAGTTTAAGAAAATTGCTTTAAAAACCGGTATAAATATTGGAAAATATAAAATAAACTTTTCTCAAAAAAATGTAGAAAAACCGGCGGAAAAATAATAAAAAATACCATGAAAAACTCAGTTATAAGCGGAACAAATACCAACATAAAAACCCTAATTTGCTTTAATACAGCAAAAAAGTGATTTAAAAAAAAAGTTTAAGAAAATTGAAATATAAAATAAACTTTTGTCAGAAAAAAGTAAAAAATTGGAGGAAAAGTTACAAAAAATCCCATAAAAAAACTCAGTTATAAGCGGAACAAATACCATCATAAAAAACCCTAATTTGCCCAAAAAAACAAAAATTAATTCAGCAAAAAAGTGTTGTTTAATAGTGTATTGAAGAACTAGATTGGTAAGGGTTGATTTGGTGCACAAGTGGCAGTGCGCCCATACCCCTTGCGTGTTTTTTAAGCTATTTTATCAAATTTGCGTCAAAAAACAAAACAAAAAACAGATATCATTTAATCAGAGAATTATATAATTAAAAAAAATAGAAGATAAAGCTATATTTCTGTCTAAAAAAGGCAAAAAAACGTAAAAACCCACTATGCTGAACAAATAGCAACATAAAAACATTTATTAATGTGCTAAAAAAACAAAAATAACTTTTGAAAATTAAAATAAATACAGCTGAAAATTGCAATTTGAGAAAAAATATTTTAATTTTGCAATTAATTTTGCGCAATTAAATTAACACTAATGACTACATAACTGTAACAGTTTATGTTTATTTTATAACTGTATTAAACCAAATAAATAAATAAATAAAACTTTTTAATTTTTAACAATATTATATAATTTAAAACAAATATGTTAATGCCAAAGAAAACTAATTAGTAGTATCTAATTAGAATACAAAAAAATTAATAAATTAGAAAAAAATTACAACTTTTGTTCAAATTTCATATTTGATAAAAAGCTTTACAGAAACATCTTCAAAAAAAGAATTAAATAAAAATAAACGATTTAGAAAATTTATTTTCTTTAATGAAAAACAAATAACTAAAACAAAATACCTTTTACTCGTAAATTTTATAAAATGAATCAGATTGAGAATTATTTTCTTTTATAAAACAAAAATAAAAATAAACATAAAAAACAAGAAGCAAAAGATTGAAAAAATAAACATAATGAAAAGAAAAAGAAAGAAGAAATAGAATGTATGAAAATGCGAGTAAGAGGAAGGTTAAACAAAATACTGAATAAAGTGAAGAGAAAAAAAGAAGAAAAAAACAAGGAAAAATTTAATGTTAGAATAGAATTTTATAATTCGATCACTTACCCGCCATGACCGCCTGCGTCGCAAAGGCCCAGTAAGGAAATAATCCCGAAGGAAGCTATCTGTAATGGTAAAAATTAAAAAAATGTTCAGCGAGAATTCCAGGAAAATTTACCAAATAAAGGGAAACCATATTGCTTGGGCTGGCTACGAATAGGATTTTACACAAGAGAGAAATGCACTGCACCAAATCCGGGAGATTTGTGATGGTTGATGGGATTGGCGAATGGCTATTTATATGGTAGTGCTTTGTCGGTAAAATGAAAGGAAAAAAGATATATTAAGTAGTAGATTCATGAAAGTAGAAGAAAAACGCATCCAACCATACCCCAGGCGAATCCATTTGCTCTCTTTCTATCCACATTGGCGGAGGATTACTAATTATTAGGGAAGAATTTCCACAGGAATTCCTATTTCTTCATAAACTCCATAATTACACCGCCAGAGATATCTAAGAAGAAAATAATATCTTCAAGATTCTGCAAAAAAATGCGGAAAATAGAAACTATTTTTTTTTTTTGGTCATTGGTCTCAAATTATTATATTCATATATTCCAACTTCTCTAATTGTTTTATTATCCGTAATTATATTAAAAAAAATAATTATTATCATAAATAATGGAGAAAGTATATAAAGTTACATTATTACCACGGATAGACATTAGAGGTCAGGGTAGGCTAAGGTTAACATTTTATTATTAAGTAACATTGTTTATCGTTGTTTCATAAACATCCTTCATTCATAATAAACAGTTTCAGTGTCAATAAAACATTTCTTTTGAAAAAAAAATTGTAGCTATCAAAATTCAAATGTCACAAAATTCGTACCTGGCAAAATTCGAAATAAAATATATTTTAATTTTTTGTTGAGATTACACATACTTTGTATAAAAATTATTATCTAAAAAGTATAACAAAGCGGCGGTTCTTCTTGGTATTTGTGCCGCTTATAACTGAGTTTTTTTATGGTATTTTTTGTTATTTTTCCTCCGATTTTTTTACATTTTTTTGACAAAAAGTTTATTTTATATTTTACATTATTCTTACCGGTTTTTAAAGCAATTTTCTTAAACTTGAAAAAAAAAAAACTTTTTTAATTGTATTTTTTATTTTTTGTATTTTTCTATCTTTATTTTCACTTCGTACAGATTTGAATTTATCATTCTCATACTTTTACACGATTCTTCTTCTGTAACTATCCTTAAAGCCTCTTAATTTATAAACAATTCCATTTTGTAAAAGTTTTTTTTCAAAAATATTGTTTTACTTTTAGCTTATTTTTTAGTATTTTTACAAAAAATTAATAATGTAGTTTTTTTCATTTTTAAAATTTTTTTTTCTTATATATTCCTTGAATTTTTGATACCTTTTTATATTTTTCTTTGATATTATTAAAAATTTTGCATTTGGTATTGGTACTCGAGTTGTTTTGCTTAAATAAAGTTTTTCTGTTTTCTTGCTTTGCCTCTTGTTTGTCCATTTTTTTTTATATTTTTTTCTATTTTTTTAGAGTATCGTTAGTGTTTTTGCTTCACATTTTGTGTTTATTTTGTTTTTGTTGTGATATTTGTGCCAGAAATACCATTTTTTCAGTTTTTTTTTTTGCAAATGTTTAAATTTATGCTTTATTTTTTTTTAAAAAACCACAAATAAGTGGCAAATTGAATTAATTTAAGTCTACTTACGCCCGGTTACACAGAAGTTACTCGACATTTGATTGTTAATTGTTTATTTTTTGACAAATGTTTTTTGTTTTTTGTATTAATAATAAAACATTTCTTTTCAAAAAAAAATTGTAACTATCAAAATTCAAATGTCACAAAATTCGTACCTGGGAAAATTCGAAATAAAATATATTTTAATTTTTTGTTGAGATTACACACACTTTGTATAAAAATTATTATCTAAAAAGTATAACAAAGCGGCGGTTCTTCTTGGTATTTGTTCCGCTTATAACTGAGTTTTTTTATGGTATTTTTTGTTATTTTTCCTCCGATTTTTTTACATTTTTTTGACAAAAAGTTTATTTTATATTTTACATTATTCTTACCGGTTTTTAAAGCAATTTTCTTAAACTTTAAAAAAAAAAATTTTTTTAATTGTATTTTTTATTTTTTGTATTTTTCTATCTTTATTTTTACTTCGTACAGATTTGAATCTATAATTCTCATACTTTTACACGATTCTTCTTCTGTAACTATCCTTAAAGCCTCTTAATTTATAAACAATTCCATTTTGTAAAAGTTTTTTTTCAAAAATATTGTTTTACTTTTTGCTTATTTTTTAGTGTTTTTACAAAAAAATTGTATTGTGACTTTTTTCATTTTTTAAACTCTTTTTTCTTATATATTCCGTGAATTTTTGATACTTTTATATTATTTTTCTCTGATATTATTTAAAAATTTTGCATTTGGTACTCGGTTTTTTTTGCTTAAATAAAGTTTTTCTGTTTTCTTGCTTTGCCTCTTGTTTGTTCATTTTTTTTTACATTTTTTTCTATTTTTTTAGAGTATCGTTAGATTCAGGTGTACCTTTGGTACACCTGAAAAATGTGTTTTTGCTTCACATTTTGTGTTTATTTTGTTTTGGTTATGATATTTGTGCCAGAAATACCATTTTTTCAGTTTTTTTTTTGCAAATGTTTAAATTTATGCTTTATTTTTTTTTTAAAAACAACAAATAAGTGGCAAATTGAATTAATGATTTTAAGTCTACTTACGCCCGGTTACACAGAAGTTACTCGACATTTGATTGTTAATTGTTTATTTTTTGACAAATGTTTTTTGTTTTTTGTATTAATAATAAAACATTTCTTTTCAAAAAAAAATTGTAACTATCAAAATTCAAATGTCACAAAATTCCTACCTGGCAAAATTCAAAGTAAAATATATTTTAATTTTTTGTTGAGATTACACATACTTTGTATAAAAATTATTTTCTAAAAAGTATAACAAAGCGGTGGTTCTTCTTGTTTTGCTATATTTGTATTTTTTTTTAAGTTTTTTCACTTTAAATTAACTCTATTTTTTGATTTTTGGTTTACTATTGTGCAATCTATGGATAAAAGTCTTTTTATTAAGCTGTTATATGTTTATCTTTATTTTTCAATTTGTTTCATTTATTTCTCTTTTCTTGAACTTTTGTATTCTATCTTCTGGTTTTTTTATTTTTGTTTTACTATGGTTTTTGTGTCTTTAAAATCTTGAATTTGGTTTTCCAACCATTTTGTCACTTTCTCACCATATACACTATGGCTTTAGATCAACAGTAAACGCCCAATTTTTTTTTCTTCTTCTACTTCTTCTATTTGTCTTCTTTTAATAATTAACTTTTTTTTCTTAATTTATAGATTAAATTTTAATTTAATTGAAAAATAAATTATTTAATGAAAATCTTGATTTGACTAGAAAAAAGTTATCGGAAAGTGGTCATTAAAATAATTAATTCAAAGCCAACGAGTGGTATTTGGCACGAAAATTCATCAAATGCAGTTGATTTCTAGCCAGTGAGACTTGGCCAGTGATTGGATGAATTCGAATTAACAGTGTCGTTTGATTGGTTTAAATTTTTTGTCTTTGATTAAAAAGAAAATTTGGATTTCACCTGAAAAGCGCAACTAGTCAGTATAATGGTGACATTAAATATGGAGATTTTGAGGAAGAAACTACAAACAAAATGAAAAAAAATTTTTTTCTAAGATATTGTAACTTAATAGCATTATTTGTCTGCTAAGGTATAGGCAAAAAGCGTTGAACGTCAGCTGTCACCAACATGACAAAACTAAATGTTACCAAAATCAGTTTAATAATACAATCCATTATTAAACTACTTTCAATATAATAATAAAACCATCCAAGAAAGCTTTCTTTTTTGATAATTGTTTTTTTGTTTTATTTTAGATAAAAGTATATTTATCGTTCTATTTTGTTTTTTAGCTGTTGTTCATTCCAAAGATTGTTTTCTAGTTCTAAATATCATTTCATGTTTTCGTTTCTAATTAGTTTGTTGATGAGTTTATCAATTATTATTTTAAGTGAATGGTCATAGTTGGTAAATCATGCAGACAATGATAATAACAGCTAAGCATCAGTCATGCTCCTCTACTTAACAATGTCCGCTGCTCTATTTTGGGCAGCCAACTAGCGTGATCATTAAGCCTAAAATTGAATGCACTAAAATTACACGTTTGGTGTTTTTTTTTCTATCAAATTAGCGTTCTAGAATGCACTTAATTTGAAATTTGTTCTTTAATTAGTTTTCCACATATTGTGCTTTATGATCATATTTTCTATGAAAGTTGCTGTTTTTTTTATTTTCAAATAAATGATAATATTATTCAAAGCCAACTTAATGCTTTCTACGTCTGGAGATTTGATGCATTTTGCAATGTTTACTGCGATTAAGTGCAAAGTGGGTTTCAGTTTGTGTTGTGCATTGTTTTTTTGTGCAAAAAGTTTGTGATTTTGTGTTTATCTGATAATACTCTTAGTAGCTTTAAATATCTCATAAAAATTTCATGTATCTTACAAATCCTCAAGACAGCGCTGTTTTGTTTTATTAGAAACTCATCAGTCTATTTCACTTTTATTTTACCATAAAGATGTAGGTGTCTGACTGAAATTGTTTAAATTATGATAAATGGTAGCCATTTTTATATTGCTTTTTAAATACCGAGTGGCTGTTTAATAATATAACCTTAAAGAAAAAAATCTAGAGCTGTTAAATCCGGTGAACGTGGAGGCTAATTGAAACCGCTTGTACGAGAATCTTTGTGTCCCTCGCAGTGTGCTCTGTCTTAAAAAATGTTCTACTGCAGTTGATGGAAACAGCAACTTTGTGTCCATTGAGTCGATTATCTTTTTCATGAGTTCTCGATGAGTTCCAATAAAACATGTTCAAGTTTTATTGATACTGATATTTTTTATGGCAATTTTGTAAATAATGCTGTTTTTCTTTTGTTTTTTTTTGCAGAATAAACCGAGAAGGCTATTTTTTCCCTCGCCGCTACTGCTTTCAAATTTGCAGGAAGCGTTTGGCCGATTAATAACAATAACAAAGTAATTGCCATTCACTCACTCATCATCTCTTTTTCGTTATATTTTCGAACTACATTCACCATTTATCCATCGTCCACTCTTAAGCTGCTTTTCCTTTCGCCGGACGGATGAGAAAGAAAGTAAACACTTCTAATGCCATTACAAAAAAGAAAAAAAGGACGATATGCACCATCCAATGACCGCCAATTTTTACACCTTTGGTTGGCAAAAGTTACCAGCAGTAGTGCAAATTCAGTTGCTCAAAGAGTAATAAGACAGTTTCGGAATTGCCAAAAATTCGTGTGGCGATTTATGCATCCGATGCGCATTAGTACTCGAGCGTATTTCCAAAAATTCGTGTGGTTGATCACAGACGTGCATTGCTAATCAAGTGTGAAAAAGGCAGTTAAATTACACGAGTAGGTAAATACATAATAATTACGAGTTTTGCTGCAAAAAACCGCTTTCTTCGTGCTAAAGTACCATTGTAGTTGTGGTAATCTCCTAATATAAACAAAGGATAAACGAGACGTTTCTCAGTGTGGCTTATGATGGCTCCTCAAAGATTTAAGGTACTATTTATTATTTATTTCCCCCGAAAACAAAATATTAATTGTTATTTATTCTTTTCAGGTACTTCTTTTGATGAGTATTATTGCTATATTTCTTTGTGACGCTGCTTACACTGGGTAGGTACCATTCATGGACTTTTAAATATATTTTTTATATAAATATTCCGTTAATGATGGTATAATTGGTTGTATTTGAGTGGTTTTACAGTCTTTGCTCTTATTATGTTAATTTAGTAATATTTGTTTTATTAGGTGGTAATAGTATATTACAAACCGAGGCGGAAAGCGTCTAAATTTACCGTAAATTTGGGGCAAAATTAGAATGTTTTTGTAGTAAGGTTTGTATACTATTTTATTCGCGATCGTTCTATTATTGAAAATTTATGACAGATGTCAAATGTTATCACATTTGCTTGTATAACGCCTAATTCTCAAATTTAAATTATTTAGACCGCAAAGAAAATGTAGACCAAAAAAAAATTACTTTGGAAAGTTTATTTTCAAGATAAAACGAAAAATCCTAGACAAAAACCAATAACAGATTTGATATCAGAAAGCTTTAGTTAAGCTTGAGTAATTTTTTTTAGTCAAAAAAAAAGTCTTTTTACATGTTTTTAAAGATCTTATTTTTGGTGCGACATCTAGTGAGCAAAAATTGAACACACTTAAAAGTGCAAAATTAGGTTTTTTCAAACTAAAAGAATGTTAAAATTACAAACAATTTTGCGTTTTTTGGCTTTTAAGAGGATAGGAATAGGCTTATGACTGATACAATCGCGAATAAATGTTAAATACAGCGTGGACAACAATGACTGTTTGAGTTGGCAATCCTACATTTGATTACTACACTTCCTGTTGTTGACGGGTGACATTTTTGACAATAACAAAATCATTGACAGATGCCAATTAAAAAGTTAGTCGTTGTGACATAACCTACAAGCGTATCTGGTTACAATAAAAAAGTATCTAAAAAGTGTTGCCAACTCAAACAGTCATTGTTGGCCACGCTGTATATAAAAAATTTTGTTACTAGTTTAACAAGAATTTTTTTTTTAAATTTCTTGTAAATTGTAAAAATAGTATTATGTCATAGTTGGCCATGCCTATGAAATTGTCTGGATGGACCCCATAATTTTTAAAACAATTGCTTCAAATGTCAAAAACTCAATTTTTTGTTTTTGAATTTAAAATAGTTTTCTCTCAAAAACAAAAGAATCTTATTTTCGTAGCGGTCATCGAGTTGATTGTGAATGGTGAATTATTAAACCCTTTTTTTTTCTAATAAAACATTTTGCTGCAAGATATTGAAAGTAGATTTTGCAGCTATTATTTGCTTACTTTTATGACGATAAAATTGTAAACGGGTACTTTCAGCAAGACGGTGTCACTCCCCGAGACCTTGGATATGATAACTAATGAGTTATCAGCTAAAATACAGCCATAGTATACCATTCAAAATCTTGCAACTTTACCCTATGTGACTTTTTTTTGTGACCTTATTTAAAAAACTCGATAATATATATCAATTTTTTATAATACTTCAACAGTCATTTTTTTAACAAAAAAACAAATATTTTTGCAAACACAGATGCAAATCGAAAAAATTCATAAATAATAATATTAAGAATTTTATTATATTATTCAGACATTTGCATTTAATTGTATAATTTTAAAATTTGTTTTTAAAATTATTGTATCAGCTGCAGGTAAGTTTTTATTACATAATTGGTTTCATTTTTTGTTTTCATTGTTATTAATTGTTTTTTTTTGTTAAAAAACATTTATTTTTTTGTTTTTATTATTTTGTTAAATTAAAATTTTTTTTTAAGTTTTTTATTAATGGTTTTTTTTACTCATTATATTTTTTTTAGTTGCTAGCCTTTAATAAATCTTATTTTTTTTTAATATTATGTGTACAGTTTGTTTGTTTTGTTTTGTTTTTTATTGTTTCTTTGGCTTATTTCTTTTGTTTAGTTTTTTTATTTAATAGATAAAATATATAATTTAATTAATAATGAAATATTGCTTGCTATCTTCAGTATGAACTCTCATAAAAATATCAATCTAAAACAACTTTCATTCTTAATTGGTAATGACTTTTACTATTACCTTCAAATGTCACTCTAATTACGCTAGAATGATGTCATTGACCCATCCACAACTTTCTTAATAATTTTGATCATAATAATCATTAGAAATTAATATCAAATTTGTTTACCATTCTCTCCAGATCACACCAATTATTGTTTATTCTTGTATTGTGTTCAATTTAATATGATTTGAGTGTTATAAAAGAAAGTGATCAAGATTGTCACTTTGAAAAGTTGTTTACAAATTTTTAATAGCTTATTAATTAATTAATTTATAGCAAATCAACAAAACATATTCATAAATAACTGGTTTTATATTTGAATCTTCATATTGAGTTTAATTAGAACATCAATGAGTTTTATTTGCCAAAATACGTTTTTTTTTCAGTTTGATAGAAAATAATAATAAATAATATTTTAATAAACAATTATAATAAGTATTAACAATAGTAACTCACGGTAACAATCGGCTGAAAACCAACAGATCATAAATAAAAGTCTGACGTATTATGTAAGTCACAACCGTATTATGTTATAAAAAAAAACAAAATGCCTAATGTTTTTTTATTATTAAAAAAATAATGTCACAAATTAGTAAATAATAAACTCTTTTGACAGTTCGAAATAATTACAATAGCCTTTTCAACGCATTTATTTTAATAAAAAAAAAAAACAACATAAATAAATAAAATAAAAAAAAAAACTTAAAATAAATTTTAGTAAATATTTAAAGAGATAAAATATTAGGATGACAAGTTTGGGATAGCATAAACAAATAAAGCTGCTTAATAATAAATAATAATAAAAAAAAATAAATAAAAATGCTAAAGTTTGAAGATAAAATTAGCAAACAAGAAAAGCCAGAAAGTGGTAAGTAGAAAAGCAGATAACCAGATAAAAGAAAGAAAGAAAACAGTTCTATCACAAAAAAAATGAGAAAAAAAGAGAAACAGGACAATAAATGCGCAGAGAATCAAAAGATAGAAATAAAAACATAGACAAACAAAAATAGAAGAAATAAAATTAGAGAAAGCAGATAAGAGAAGGTTACCTGAGTAAAAATAAAATAAAAAAGAGAGAAAACTTTGAAGACAAAAATGAGGAAGAGAAAGTGAACTTTGAGTGAAAAAAAAATTAAAAATATGTAAAAAAAAAGAAGAAAAACATTACAACACAACATGATAAAAGAATGTGTGGAAGAAAAAAAAGACGTAATGGAAAGAGAGAAAATATAATGAGAGAAAGAAATTAAACAAAATAATAATTAAAAAAAAAATCAAACCAAAAAATCTCAACTATGTATAGTGAGCAAATACGCACTATATTTATTTTTTATTTGTTTTTAGTAACGTATTTGTACTAATTTTTGACTTTAATCGATTTGTTGACATAGTTTTTTTATGTAAATAATAAGAAAAAAGTAAATAATTTTAAAATACATACTGTTTGTTGTATATTTTTATGTATCTATAAAATAATTTGTAACAGTAATATTTATTTCTTGATTACAAAGGCTCTACTACCAGCCCCATTCAAAGGCACCCCGCTTTCGGCTCCGTTTACCCTTCGAGGGTAACCACTACATAATCGTCCAAAAGCACGCAAGACATCGCCCGATCACCAACGTCGTCGATAAATTCAACCCATCGTCGAAAGCCCAGAAAAAACAACCAAAACACCTCTTCGATGGTACTAAATTACCATCGCCGGATGGGCCGAAAGGCGTAATAGCCGGGTATTATTTGGACGACGACAAAAACCTGAAAAAGGAAGTTATTGATCTGACCATGGGGCCGTTTCGACCGGTACCATTGGTAGAATATGGTCCTCCTAATCCTCCATTAGCCCTCACAAAGTTTCATCATCATCATGATCATGATGATGATGTCAAACCGGTTACCGAAAATATTCAAGACGACTTGAAATTTGATTTTAGGACGAATGAACATTCGTTTTGAAATTTTTTAGAAATCTTCAATTGTTTTTTGTTTTGCCAAATTTTTAAACAAGTTTCATTTGGAAAAAATGAAAATTTTGTTTCGCCACAGTATTTTTGAAAGAGATTATCAGCGAGATTATTAGAGATATCAGGTAGGCCATGATATAGAAACCGTATATCAAAGGGTACTTCTTAGATATGTCAAAAAATAAATTACAAAATGGTCTTTATAAGTAAGCACAACATTTTTTCAATAAAATCTTACTATCGTAACTGTATTTGTTTAGAAAATAAACATAAACGTACTTGAATGATTATAATTATTATTTATCAATAATTATTTATTGAGACTGGGAGCGTCCGACACCGTCCACGCAGCGGCAGACCTAGTGTAAAGTTTAAAAAGAACATCAACAGTCGCTACCATTTTTAATCTTTAAAACTGAGAAAAAATAACAAAAAAAAAAACGTTTTTTTTTAAATTTTGGTTTAATTGAGTCATTATTTTGTAATATTTTATATAAAATAGTTAAAAAATGGCGGATGCGCCAATACGCTTTTTAGTAAATTGTATATACTTAGCTTGATTTGAAAATAAATTACTATTTTTTTTAAATGTTGCCTTTTCAGTGAATTATCTTATCTATTTATTTATTCAAAATAACTTACAGCCAGACTTCGAGGTAAAATCTGTAAATATGTTTTGGTTATTATTGTTCTAATATAACAATACAATTGGAAAATACAATTTTTTTGGAAAAAAATAAAAGTTTTTCACGACTATGCTTACAAAAAGTAGATAAACAGCTAAGTTGTTAAAATAGCTCACTTGTTTTTATGACTTTTTTATTATTTGCCTGTTTTTGTTGTCTTCTATTCTTTGTTTTGATATTTAGTTATTTATTTGGAAACACTTTCTATACATTTTTTGTTCATGTTTTGAGCTTAAAACTGTGATATTTGATTAATTTTAAGTTCAAGATTTTGTAAAAAATTTTGCAAAAATGCTCTAATTGTTTTTATCAATACAATGTTACTTTTTAGTAAATAATTCATTTTTTATTTTTTTTTTTTTGAAATATATTTTTTATTATTTTTGTAAAATTCTTACTAAAAGTCACTAACTTGCTTACCGCCCATAACTTCAATCTACGTCATCCAGGTATTTACATTAGGACCATCTGGAGCCGTAATGGAGACGTCATTTTGTTGAGATGGGTCTCTTCTGTCTGACTGACTCCATCAGCCTAATTTATCTTAATACCACCTCTGGTTATCCAAACAAGAAAAAACATTGTGAACATTAGGCATTTTTAAAATGTCTTCACGCAAATGAAATTTTTGACTTTTTTTTCGATTATTTGATCTGGCTTAATGGGCTAATAAAAGTTTGGGGGAAAAAACCAAAATAATTAGTGTAAATTAGAAAACAAATAATAATAGTAATAACAGAAAACATGATAAATTACATAAATAATTAAAAAAACCAAAATTAAGAATATTTTTTTAATTTTTTTTTTGTTTATAAATAATTATTTTGCTAATAAAAGTTTGAGGAGAAAAAAACCAAAATAATTAGAGTAAATTAGAAAACAAATAATAATAGTAATAACAGAAAACATGGTAAATTACATAAATAATTAAAAAAACAAAAATAAAGAATATTTTTTTAATTTTTTTTTTGTTTATAAATAATTATTTTGCTAATAAAAGTTTGAGGAGAAAAAAACCAAAATAATTAGTGCAAATTAGAAAACAAATAATAATAGTAATAACAGAAAACATGGTAAATTACATAAATAATTAAAAAAACAAAAATAAAGAATATTTTTTTAATTTTTTTTTTGTTTATAAATAATTATTTTGATAATAAAAGTTTGAGGAGAAAAAAACCAAAATAATTAGTGTAAATTAGAAAACAAATAATAATAGTAATAACAGAAAACATGATAAATTACATAAATAATTAAAAAAACCAAAATTAAGAATATTTTTTTAATTTTTTTTTTGTTTATAAATAATTATTTTGCTAATAAAAGTTTGAGGAGAAAAAAACCAAAATAATTAGAGTAAATTAGAAAACAAATAATAATAGTAATAACAGAAAACATGGTAAATTACATAAATAATTAAAAAAACCAAAATTAAGAATATTTTTTTAATTTTTTTTTTGTTTATAAATAATTATTTTGCTAATAAAAGTTTGAGGAGAAAAAAACCAAAATAATTAGTGCAAATTAGAAAACAAATAATAATAGTAATAACAGAAAACATGGTAAATTACATAAATAATTAAAAAAACCAAAATTAAGAATATTTTTTTGATATTTTTTTTGTGTATAAATAATTATTTTGCTAATAAAAGCTTGAGGGAAAAAAACCAAAATAATTAGTGTAAATTAGGAAACAAATAATAATAGTAATAACAGAAAACATGGTAAATTACATAAATAATTAAAAAAACAAAAAATATTTAAAATTTTTTTTTTTGCATCAGTGCACAGTTAAAAAAACTGTGATGATTTTACTTCCACTATTGACTAAATACACCAATACATTAAAAAAAAAATTAAATCAAGAAAAACATTTTAAAAAAGCTAAAAAAACAAAAAGTTTTTAAAAAAGTAAAAAAAATGGCGAAAGAGTTAGAAGGAAAGGTAAAAAGAGCCATAATTAGACAAAAATTCTTAGAAAATTAAAAGAAAGATGAAAAAGATATAAAAAAAGTAAACAAACAAATTGAGAAAATATAGAGAAAGAAAAAATATGCAAAATAAAATAGAAAGAAAGACAAGATGGCATTTTAAAGAACATATAGAAGTACAAAAAATTTAAAAAAAGTAAAAAAACAAATTGAGAAAATATAAAGAAAGAAAAAATATACAAAATAAAATAAAAAGAAAAACAAGATGGTATTTTCAAAAACAAAAAAAAATTGAAAAAATATGAGAAAAGCGAAATTTGAATGAACTATTTTTGCAACAACGTCTATGTCTGTCTTTTATTATGTGCATTATTGTAAACAATTATTGTTGTTGCATAAAAAGTAATAAATTATCTAAAAATAATGATATTACTCCAGATTACTTTCATTAAACACTTTCACTTAATCTAAAAGAAGAATCTAAAGATCTAAATGGAAAGTACCCTTGACAATGTTCTATGAAACTTATAGCATTGAATGCCGTTTCAGATCATTGCTCTCAATTTCAATTATTGCTTTCCATTTTTGATCTCAATTTAATATAGACAGACTAATTGTTTATTTACGCAAATAGTGAGAAATTGATTTATTCTGCGTTTAGAAAATAAGCTTTCTTATTGTAATTTTATCAAAAAAAATTTCATAATAGACTGTTACGGTTTAAAGATGTAAAGGCGGTCAAATAAGTGGTAGCCCGCTTTAAAATAGTTTCATTCATACACAACTAGAGGGCGTGCAAACTTCAGGTTGACTAAAGTAACATTTTAAAAAGTAGAAAAAAATATCTACGTTTTTTTGAGTATGATAGCTAAAGTAGATAGCTGTTATACAAAGGATACTAGAACAATACGTAGCCAAACGCACCAAGGCACTTATTTAACTATCGTTCGAGTCAGAAAATAACCATCACATGGACAACATTATCTAGGAGATGTTGTCATCTGAGAGTAATTCATGTTACCTAAAATGTACGAGCATCTTAAATGCAGGTGAAAAGTAATTTTTGCATTTTTGGCGGTAAAGTGATAAGACTTTAATTTTTTTTTTAATAAAAAATATTGTGTTTTGTTTAAAAAGTCTGAAAAATTGTCTATTGCCGACAAAACCCATTCCTGAGATTAAATGAGATTACTTCGTAAAAAATGTTTACAATGTAGTGTTGATCTTATAGTATATAGTGTTGTTTTTTTTTCGATTGGTTTTGCTTCTATTTTAAACTCATCACTTAAATTATATTTATTAAGTAATGTAGTAAATCTAGCGACCTCTATTAGAAGCTACTTTACTTCAACAAGTTGAGAAACTGTTTGAATTATACGTCGCTTTAAATGACAGATGTTAGTTTTGATAGACACAAATTGAGGCAAAAAGTATATCACTGATGGAAATGGAAGAGTTATAATGTTAGCGCCTTTTGTGTCAAACTCATATTTTGTAATTTAATTTTTTTTGCTTAACTACTTACAAGTAGAATAGGAAATTCATTATGAACACTCATCAGAAAGTCGCAATTTTAGTAATTAAATTTTTTTTTTTTATTTAATTAATTAATTACCAATTAATTGGAAAATAGAATTAATAATTAATTAATTTTCAGAACTAATACTATTATTCTAGTATAGACCATTAACAATACAACTAAAAGTATAGTGTTTAACAGTGCTTTTTAGGTAGAAATTTTGTTTTTATTAATTAGAATTTTTTACAAATAATAATTATAACAGTCGCTAATTAATCCTAAATTAAGAAAAATAATTTTGTAGTTCAACTAATTTTATTTTTTATATTAATAAAAAAATATGATTAAAATAAGATTTTCCATCAAAATTTATAATTCTTAATAAATATAAAAGCAGCAAAATTTTTTTCTATTATATTTCCAAAAATTAATAATACAATTTTTTAATTTTTTTCTCTATGTATTTTTTGTTATCCTAAAAAAATATTTTTTTCGAGAAACAGAGCTAGAATAGGTGTTGAAGAGAGAGTCTGCTCTTCTAACCCTTAAAATCATCTATAAAACCAAAAAAAAAATTAAATTTTGAAAATGTTTTAGGTTTTTTTGCAAAATGTAGTCGCAATTGTGTAAAAAAAATTGCAATTTTAATTTATTTTTGTAAAACTGTTTCAAAATATTCAAAATTTCACAAAATTGACACAAAAATGCAGTTTTTCCTTTAAAATAGTGAAAAAATATTTTATTGTTTTAATTTTTTTTTAATTAAAATTCTTATGATTTGAAGTTTTCACAAGAAAAAGCTGTTAAACACTATACTTTCGGTTGTATTGTCAGTTGTCTATAGTAGAAACAGAATCACAGTTTCAATACTATAATTATAGAGAAAAAATTGATTAAAAATTTTTTTTTAAATAAAAATTTGGTTTTTAAAATAATACAAAAACAAAAAATCATAGCAACCAACGAATACTAGATTTTATTTTAAAATGTTTCAAGCTTAAATAATTTTTTTAATTTTTTAAAATAAAAAAAAAAAAATTTTTGACTGAAAAACTTTTTTTTTAGGAAAGTTTCAAAAATTTTTTTAAAAACCATCAATTACTTGATTTGAATGCAGAAAGCTTTAATTAATTTATGTAATTTATTAAAATTTTTTAGGAAAAGAAAAATTTGTGACTGAAAAATTTTTTCAATTGCATTTTTCTAATATTAAAATTTAAAAATTTTTTATAAAATGATTCAAAAAAATTATAAAAATTCAAAGAGCCTAATTAAAGCCTTCTGAATAAAATTTCGTTGATAAAAAAAATGTTAAAAATATTAAAAAAGTTGCACAAAATTTTGTAGTTAGCAGCTGAAGCAGAGTTGAATAAAAAAATTAACAAAAAAAATATAAATAACAGAAAAAGAAAACAAAGTTAGGTTTAGATTCCTATTTTATTAGCTTTCCGGAACAATGGCCTAATTTGCAAAAAAAAAATTATTAGTTTCAACACCGGAAAAAAAATTCATTAAAAGAAAATTTTTTTCTAAAATGAAAATTAGTTTTTCAGATAAAATTAAAACGAAAATTTCCAGCAACAAACAAACTGTTGATTTGAATTTAGAAAAGTCCTATTAAACTTGGTAATTTTTTAAGAAAAAAATTTTTTGATCAAAATTTTTCCATGTCTGGAAATTTTTTCAAAAAATTAAAATTTTAAAAATTGTTCAAAAAATACAAATAAATTTAGAGAGCTTCTTTGAAGCCTACTGAATCAGATTTCGTCAATAAAAAAAATTGTAAAAATTTATTAAAAAAGTTAGACAAAAAAGTCTTAGTTAGCAGCTGAGGCAAAAATTGAATAAAAAAAATAACAAAAAAAAAACTACTTGATATTAAAAGTTAGGTTTGGATTCCTTGTTTCATTAGCTATCTGGAACAGCAACTGAAATGCCAGAAAGAAATTATTAGCTTTAATAACAGAAAAAAAATAATTGAAAAAAATATATTTTTTTAATACAAAAATATTTTTCAAATTAAACTAAAATGAAAATATCTAGCAACCGAAAAACGAATTTTTGATTTAAATTTAGAAAACTTCAATTAAGCTTAGAGAATTTTTTGAGATTTTTTTAAAAATTGACATTTTTTGGCCAAAAAATTTTCTATGTAAAAATTTTTTTTAAATATTAAAAATTTAAAAATTGAAGAAAACAACCTGATAAAAATTAAAAATAAAATTAGGTTTAGATTCTTTGTTTCATTATCTTTTTGAAAAAGTAAATAAAATTGCTCAAAAAAAATTAATTAGTTTCGATACAAAAAAACAAAAAAATTAATGTTTATTTCTCAAATAAAATTAAAACAAAAAATTCTAGCTACCAACAATTTATTTATTTAAAACTTCAATTAAGCTTGGGGAATTTTTTGAGATTTTTTTCAAAAATGACGTTTTTTGGCCGAAAAATAAAAATTTAAAAAATTTTCAAAAATTGAATAAAACCTCTTTATAGAAAATAGAAAAAAAATAGGTTTAGATTCTTTATTTCATTAGCTTTTTGAAATAGTAAAAGTTGCTGAAAAAAATTTATTAATATTGCCACCACAAAAATTAAAAAATTAATGGTTATTTTTCAAATAAAATCAAAACAGGAAATTCTAGCTACCAACATATTTTTATTTAGAATCAATGAAGCTTGAGTATTTTTTTGAAAATTTTTGAAAAATATTTTTAGGCCGAAAAACTGTTCATAAAATTTTTTTTCTAAAATTGAGATTTTACATTTTTTCCAAAAACTGTTTAAAAAATTTAAAGAGCTATAGGAAAAAAATCCATAAATTGCTAAAAAAATATTAAAAAAGTTAAATTAAAATTTCTATACTTAAGTGCAGTTTTGAGCTAACCAACACACAGAGAAAAATGTATTAGCTTCAACGCACTATCGTTAGCCACCTGGCTACCGATACAAATCCGTTAACCGAGTTCTTTAGTTATTTTAAAAAAAAAATCAAATTGTATTAGGATTTCGAGAGCTATTGGACATTATGAAATTTGAATTTTTTTCAAAAATATATGAGAAAGCTAGTCGAATACTTTGAATTTGTTTGCAACAACAATGCGCCCAAACAAATCAAATAATAATTGTCAAACTTTGACCTTTTATTAGACACTCGTTAAAGTGAAATTTCTATCTCTTTCACATCGTCGACGTGGTGATAAAAATAAGTAAAAGGAAGGAAGAATCTAACAATAAAAATATTTCCTCTAGGATCATCATCTTGTAATTATTATTACCACAATAAATCATTATATAAAGATTTCTTCAAAAAAAAAAAAATCTATTTCAATCAACTCTTGCCACGTTTTCTCACGTTGAATTATTTTGATAACATCTTCGAGACGACTTTCATTTATTTCAGACTTTGCCGGAGTAATAACCTAAATTAGGGATCATGGTTACTGGAACTTTTCCTTTCAGCTGCCATAACAAAATTAAAAAAAAAATTTTTTTAGTAAAGAGAAATTCTAATATTCCTCCTCTAATTGTTGCAATTACTCAGGAATAAAATATTATTCATAATATCATAATTGTCGCATAAATAAATGCGCTTTCCATAACTTTATTCAAATTGTTTTCTCTCCTTCATTTGTTTGTTTATAGAATGTTTTAGACGTTTCACTCGATGTTGTTATGTTTCATAATTAGCACAATTGCACCATTATGAAAGTGAACACTTGTAAAATAATATACTTTTTAATTTAAATAATTAAACTATTCGCACAGTTTTACCACTTGCCAAAAAGGTTGTTTAATAGACCACCAAGTGGTCATCATCAAGCAAATTCTTATTTACCTAGTTTTTGGAATTTTTTTGAGTGTTGCGAATAATCTTAAAAAGAGGACCGTTATCACCGCTAAGCAATAAAGCCTTAATAAAAATAAAAAAATTGTTTATTTTGAATTTAAATTATTGCTATTATTTGTTTTTCTAAGCCACGCAATTGATTTTTATGTGAGTGTTTGTTTTTTGGCAAAATCTTTCATTTTAAACAAAATTTAATTTTTTCCAATTGATGTCAAACTATCTTAGACATTATTTTAACAAAATAAAATGTTTGAAACGTAAGACTTTTGGGCTAAACAAGTAGTACCGAATTTCAAATGTGAACACTTGTGAAACAATATATTTTTTTGTTTTTTATTGTAGCAGGTTTCAAATTTGTTACGATTTATTAATTTGAATAATTAAACTATTTGCACAGTTTTACCACTTGCCGAAAAGATTGTTTAAGAGATCACCAAATGATCATCATCAAGAAAATTATTATTCACCTAGTTTTTGAAAATTTTTTGAGTATTTTCAATAATATAGAGTGTTTGTTTTTTGCCAAAATTTTTATTTTTGTTTTATGTTTAAAACAAAATTAGATTTTTTTTAATTGGAAATAATTTCTAAGTTTATTTCGGATATTTAAACAATTTTATATCCATTTCTTAACAGCCATTAGACAAGAAATTTAAACAAACATTTTTTTTTGTTTTAACAAAATTGCAAAATTACCATAGCACGGTAGTAATATCCACCATCTTAATTAACAATGACAAATATGACACTAATGACAGCCGGGAGCTGTCAAACTATAGGCATACTGTTTCAACAAAATAAAATGTTTGAAACTTAAGACCTTTGGGCTAAACAAGTAGTACAGAATCTCAAATGTGAATACTTGTGAAATAATATATTTTTTTGTTTTTTACTGTAACAGACTTCAAATTTGTTACGATTAATTAATTTAAATAATTAAACATTTTGCACAGTTTTACCACTTGCCAAAAATATTGTTTAATAGAACACCAAGTGATCATCATCAAGAAAATTATTATTTACCTAGTTTTTGGAATTTTTTTATGAACAGTCGAGCTATTCAACAAATTGCAACAGATTC
Source organism: Lagria hirta (assembly GCA_947359425.1). Classification (NCBI taxonomy): domain Eukaryota; kingdom Metazoa; phylum Arthropoda; class Insecta; order Coleoptera; family Tenebrionidae; genus Lagria; species Lagria hirta. The sequence continues at coordinate 31,337,031 of OX375797.1, forward strand.
AGATTTGAATAAATTGCAAAATTACCATAGCATCCATCATCTCAATTATCAATGACAAATGACACTAATGACAGCCGGGAGCTGTCAAACTATAGACACTGTTTTAACAAAATAATTTTTTTTAAACTTAAGACTAACTGCACTATTTAAACAAGAAATTTAAAACACCCACTTTTTTTTAAATTACCATCATCTCAATTAACAATGACACTAATGACAGCCGGGAGCTGTCAAACTATAGGCATTGTTTCAACAAAATAAAATGTTTGAAACTTAAGACCTTTTGGGCTAAACAAGTAGTACCGAATCTCAAATGTGAATATTTGTGAAACAATATATTTTCTTGTTTTTTACTGTAGCAGACTTCAAATTTATTACGATTTGCTAATTTGAATAATTAAACTATTTGCACAGTTTTACCACTTGCCAAAAATATTGTTTAATAGATCACCAAGTGATCATCATTAAGAAAATTATTATTCACCTAGATTTTAAAATTTTTTTATAGACAGTTGAGCTCTTCAGCAAATTGTAACAGATTCAGATTTGAATAAATTGCAAATGACACTAATGACAGCCGGGAGCTGTCAAACTATAGGCACTGATTTAACAAAATAAAATTTTTTAAACTTAAAACTAACTGCATTTTTTGACTTATTTACAAAAAACCCATGTTGTGCCAGTAATGGGCTTTTGATACCTAAACAAATAGTCCCAAATCTCAAATTAATGTTTTAATTTGAATATGAAAGTTTATTCATAATTTTTTTTTCTTTGAGTATAGTAAATAAAAAAAATTACTTTGTAAAAGTATGAAAATGATGTTCTAATTAGTATAATTCCATGTTTTATTTACACTTGGCTTAGTTCCGCTTAAAAACAACATTTTGTTTGTATGCATAACTGACATTGACATTAATTCGTTTGCATATTTTTGCTCTAATAACTTTTTCTCGTACGTTGACCGAGAACATGGAGGAACGACATAAATAAATGAATTATTACATCGTCTGTCGAAGAAAGTTTACAACAACAAGCAACAACGTCTCTTTCTTAATCCTTTCACTCAATTTCCAAGCTGATAGCTGCAAGAAGTGAAGTCACCACCCTTTGACATGCCACTTTCTCGATTTGACATCTGGGTTTAGAAAAAAAAACACGCTTTTTTAATTAAATGCCAAAGCTTAAGTTTGTGATTGAAGAAGATTTGTGAACATACTTACCAATGTTCGTTGATTTTCGAAAAGATAAAATAACACGTGTTTAGAGTGTCAAATTAGATTCAATTAAGATTACATTTAATTTTTTTTGAATTGGTAAAACACATAATTTGTTTATCAGTTACAAAATTGACACCTGGGAAATACTATCCCTGTACAGTGGCAAGACTGAGTCAGTTGGTAATGCAACCTGTCACTTGTCAATCATTTTTAGGTTATGTCACAAAGTAAAGCGACACATTTTTGACAATTATGTGGGATTTTTGGGTTATGTGTCACATTGCGTGTCTTTTTGCCAACCAAAAAATTCAAACATCATACCAACATAACGCAATAGATTTCAATCATTGAAGTCACCCGGTATATGCATGTCAGCAAAAAATTATTTCCTAGTTGTTCTTAGATTTCAGAGTTTTCGTTGCTAGGTTGCCATAAATTTGGTTAAGTTAGAAACCCTGAGAAACAAAAGATCTTGTAACAATTGTTTTGAATAATAAATAATAATAATTTATTTATTTTTTTATAAAAGTTTATTTTTAAGATAAAACTCAAGCAAAAAATCCTAGACCAATAATAGATTTGAATTTAGAAAGCTTTAATTAAGCTTAGGTATTTTTTTTTAAGATTTTTTAAATCTCAGTCTACGAATAAATAAATTTATTTTATTATTTGTTGATAAACACCAAAACAGATAAAGAATACTTTATATCTTGGTTATGCGTCTCAGACGACAAACGCTAAAGAGATTGACGATATCCTTCTTGTTCAATCAGTTGATTTTTTATCAAGTCGGCATATGTCATTAGTGACTTTTGCATTAAAATGCAGAAACATTTCTTTTTGAGAGATAATAGATGTCGCTACGAATTGCATTTTACAAATTAATAAGCTTTTGAGTAAATATAAAACACATTGTAAGATTAATTTTTTGCAATCAACTGTGTTTATTGTGGAATCTTAATTATGGGGTCTTACTGACGAGTGCCAATCACCATAAAACAAGTCAGAGTCTACAAATCCCTGTACTAAGTAAATTTATCAACTTTTTATATGTATCTAGTTGTACTAGTCTAAGCAGTTTCAAGTACAGCGTGGTCAACAAACAATGACTCTTTAAGTTGGCAAGACTTTTATTATTTGCCTAATTGCGACACTGTAACCTTGTTTTACACATAGTTGACATAACACTCAGAAAAAAAATTGTAGGTTATGTCACAGCGACTAACTTTTCAATTGGCAATGATGTTGTCAGTGTCAAAGATGTCAGCCGATAACAGCAAAAAGGAGTTGCAGTTGTACCATTTTAAAAAGATTGCCAACTTAAACAGTCATTATACCTAGTTGAAACCTAATCAAATAATTTTTTTCTTTAGTTTTGTATTATATAAAACTTGCTTCTCTAATTGAAAAACATTTCAGTCTAAAGAATTTAAAATTACATTTATTTGATTGTTGCGTAAGCAAAAGAAAGTAATTTCATTGAAGCAATTTTCCGATTAAACTTAAAAAAGCCGCCATTGCCCAACATACCCACTTATTATTTTCTTTCGCGCTTATTAGCACTCATCAGTGAAACATAATGAAAATTAATACTTAGAAGTGATAGATTGTTGTTGACAGGATAAGCTTCCAATAATATTATGTTGCAACGCCGTAAGACACTAAAAGCAAAAGCTTTTAGTTTTCTAATTGGTTTTTAATCGTAAATTATTGCCTATTAATATAGATTAGTTTCTCCTCCAATATCATATCGAAATGTTTGCTATAATGCAAACAACAAACAGCAATTAAAATAGTGCAAAATATTATAAAAGGCTTTCTCTGCAGATGTTCTCTCGATTTTGCAAAATCCAAAAATGTCCATTAGTCGAAATACGGAGACTTTCTCTTATAATGGCGAAACTAGAAAAAAACATTTTTATATTAGTCTCAGTGAAATAACGTTATATGGCCTAATCCTCTACTACTAAACCAAAGATTTAATTTTTTAACTACTCAAACTGTGTCTGAAATAAGCTTTAAACAGGTGTTGACAGATTATAAACAGGTAGATAATTTTTTTTATTTATTACAAAAAATTTATAGTTATTATATATATATATATATATATACCATATATATATAATATGGTTTATATATATATATACCAAGTGTTTTCTCAAAGATGTGGACAATTATATATAAACTTAAGCCAAGCGGCTATTGTTTTTCAAGACTATATAGCGTTATTTCATTTAGAGTACTATATCTAGTTGTTTTGATGATTGAAACTAAAATAATCTTAGCCACTTGGCTTTATTTAAATAGCAAAGTTTATTAAAAAAAATTAAATTTTAATAAAAACAAAATTAACACTCAAAGCACTGCTTGCTTGATCAAAAAAAAAATTCTTTTCTCTTTTCTTCTCTGACCTGACCTAACCTGACCTGATCTGGCTTTATTAAAATAGCAATTTTATAAAAAAAAAAATAAGTTTTCATAAAAGCAAAATTAAAACTCAAAGCACAGCCTGCTCGACCAAATAAAAAATTTTTTTCTCTTCGCTTTTCTCCTCTGACCTGACCTGACCTGATCTGGTTTTATTAAAATAGCGATTTTATTAAGAAAGATTAAACTTTTATAAAAACAAAATTAACATTCAAAGCACTGCTTGCTTGATCAAAAAAAAATTCTTTTCTTTTCTCTGACCTGACCTGACTTGATCTGGCTTTATTAAAATAGCGATTTTATTTAGAAAAATTAAACTTTTATTAAAACAAAATTAACACTCAAAGCACTGCCTGCTTGATCAAAAAAAAAATTCTTCTCTTTTCTCTGACCTGACCTGGCTTTATTTAAATAGCGATTTTATTAAAAAAGATTAAATTTTTATAAAAACAAAATTAACAATCAAAGCACAGCCTGCTAGACCCAAAAAAATTTTTTTCTCTTCGCTTCTCTCCTCTGACCTGACCTGACCTGATCTGGTTTTATTAAAATAGCGATTTTATTAAGAAAGATTAAACTTTTATTAAAACAAAATTAACATTCAAAGCACTGCTTGCTTGATCAAAAAAAAGTTCTTTTCTTTTCTCTGACCTGACCTGGCTTTATTTAAATAGCGATTTTATTAAAAAAGATTAAATTTTTATAAAAACAAAATTAACACTCAAAGCACAGCCTGCTAGACCAAAAAAAAATTTTTTTCTCTTCGCTTCTCTCCTCTGACCTGACCTGACCTGATGTGGTTTTATTAAAATAGCGATTTTATTAAGAAAGATTAAACTTTTATAAAAACAAAATTAACATTCAAAGCACTGCTTGCTTGATCAAAAAAAAATTCTTTTCTTTTCTCTGACCTGACCTGACCTGATCTGGTTTTATTAAAATAGCGATTTTATTTAGAAAAATTAAACTTTTATTAAAACAAAATTAACACTCAAAGCACTGCCTGCTTGATCAAAAAAAAAATTCTTCTCTTTTCTCTGACCTGACCTGGCTTTATTTAAATAGCGATTTTATTAAAAAAGATTAAATTTTTGAAAAAACAAAATTAACAATCAAAGCACAGCCTGCTAGACCAAAAAAAATTTTTTCTCTTCGCTTCTCTCCTCTGACCTGACCTGACCTGATCTGGTTATATTAAAATAGCGATTTTATTTAGAAAGATTAAACTTTTATTAAAACAAAATTAACACTCAAAGCACTGCCTGCTTGATCAAAAAAAAAAATTCTTTTCTTTTCTCTGGCCTGACCTGGCTTTATTTAAATAGCGATTTTATTAAAAAAGATTAAATTTTTATAAAAACAAAATTAACACTCAAAGCACAGCCTGCTAGACCAAAAAAAAATTCTTTTCTCTTCGCTTCTCTTCTCTGACTTGACCTGACTTGATCTGGCTTTATTAAAATAGCGATTTTATTTAGAAAGATTAAACTTTTATTAAAACAAAAGTAACATTCACAGCACTGCTTGCTTGATCAAAAAAAAGTTCTTTTCTTTTCTCTGACCTGACCTGGCTTTATTTAAATAGCGATTTTATTAAAAAAGATTAAATTTTTATAAAAACAAAATTAACACTCAAAGCACAGCCTGCTAGACCAAAAAAAAATTTTTTTCTCTTTGCTTCTCTCCTCTGACCTGACCTGACCTGATCTGGTTTTATTAAAATAGCGATTTTATTAAGAAAGATTAAACTTTTATAAAAACAAAAGTAACATTCACAGCACTGCTTGCTTGATCAAAAAAAAAAATTCTTTTCTTTTCTCTGGCCTGACCTGGCTTTATTTAAATAGCGATTTTATTAAAAAAGATTAAATTTTTGAAAAAACAAAATTAACAATCAAAGCACTGCCTGCTTGACCAAAAAAAAAATTCTCCTCTCCTCTAGGTCATTATTATAATGCTTGCACAAACAATTAACTTTCTTTTTTTGGGCTGTATATAATCTCAAACTAACAAATTTAACGCATTTCCGCAAAAGGTCAAAATGATTACTTTCGCTGGCCGTACTTAGAATGCCAAACAAGCAACCGAAGGTTGCGCAACCAAAAAAAGGAAAAAAAAAGATGTCTTCTAATTTTTTTACCATTATGAATGGCCGCTTATCAGCTACTTGATAATCAATTGAAGTGTGTGAATTTAAATTTCACATTCTCATTGGTTTATTTAAATAATATAATTGTTAATGGAGACGAGACTGTGAATAAAGATAAAACAATTGGTTTATTTAGAATATGTTAATATTTCCTATTGTTTATTCATTTGGAAAATGTAAAAAAATACAAACTTTTTATTGTAAATAAATCTACAGTGCTTCCAAGCAAACATAAACCTTGGAAAGGCGTGGTCTGTTTGCTTGGAAGCACTACTGTATATACACTCAATCAGTATCTTAAAAAACCCAATTTTAATTTATGTTTACAAAACATTAATAACAACATTCATTATTCAGGGAAGTATTCAGCTTAAACTCGATAAAACTCAGGCACGTGACACTTTGAGCTGTAAATGTTTCTTACTTTTGTTACCCTGTCCTTCTTATCATAAAATAATAAATAAACAATCAACAATAATTATTCTATTTACAAATTCAACAAATATCACATTTGACGTGATCTAGATAAATAGAATGTAAAAAATAATTGGTGAGCCTTAAAATGTTTACATGTATTATTGATGAGTGAATGTTTAATTAATAAACATGATTTTTAATGTTGAATAATTTCTATAAATAATCATATGTCTGAATTAATTAATTTTAAATTTATAATTAGAATTAAGAATTTAGAAAATAGCGGTTTTCTGTACTGAATTGATAATGTACAGCACTACAAACAGGGACAAGGAATAATACATAAAAGTTACATAAAAAACCTCTGTATAATATAGCAAAAACGGTTGAAATACACATACTGTACGTATTTCGAGTGTAAAGAGGGAAGCTATGCGGTGCTTTTTCGTGCCTCCTTGGCGCTCGCCACGAAATGGCTTTTTTTACACACTAAATACAACAATAATAGACAAAGAGGCCCAAAACGGTGGGCGTTTTCTTTACTATTTGTGTCAGTTGGACCGACTTTGGCTATACTTTATACTTATAAACAAATAAAATATAGACAAAAAAAAAATATAATTAAATGTATTGTTTATTGCTGAATCATAATTGTTTCAGTTTATATAATTGTTTACTTTAACTTAAAACTTAACAAAAAAAGGCATATAAATAATAAAATTTTAAAGAAACAAATAAATAATGAAATACATCTTAAAAATAATCTTTAACTTCTACAATTTTTATTCTACTCTTTTTATTCAAACACTCTTTAGGAGTTTCTTTTGCACCAGAAAAATGCCAATTGCATTTATAAATTCAAGTTGTAGGTTATCAAAATAAGACCAAAAAAATGTTTTTGGCGTTTTTGTTCAAAAATTTTGACTCAAATTTTGGTCTTTGATATTTTGGGCTCAATCTAAAACAATAAAAAAGTAGATTTTGCAAAATTTTTTTAGGTTTTTGGGGTTTTTGGGACTCGATATCAGAAAGCCAAATTTTCTTTTTTGGTCCACTTTGGTTGAACCAAAATGCATTTTGTGACAAATTGGCAGTTTTTTTTAGAGCTTTTTTGCTTTAAACGCAGTTCCTGTTTTGGTTTGTCTTGTATTTCTCATCAAAAGTGAACATAGTTCTCTCTGGCCGACTTTTTTGCATTATTTTAATTACATACATTGCACCGCTGCTGCTGCTATTATGTAAATACAAAATAAAAACAAAAAATGAAGTAAAATTTTGAAAAACACCGCTGGCGATAGGTCCATCCTTGAAAGAAAGCAAATTCTGTTCATCGTTCGACGACCTCTCTCTTTCACTCTCGCTGGCGAAACCAATGTTTTCTTTCCTCTAGGTCAGGGCCAATACCAGCAAAGAGGAAATTTATTGTAAACCGTGGATACGTTCCCCACCGCCTCTGGGAACTTCTCTCATTATCATCTAGAGTCCGAATTATCGCCGCCGAGAGAGATCTTCACTATAAAACCCCGCAATTTGGAAATTTTAATCACATTGCATTTGTTGTTCTACGGAGCAGCAGCAAAGTTAGCCGGTGCTAGTATCCCTGGAAGTCCAAGCTCATGGCTTCCAAAATTTTTGTAAGTGACAAAAAACAAATATCAAAACGTTTTCATTTAAACTAATTCTTTTTTAAATTTTCTTATAGGTAGCGTTGCTTTCAGCAACATTTATTGCCTTCAGCAGTGCCACTTTTGGCAAAGAACAGTAAGTTTTTTGAAATTTGGAAAAAATTGGACAATTTTGAATATAATTAATTTTTAGCGTACATATCAGAGTCCATATCCCACAGCCAGAACATCACGAAGTTCACAAAGAAATAGTGCACGTCGATCACCATCATGATGATGGCGGCGGCGGCGGCGGTCATCACCATGGAGGTGGAGGTGATGGTGGAAAAGTGATCATTCTGCAATCTGGCGGAGGAGGCCACGGAGGCGGAGGAGGTTTTGGCGGTGGATATGGAGGAGGCGATGACCATCACGGCGGTGGTGGAGGATTTGGAGGAGGAGGAGGAGGATTTGGCGGAGGCCATGATGACCACCATGGCGGTGGTGGGGGAGGATTTGGAGGAGGAGGTGGATTTGGAGGAGGATTTGATGATCACCATAGCGGTGGAGGAGGAGGATATGGCGGAGGAGGTGGATTTGGCGGTGGATTTGGAGGTGGACATGATGATCACCACGGAGGCGGAGGGTTAGGCGGAGGCTTTGGCGGAGGCTTCGGCGGAGGACTTGGAGGGGGGCATGATGACCACCACGGAGGAGGTGGTGGTGGATTTGGAGGCGGCGGAGGATTTGGAGGAGGCTATGATGATCATCACGGAGGAGGAGGGGGAGGAGATAGTGGTGGATTTGGAGGCGGATATGGCGGTGGTGGAGGATTTGGAGGAGGACATGATGACCACCACGGAGCTGGAGGAGGAGGAGGAGGAGGCGGATTTGGAGGCGGATATGGCGGCGGAGGAGGAGGTAAGCCCAAATTTATTCAAACATAATAAAAACAATTTCTATTTATTTATAACTTTAAAAATGTTCAAAACAATACAGAATATTGAGTTCTTTTCTAATAGTAAACAACTATTATATAATTAGCTTCTTATAAATAATTGTTAGTTTTATCACCTTACGCAGAGATAGATTATTGTGATAGTTTTACTAGAAAAATCTACATGAGCCATTTTTGCAGGTCATGACGATCACCACGGAGGCGGTGGTGGCGGATTTGGAGGCGGTGGTGGTTATGGAGGAGGCCACGGTGGCGGCGGCGGCAGCCAGCTTACCACCATTGTTCTCAAAGGCGGCAGCGGATTCGGCGGAGGAGGTGGTCATGGCGGAGGAGGTGGTCACGGCGGCGGATTTGGAGGAGGCGGCGGTGGTTACGGCGGAGGTGGTGGCTTTGGTGGCGGCCATGGCGGCCATGGCGGCTATGACTAAGCCATCATATAACGCATATACCATCAAACTACCCTCATCAAGTCTGTCATTTAGCTATAGTATTTATCATCTTGTCATCAAGTTTGTGTCATTGTGAATGTTTGTGTTCTTGTAAATATTGTTGATATTGTTTTTTAAGTGTTGTAAAATAAATTTTATGTAACATAATTTTGATTTATTCTTCCTTTGGTATTTCGAATTGTAACGCAACCAACACATAAGTCAAAATATTTGCAGAGATCTAGAAGAAAGTGATTAATCGATAACTTTCAAAATCGATAAACTTACAGGACCAGCAATTCCAAGATCGATTGTGAAAACTCCACTTGCGGTAAGAGGTCGATGTTGCTTCAACTTTTCGATGAATAAGCGAACCTGCTGGTGCTCTTCCAGCGAAGAGATTCTGGTAGAGTACTCCAGTAAAAAATTGTTCAAGCCTTGAATCTAGCAAGGAAAATTGAGATAAATGCAATAAATCTCTACGCTTACGTCATCTAGATCTATAGTACGTTCCAAAAAAGAAAAAATGACGCACTTTTGAATAAGCCGGAGTAGTACTATTCAAACTATATCGTTAAAAAATTGAAGTTTCAACCTACAAAACTGCGGTACTGCCACTAACATAGTAGAGTACTTGTGAGAATGATCCAACATTTGATAACAAACACTTTTGAACTTTAGATCTTAAATTTGACAGGTTTTTGTTCCACCAGGAAACGTTTCTGCTTGGTAAAGTTCTCAATAAACTTCCCGACAAAGAAAAGAATTAGAGTTGAAAAAATAACGACAGCTTTGAAGAAAAAAATGATGAAGAAAATGGTAAGCTTGTCTTTGGCCGCTGAGCACTAAAAGATCATAGATAAAGATACTGATAGGCGATATAGGAGGTTTTGGTGAATATATAGCAAAAGTGACAATAGTGATACTAATACTGTGGATGACGCAGTATTTGTGTGTGACAGATGAAGCCAGAAAAGAAGAAGAATAGAGCTAAAGTGTACGTTCTTGAACTTACCATGTTTTTCAGCTGCTGGGCATTCTTCAGAAACAAGAATATCCCAAGTGTATGTATGACCACAAAGAAGCAATTCACCACATGAATACTGCTGGCCATTGGTGCTTTAAAACTGAAAGCCATATAGACAATGACAGCGTACCATTGTACAATCAGTACTGTCAATTCCACGACAGTGTGGCATAAAAACTGCGGATTCATACAATCATTAACCTCGTAGATTATCAAACTGATCTCCTCATGCAGAATTCGCAAAAATTCGACAATCTCAGCTTGGGGTAGCTTTGCCAGTCGGCTGCTGCAAGGGTGCTCTTCCTTGCACAGTTCGTAGGTTACCAATCCGAAGAAGTCGCGTGTGTTGTTGGTCTCATTGATTCCTTTCATTGGATGAACAGGGGTGTATTTCAAGCAGCTGATGGTAAGTTTTTCAAAGCAAGCCAAAATTCCAATAAATAGCGAAATAACACTGAAGAAGATCAGGTAAAAAGCGAAAGAAATATGCTGGAGGATTGTATTGAGGAAGAAATTGTAATTGAAGTTGGTTTTGTAGTTTTGGGAGAAATGGAGGAGGAGGAGTAAAGTGATTTGAAAGACAAGTCCCAAGCAATAAAACCCCAAATAATAGTACTCGAGTTTGCGAACTATTCTCATGGCGGATTGGCAAAAAATTCCTTCTTTCAAAACTGTATTAAGGCGGTTTAGGGTTTTGATCCAATTGGGGTATCTATAAAGATTGATGGCTGTCAAAATAATAACGTAAACACCATAAATGGCATCGGTGATATTTTTCAGCAAAATTGGTAACGATTTCGTTTTGGTCAAATGGAAAAAGTCGATTGAGTTCACAACTTGAAATGTCAAAAGCGAAATCAAAAACAACGAATAGCAAATCCAAAAAATGGATTTTTCAAAAACGCATTTGCCGTCTTTGTGCTTTGAGACTAATGGCAGAAAACCCATGAATTTACTCAAAAAGCCCATCGGTGATAACATTTTGCAAATACATATCGGTTTGGAGGTTTTTTTGATTTCGAAAATGGGACTTGTGACGTGCTTGGTGCTTGGGAACATGGTTATTAGTTTGCCCACGATGCGTGGAATTGAAGAGCGACCAGTACGTAGGTTACAACAGTTCCAGATATCTAAAACAAAAAAAAGACAAAAAAATAGTGTTTTGGATTATTTGTAGTCAAAGATTTCAGTTTGAAGACTAGTCTAGGGAGTTTTGAATGCGTGAGTTGGTAATGCATGAATAATAGAAAATAAAACAAGAAGTTTTCTAAAAATAAAAAAAAATCTGAACAATTAAACAAATAAATCCAAGCAATTGAAATAAAGCGGAAAAAAATAAACAAAAAATCTATTCCTGATACGGCTACCTTAGAATGAAAATATAGTACAAGTAGAAAATGTAATTAAAAATAAAATATATAAAAAATAATAATAATAGAAAAATGGAAAACGCAAAAAGCAACAAAAAAAAATAAAACTAAAAAAATTACAATAAGAAAAAAAAATAAATAGAGCAAGATTATTATTTTCCCAATTTACAAAAAAGCAAACAATACAAAAATGTAAGCTTTATTGAGATATAGATGATATAGAAAATATCAGTGATTAAAAAATTAAATAACAAAGTAGAAAAAAAAACGAAAACTAGCCTCTTAGCAGTTAAAGTTTTGAAGAAAAACTAGTATTGTTTACATATTATAAACAATAAAACTTTTGATAAAGAGCGTTGTATATATAGACAAAAAAATTGCTTAAAAAAAAAATAATGAAAAAAAAACAGAAAATAAAATAAAATAAAAAATTGCTTTGTTCGTGGATTAGCTGATCTATATTAAACCATTAATTGAAATTATCCCTTTAGCCGCTATAGATGCAAACCGCCATTTGCTAATTTCACTAATTCAAGTAAAAATTAGTAAAAAAAAAGTTAATTTTTAAAATTAAAAAACTTACGGAGGCCAAAAGTCTGGTGCCAACTGTGAAAATATCAGAAGCTCGTAGCACAGGCTTCTGTATCGTTAATGTCGTTATGAGCACTTCCACCTAGAAAAACAAAAGAAAAACGTCAATTTTCTGATAAATTAGAGCAAAAAAAAGAGAGAGAAACACGAACCTGAGCCGCTTCGGCCGCCGTCAATTTACTAATTGGATATTTGAACAAAAATGACAGAATATCTTCACTCTAGAACAAATAATTTTATCTGATTATAATTGACACTAATACTAAAATAAATGTGGTTGTGGCATGTGAAGTCGGTTAATGATTGCGATTGGGGTTGATAATGGGAATTATTTGATTAGAATTAAGGGATATTGGTTCATAATTGTTATTATTAGAGGTCAGGGTTAGAAAAGTCGTATAATTACAATTACATAAGTTCATATGACAAAATTGTCAACTTTGTCAAGTAATTGTCAAAAAATATATAAATTATCAAAATAAAACAAAAGAACACGTTTAATAAGAGGAATTAACGCAAATATCCCATAGAAAACTCGCTTGGCAGCTAAATTACCTCATATTTATTATTAAAGAGAACTGTTTTTGACATTTTTTTTAAATTTGCGTCTTATTCTATATAAAAAAAATAAAATTTTCAAGTAAATGTAGTTGCTTGCGGTTGGTAACAGCAGCACGCCATGGATTCAATTTAAAACCTTTGCCTGACATAATTTGTTTAAATTATTGTAATAGGGGAAAACATCGTCTACGATCACATTGACGTAATAATTTTTTTGACAGTTATGCTATACCAACTTTTAAAAACATATCTGTAAGAGCACTATATAAGTAGAAGACAATAACTGTAAAAACAAACAAATATAACTTGATATCTAAATAAAAACAAACTAAATGTTGAGAAAAATTGAAATTTTTCTAGTTTTTTATAATTTTTTTTTATCAAATTTAATTTCTTTTTAGAGGCGAGCCTGACAAGAGCAATTCCTCCTGTAGAAAAATGCTCTTGCTTGAGTGGGAGTCGAACCTACACTTCGTCAGACCAGACTCTAACGTACTTTCGTTTGGCCAACTGGTCTACCAAGGTCTCATCATAGTAAAATAAAAGTGTTTTTTTTTTTTTAAGTAGATTACACTCTTACCACACAATCAACTTGAGATGTTGCAACACAGCTGGCAGCCCCACCAATGAATTGAAAAGTCGAAATAGTTATAAAAGCCCCTTCATAGAAATTCAACCCAAATTTGTAAATAATAATAAAAACATACAAACAAGAGATAAGCAATACTACCAAAGTAGAGCCCAAAAATAGCAAATTTAAGCTTAAATATTTGGCCATAAAATTAAAATTAATAAAAATACAATGGTACAGCTGCCGCAATTTAATTAAATTATGGTAGAAATTCGGATCTTGCTTTTCTATTTCACCAAGCAAAAGTTTCATCAAGGCGCTGTAGGTAACTCGAAAATATTTTTTATACACGCTTAACAACACAAAAAATCTAAATTCCACTATAAAAGGAATACAAAAACAAATTTGACAGGAAAGTAATTTTAGAATTAAAAAGGAATAATTGCTACTTTCATCATTAATAATTCCAAAAATTAATAAAAAAATTTGACATATAGTCATAAAAAATAGAGCTTTGCGATGGTGTATGACACGTTTTTCTACCATAGATTCGACCCCAAAATACGAACTATCATTTTTCAGCGCTACCAACCCATTAAAATGCAAAACTGTAAGTTCGGTGGAAAAAAACTGTAAAATTATGATCAAAAAAATGAAACTTGTTGTTACAGTTATATTTAAGACAACTACAGATTTGTTGTTTTGGGCATAGACCGGAAATGAGAGTATATCCTGCCATAGGGCAGTAAACAAAATTAGGCATTGAGTCGATAGTACTATTAATCTAGAGGGCTTAACTATAAGCCGTTCCTTTCCGGGATTCTTGCAATGAAAACATGAAAAATCTGTATAGTTGATGAACCACCCTGTATAGTACAATAAAGGAATTAAGCAACACACAAGACAATCAACATCACTTTTTGAATTCATTGCACTAAATAGTGATTGTCTCAATTTACAAAATAATTTTTAGACCAAATGTCATTAGGATGAAATGATTTGTAAATATAAAAATACTTATAAAAAGATTATAACAATTACATCGCTATTAATTTATCTACAAAAACAAAATAATAATGTTTATTATCAGACATAAACAAATATTTAAACAAAGGCGCAAGCTGGACGGACAACCATGTCACTAATCTAATGTCTTTTACCTAAACCGCATATTAAGTGTGCAAATCAAAAAATAAAGTCAAAGCAAAATTGATAAATAATTTAAATTATGATCTTTCCAAATTTATTATTTTAATAAATTAATTAATTAATTATTTAAACTGCATGTTAAGTGTGCAAATCGAAAAACAAAGTCAGAGCAAAATTAATAAATAATTTAAATTATGATCTTTCCAAATTTATTATTTTAATAAATTAATTAATTAATTAATTAAACTGCATGTTAAGTGTGCAAATCGAAAAACAAAGTCAAAGCAAAATTAATAAATAATTTAAATTATGATCTTTCCAAATTTATTACTTTAATAAATTAATTAATTAATCAATTAAACTGCATGTTAAGTGTGCAAATCGAAAAACAAAGTCAAAGCAAAATTAATAAATAATTTAAATTATGATCTTTCCAAATTTATTACTTTAATAAATTAATTAATTAATTAAACTGCATGTTAAGTGTGCAAATCGAAAAACAAAGTCAAAGCAAAATTAATAAATAATTTAAATTATGATCTTTCCAAATTTATTACTTTAATAAATTAATTAATTAATTAAACTGCATGTTAAGTGTGCAAATCGAAAAACAAAGTCAAAGCAAAATTAATAAATAATTTAAATTATGATCTTTCCAAATTTATTACTTTAATAAATAAATAAATTAATTAATTAAACTGCATGTTAAGTGTGTAAATCGAAAAACAAAGTCAAAGCAAAATTAATAAATAATTTAAATTATGATCTTTCCAAATTTATTACTTTAATAAATTAATTAATTAATTAAACTGCATGTTAAGTGTGCAAATCGAAAAACAAAGTCAAAGCAAAATTAATAAATAATTTAAATTATGATCTTTCCAAATTTATTACTTTAATAAATTAATTAATTAATTAATTAAACTGCATGTTAAGTGTGCAAATCGAAAAACAAAGTCAAAGCAAAATTAATAAATAATTTAAATTATGATCTTTCCAAATTTATTATTTTAATAAATTAATTAATTAATTAAACCGCATATTAAGTGTGCAAATCGAAAAATAAAGTCAAAGCAAAATTAATAAATAATTTAAATTATGATCTTTCCAAATTTATTATTTTAATAAATTAATTAATTAATAATTTAAACTGCATGTTAAGTGTGCAAATCGAAAAACAAAGTCAAAGCAAAATTAATAAATAATTTAAATTATGATCTTTCCAAATTTATTATTTTAATAAATTAATTAATTAATTAAACCGCATATTAAGTGTGCAAATCGTAAAATAAAGTCAAAGCAAAATTAATAAATAATTTAAATTATGATCTTTCCAAATTTATTATTTTAATAAATTAATTAATTAATTATTTAAACTGCATGTTAAGTGTGCAAATCGAAAAACAAAGTCAAAGCAAAATTAATAAATAATTTAAATTATGATCTTTCCAAATTTATTATTTTAATAAATTAATTAAATAATTAAACCGCATATTAAGTGTGCAAATCGAAAAATAAAGTCAAAGCAAAATTAATAAATAATTTAAATTATGATCTTTTCAAATTTATTACTTTAATAAATAAATTAATTAATTAATTAAACTGCATGTTAAGTGTGCAAATCGAAAAACAAGGTCAAAGCAAAATTAATAAATAATTTAAATTATGATCTTTCCAAATTTATTACTTTAATAAATTAATTAATTAATTAAACCGCATATTAAGTGTGCAAATCGAAAAACAAAGTCAAAGCAAAATTAATAAATAATTTAAATTATGATCTTTCCAAATTTATTACTTTAATAAATAAATAAATTAATTAATTAAACTGCATGTTAAGTGTGTAAATCGAAAAACAAAGTCAAAGCAAAATTAATAAATAATTTAAATTATGATCTTTCCAAATTTATTACTTTAATAAATTAATTAATTAATTAAACTGCATGTTAAGTGTGCAAATCGAAAAACAAAGTCAAAGCAAAATTAATAAATAATTTAAATTATGATCTTTCCAAATTTATTACTTTAATAAATTAATTAATTAATTAATTAAACTGCATGTTAAGTGTGCAAATCGAAAAACAAAGTCAAAGCAAAATTAATAAATAATTTAAATTATGATCTTTCCAAATTTATTATTTTAATAAATTAATTAATTAATTAAACCGCATATTAAGTGTGCAAATCGAAAAACAAAGTCAAAGCAAAATTAATAAATAATTTAAATTATGATCTTTCCAAATTTATTATTTTAATAAATTAATTAATTAATTATTTAAACTGCATGTTAAGTGTGTAAATCGAAAAACAAAGTCAAAGCAAAATTGATAAATAATTTAAATTATGATCTTTCCAAATTTATTATTTTAATAAATTAATTAATTAATTAAACCGCATATTAAGTGTGCAAATCAAAAAACAAAGTCAAAGCAAAATTAATAAATAATTTAAATTATGATCTTTCTAAATTTATTACTTTAATAAATTAATTAATTAATTAATTAAACTGCATGTTAAGTGTGCAAATCGAAAAACAAAGTCAAAGCAAAATTAATAAATAATTTAAATTATGATCTTTCTAAATTTATTACTTTAATAAATTAATTAATTAATTAATTAAACTGCATGTTAAGTGTGCAAATCGAAAAACAAAGTCAAAGCAAAATTAATAAATAATTTAAATTATGATCTTTCCAAATTTATTATTTTAATAAATTAATTAATTAATTAAACCGCATATTAAGTGTGCAAATCGAAAAACAAAGTCAAAGCAAAATTAATAAATAATTTAAATTATGATCTTTCCAAATTTATTATTTTAATAAATTAATTAATTAATTAAACCGCATATTAAGTGTGCAAATCGTAAAATAAAGTCAAAGCAAAATTAATAAATAATTTAAATTATGATCTTTCCAAATTTATTATTTTAATAAATTAATTAATTAATTATTTAAACTGCATGTTAAGTGTGCAAATCGAAAAACAAAGTCAAAGCAAAATTAATAAATAATTTAAATTATGATCTTTCCAAATTTATTACTTTAATAAATTAATTAATTAATCAATTAAACTGCATGTTAAGTGTGCAAATCGAAAAACAAAGTCAAAGCAAAATTAATAAATAATTTAAATTATGATCTTTCCAAATTTATTACTTTAATAAATTAATTAATTAATTAATTAAACTGCATGTTAAGTGTGCAAATCGAAAAACAAAGTCAAAGCAAAATTAATAAATAATTTAAATTATGATCTTTCCAAATTTATTACTTTAATAAATTAATTAATTAATTAAGCCGCATATTAAGTGTGCAAATCGAAAAACAAAGTCAAAGCAAAATTAATAAATAATTTAAGTTATAATCTTTCTAATTTTATTATTTTAATAAATAAATTAATTAATTATCAGCCAGACTATACAAAGAAGAGAGTTTATTGCTCCAAGAAGAGATTGAAAAGATGTAAAAAATATTAATATTTTATATATTGAATGAAATCTTCAAAATATTAAAAATTAGTAATTAAATTAAATTATAATTTTTTAATATTTATTAATTTAATTAGGTTAAGCTTTAAAGTAATATTAAAAATAAAAAAAATAGCACAAACGGTTGTGTTTAGAATTTTGAAAAAATGAAAATGTTAGAAACTGATTAAAGGCCTTAAATGAAAAAAACAATTGAAGAAAATTTTTCGATAGATACTTACCGATTTCATAATTTTTTCCACAACGTCACAAATTAGCAGACAGCTAGTTATTGTTCCCACGCCCGATACAACTGGCTCGGCAACAAAAAGCCCGAGATTTTCCGATGATATAGTAAAACTAACATCAATTAGACTTATAATTTGCAAAACGACCGAAAAAAATATAAAAAAAGTGTTTTTTAAGTTAAAAAAACTTGTCAAAATCATAACGTACAGTTTAGACGCTTCATATAAGCTGTTTTTCAGATGTGCAGTCAATAATTGGTTACAGTTTTTTTTCAAATTTACCCTATTTGGTTGGTAATGGCATAAGGCGATTTTGACACAACGAAAACATTTTTTGAATAAAATAAGAACAAAACTAAATTCGAAAAATTGGAACGCTTGCAGTGTGTAAATAGTCAAAATAGAAAAGTAGAATGGAAGGTGACATAAAATGATTGATGGTACGCCCTTATAGTTTACAAAAACAAAAACATAAACAAGAGATGCAATTAAAAACATATATAGAATAAATATAGAATTTAATAGCAATTTTTTTAAAAATTTAAATTCATTTTTTTGAAAATTAATTCGGTACTCAAAAATAATTTCATTGTAGAAATTGAGCCGTTTGAGTTTGGTTTTGCATTCCAACAAATTCAAAAATCTCATTCCAAGGGCAAAAATCGAATATAATATAGATCGAATCAATATAGTTTTGTAGCAATTAATTTTTGAATCATAACTGTAAATAAAAACAATTACACTTAATGAGTGAGTTAGAAGCACTGAAAAAGATAGCCAAAATTTTTTTTGGGAAAATGTGTAAAAAGTGCTAGCGGTCATTTTTTTGACATTTTTGCAATTGCAGTGACAATTGACAAATGCGATTCCCGAAAGGGGAAACCATTTGAAAAATACGTGAAAAAGGCACACCACACAATATGGAGTCAACTTGAACATGGTTGTAGGACATTTGAGGTCTCTAATGGATTTTTAACAATTTAATTATTAAATATTAATAAAATTCAATTTTGTTGTTATTATTTATTCGATCAATAAATAACGCTTATTGAAAACGAGGAAATAATTTATTTGTGTTAGATATTCTAATGGCACAACATTTTTAGCTCAATTTTTTTTTCTACAAAAATAATTGTTCATAAACTGTAGCGCATTTAACAAAAAAACCTGTTTTCAGTCTAATTTTATTTTCAGTTTTTATGTTTGTATTTTTATTTGTTCCTGTTTCTTTTCTATTTTTTTCTCATAATTTTTTACACTTTTTTTATTTATCCTAACAAAAGCAGTTGATAAATAAGCAAACATCACACCCACTTCTGCTTTTTTTTTTCTAATTTTTGATAATTTTTTTTAAAATTTTTGTACAATTTTGTACAAATGTGTTTACAAATCAGACATACTTTCTCAATCTCTCTTATCTTCTGCTTTCAGATTGTTTTGATTTTTTTCTAATTTGATTTCTATTTGGTTTTCTTATCATTTTAGATTTATTCTAGATTTTTTTCTTTATTATTGCCTTTTTTGTTGTTTCACTAGTTTTTTTTTTGTTTTTAGGTTATAGGCATTTTTTGTCAACAAAATTTTTAATTTGTTGTTCAATGTTACAAAAAATCTGATTAATTTTTTTTTTTTTAATTTTTTTTTGTTTGTTTGTTATTTATATTTTTCTAAAGCTCTTTTATATACTCTCCAAAATTTAGATGTCTAAATAAGTTTTAAATTAAATTCCTTTTTTAGATTTTTTAATTGATTTTTTAGCTAATTGTTTTTCTTCTATTAACATTTTTGTTTTCACTCAAACTTGTTAGTTTTTCTTGTACACTCTTTGTTATTTTATCATCAAATTCTTTCTCATAAAATCAATTTTTTTTTTCTATTGTTCTTTGCATAGGTTATATTTTAATTTGTCATATTCAACATTTCCTTTATTTTCTTTTTTTTTTAATTTACTTAAAAAAAAAATTGTTTTTTTTATTATTGAATAGTTCTACATTAACAATTTTTTTTTAGTTTATATTCTAATTGCATAATATTTCTATAAATATTTTGTATTATCTATTATTTTCTTTCTCTGTTTCGCATTTGGTTTTTTTTATTTATTTTTCTGTTTTTTTTTTGCTAATGTGTTTGTTATCTATATTATTCTGTATCAGTTTATCTATTTTTACAAACTAGACATACTTTTTCAGTCTCTCTTATCTTCTGGTTTTAGATTGTTTTGATTTTTTCCTAAAATGATTACTATTTGGTTTTCTTATCATTTTAAATTTATTCTAGATTTTTTTCTTCATTATTGCCTTTTTTGTTGTTTTACTAGTTTTTTTTTTGTTTTTAGTTTATAGACGTTTTTTGTCGACAGCATTTTTAATCTGTTCTTCAATGTTACAAAAAATGTGATTAATTTTTTTTTGTTTTATTTATTTTTTTTTTGTTTGTTTGTTATTTATATTTTTCTAAAGCTCTTTCATAAACTCGCCAAAATTTAGATGCCTGAATAAGTTTTAAATTAAATTCCTTTTTTAGATTTTTCAATTGATTTTTTAGCTAATTGTTTTTCTTCTATTGACATGTTTTTTAATTTAATTTTTTGTTTCATTCAAACTTGTTAGTTTTTCTTCTCCACTCTTTCTTATTTTATCATTAAATTCTTTCTCATCAAACCAATTTTTTTTCTCTTTCTATTGTTCTTTGCATAGGTGTTACTTTAATTATATAATATTCAAATTTTCGCTTAGTTTATTTTCTTTTTTTCTGATTTTTTTAGAAAAAAAAATGTTTTTTTTATTATTAATTAGTTCTAGATTAACAACTTTTGTTTAGTTTATATTCTAATTGCTTAAAATTGCATAAACTGTTTGTATTATCTATAATTCTCTTTCTCGGTTTTGCATTTTGTTTTTTTTTATTTATTTTCCTGTTTTTCTTGCTAATGTGTTTGTTATCTATATTATTCTGTATTCTATCAGTTTCTCTATTTTATCACTATAACTTTTTTGCTCAGTTACGTTTCGAATTCAATTTTCATTTTGTTTTTTAATAGAATCATTAACCTTTTGTGTTTCTTTATAAAATTTTATTTTATTTTATATTTTTTGTTTCACTCAAACTTATTAAAATTTTTTTTTACAGTTTTATATTTTTTCTTTTTCTATCATCAAGTTTATTTGTTTTTTTAATGATTTTTGCATTACTCGTTTTTATCAACCTTTCGTTATTTAACATAATTTTTCTTCTTATCTTGTTTTTACTAGTTTTTTGTTTTGTTTTTAGATTATAGACGTTTTTTGTCGACAGCATTTTTAATTTGTTGTTCAATGTTACAAAAAACTGATTAATTATTTTTTTGTTTTTTTATTTTTTCTTAGCTTGATATTGTGTTTGTTATCTATACCTTTCTAAAGCTCTTTCATATACTCTCCAAAATTTGAATGCCTTAATAAATTTTAAATTAAATTCCTTTTTTAGATTTTTCAATTGATTTTTTGCTAATTATAGAGTTAGAAGGCTTTAAAAACTCATAAAATTGCAAAAAAATTAAAAAAAAAAACTAAAAAAAATTTTTTTTATTTATCACAGGGTATAATGATGGTTTAATAATGACAACGTAAAAAATTATAAAAACCATAGTTTTTTATTATAAAATCAGCTATATTTTTAAATTACAAAAAATATAAAAAAAAAATTGTTTAGTCTTGGAATTTTATTTTTTAAACATAACAATCAAATGTAAAATTAAGTTTTCAAAAAAAATGCGTTTTTCAAAAAATAAGAAAATGAATAAAGACATCAAGATTTTGATTTTAAGTCATAGTTTTTACAATTTTTTCTAAATGCTTTTTTGTTTTTTATAATTGTTCCTTTTTTGATTTTTTTATGTTTTTATATTAGAAAAGAAACTGTATGTTAAAAAGAGATAATCTGCGTTTTATTTTTTCTACTAGTTCAAATTTTTCTCAAAACCAATCACTTATTTTGTTCTCCAATTTTTATTTCTCTTGCTTTCTTTTTCTATTCTTAACTTTTTCTTCTTTCTCCTAATTTTTTCTTCCCTTATGCTTGCATCAAATCGCTTTCTCGTAATAAATAATTCATATATTATTTTTGTTTGTGTTTTATCTTTTTTCTTTTTTATGTGTCTGATGCTTCTGCTATATATATCGTCTTCATCTCAAAAAAACGACTTTTTTTGTTATTTTTTTTTAGTTTTAACGATTAAAAATAGTAGCAATTGTCATAGAAGAATTTACTAAGACTTTTATATTTGGCGCATCTTCCATTTTTGACATTTTTTATAAAATATTACAAAATAATGACTCATTTGAACTAAAATTAAAAAAAATCATCTTTTTTTTTGTTCTTTCTTTACAATTTTAAAGATTAATAATAAAAGCGACTGCTAGAAAACCAATAGAGAGCTTAAAGATTAAACATTTTTTATGATGAAATTTGTCATATTTTCTTTCAAAATATACGAAAATGAATTAAGACATCAAGATGTTGATTTTAAGTCATAGTTTTTACAATTTGTTCTAAATGCTTTTTTGTTTTTTATAATTGTTGCCTTTTTTATTTTTTTATGTTTTTCAAATTAGAAAAGACACTACTTCAAAAGCAGATAATCTGCGTTTTATTTTTTCTTCTAATTCAAATTTTTCTTTGTACGTTCACTTTTCTTTCTTGCATTTTTTTTCATTTTCGTTTAAAACCATTCATTTATTTTGTTCTTTAATTTTTATTTATCTTGCTTTTTTTCTATTCTTAGCTTTTCTTCTTTTTCCTAATTTTTTCTTCCTTTATTATTGCATTCAAATCGTTTTCTCGTAATAAATAATTCATGTATTATTTTTTTTTTGTGTTTTATCTTTTTTCTTTTTTATGTGTCTGATGGTTTTGCTATATATACATATATCGTTTTTATGTCAAAAAACGTCTTTTTGGCAGTTTTAACGATTAAAAATAGCAGCAATTGTCATAGAACAATTTACTAAAATTTTTATATTTGGCGCATCCACCATTTTTGACATTTTTTATAAAATATTACAAAATAATGACTCATTTGAACTAAAATTGAAGAAAATCAAGTCTTCTTTTTGTTATTTTTTTATAATTTTAAAGATTAATAATGAAAACGAGTGCTATAAAACCAATAAAGAGCTTAAAGATTAAACATTTTTTATGATGAAATCTGTCATATTTTAAAAATCAAGTGGTCTATGTTTGTATTCTAATATATTTTAGTGTTGTTTTTTTTAAATAATAATTTTTATTGCTTGGAGATGTCTTTAAGTTATAAAAATATATCATCAAAATTATTAAAAAAATTAAAAAACAAATCAATTGTTAAAAAAACTGTAAAGTAGCACTTTTGATTTGTTTTTTTTAATAACTCTGTATAGTTTACCTTATGTTTCAAATTTCGTTCAGCATTCACACACACAAAGCAAAGCTCTACGATAAGAATTCCAGCTCTTGCAAAAAACATTACAGTATGGTCCAAATTATAGTCTATATATTTAATTAAAATAAATAAACTTGATGCAAGTGCCGCTATCGACGCCACCATCCACATAAAAAGACCATAAGCCCCATAACGTGCCCATAACCTCAAAATGAAGTGCATCTCCGAGACAATACAGCTCCATTTTGCAATTTCGTTAGTTTTTTTAGTTTTTGATTGTTTTCTATTCAATAAATTATTTCTTATTGAAGCATTCAAACTAGTTTGAAGAATTCCCAAAAATTCAGTTCGGCGCCAAATTTCAAAAGCTCCATAAGTTTGCAGAGCCAAACTATAGATAACATAAAACGTTCTTAACGTATACCATGGTAAAATGTCTGATGTAAAAATATAGAAAAAAATAATAGTTAACATTCCAGATATAAAAAGAGCTAAAGTGAAAAATGTTTGTTTGGTCTTAAATTTTCCAAAATTTTTATTATTTAAAAGTATGCCGGATGACGTCATTCTCTGTATAAGATGCACCCACCCATTAAGCTCTTTTAGCTGTATTTTCAAAAGAAGTACGATCACAAAAAATAGAGAATTAGTACTAAATAAAAATAATTGATCTGCGATTAAGATAATACATTTAGGTTGGCTCTGCCTACAAAAGTCAGAGATTAACAAACAGTAATAGGTTATGAAACACGCTGATATAATCACTGATATTAAAGTAAAAACATAATATGATTTTAAAATTTTAAACTGAGGTTTTAGTGAATAATACGATTTAGAGTGTTCACAAAAGCCTTTGATTGGGTACAGAGTGCGCAAATAATCAAATTTTTGCTCAAATAAGCAAACAACACAATAAAAGCTCATTTTGTTACTATTTTACTTAATCTAATGTGTTAATTTATTAAATTAAATAGATACTCTTTTATTAACCACTTAAGACAATTTGGTAAGTAATGCCAGTAATAAGACATTTGATCTAGAGTCATTAATAACACAAAATAACCATTTTATAATTTACTTTTGTTTCTCATTTCTTTTGTTTTTTGGCTTTTATTGTTTGTTGTTTTTTTTTTCAATTTTTATTGTTTTGGTTTTTTAATCATTTCTTATTCCGCTTGTTGATGTCTTCTTTTGAGTTTTAGTCTCATTTCTATCTTTTTTTCTTTAAAAGAATCATTTTTTATCTCACTTTGGCTTCTATGCCTTGTTTTTGTTTCTTATGATTTCTCCTAGTTTTCTCTGTATTGTCATTTTTTTTTTGTTAAATTGTTATCTATAAATATATTTCTAGTATTTTTTTAGTTTTATCTTTTGTTTTTCTTTTATGATATTATTTTTTCTCTCTCATCTGTTTTTTTTCTCAATTTAATTTCTTTTAACTGTTTTTTATTAACATTTTAATTTTTTTTTATTCACATTTAGTTCTTTTGCTTTTATCTCTGTAATCACTACATTGTATTTTGGTTTTTTCCACAATTTTCTCTAACTTTTTAATTCTGTTTAAGTCTTTTTTTTCTTCTTATTATTGATTTTTTTAAATTTTTTTAATACTTTGTTTAATTTATTTGATTTTTAATTTTAATTCACTTCTTTTATTAGTTTATCAATTTTTTTCAACATATCTTTTACCTTTGTTTTTTCATTTGCGGTAACTTTGCTATTCTTTTTTTTCTGCTTGTTTGTTTTGCTTCTTTTCTTGTTTGTTGTTTTATTAATGCGAGTGTTTCAACTAATAACAGTTTATTTTAAACTGGATAGCGCAGTTTCCGCTTCAAACAACGTAGTCAAAAATGACTGTTTGGGTTGGTAAAACTGCAGCCACTTTTAAAAAGGTAGTCGTTTTGACATAACCTACATTTTTTCATGAGTCAAATATTTGTCAAACAAGCGTATTCGGTTACAGTGTTGCAACTAAACAAATAAAAAACGAAAAAACTTACCAAATTTTTGAGTTTCAAGTCAACATAAATGCACATAACGCATATCTCAAAAACGGTTACCGCCACTCTGAGCTGCAAAACCCTCACAACATAAACATCATAATCGAAAAGCCGAATAACCACATAAATATTAAAAATCAGATAAGCCATGGAAACCATAATCCAAACCGTAAATCCTAGAAGAAGATAGAGCGACATGGATTTCGTCACCCCATACATTTTAAAAAATATCCGGGCATAATTATTCAAATGAAAAATTGGTAGTTTTCTTTTTTTTTTATCGAGATGAAGGGAATGTTTTAGGGTTTTTAGTACCAACCCAACCACTGTAAGTCGCCGATTGACAATAAAAACCCCATAGCTGTGCGTTACTGTCGAAATAATTGTCGTTAATTTTCTAAAGTAATACCAAGGCAGGAAATCGGAAGTGAAACCATAGAGGAGAACTGTCATTGATATAAACTCCATATAAATAATTGCAAGTCCCACACTTGTCAGTTTTTTCATTTTATTATATTGGCAGTAATTTATTTTGTTTTGGGGATGAAAAGTTTTCAATTTATGATACAGGGTGACGCAGGTATTTAGCTCCCGACACATTATTTTCAAATACGAGAAAAACAGCACCATCAGAAATAAAGTGTCGATAATTTGCACTTGATCGGCCAGGAAGACCATACACAAAAAATTTATATTTTTGCAAATATTGCCAAAAAAACTATAATAGAATATGACATTTAATAAGCCCAAAACGCTTATGAATAAATTAAGACGAAGTAAGCGGTTGTCAATTGAAAATTGGGCACAGACACAAGAGCCTTTGATTGGCAAAACTATTTTGAAAATGTCAAATTTGACTAGAAATAGGCAAATTATGCAATCGTTCATGCTTCTGCTATAAAATTTTTCTAATAATTTCTCTAAAAATGAGACAATTATTAGATTTTTGATAATAAATTATAAATAAACGGCGCTTTTAAAAGTGATAAATGACCACATTTCTTATAGATGTTGATCGATACAATTACTTTCTTTATTAGAAAAGTTTCATAAATTTTTCCAAAATTTCCTGAATCTAATTAATTTTGAAAATACATTTTTCTTTGCTTGCCCACTTATTTTGCTCTAAAAGCCTATAGACCAGTGCTGAAGTCTTTAAAAATAATAAAAAATAAAAAAAAATTGTAGAATTAAAACTGAAAACAGAAAAAAATATAACAAAAAGGATTGAGATAAGAGTGAGTTTTTAAGGGTAAAAAACGGCTTATCTCGATTTCAGGCAAATCTACAAAAAAAAGTTAAATAGCAAAGTTGTAGGCAATAAAAAAAT
This sequence comes from Lagria hirta, assembly GCA_947359425.1. Taxonomy (NCBI): domain Eukaryota; kingdom Metazoa; phylum Arthropoda; class Insecta; order Coleoptera; family Tenebrionidae; genus Lagria; species Lagria hirta. The sequence goes on from OX375797.1 coordinate 31,363,948, forward strand.
CTACAGTTTTTGTATCTACACTTTTTCTACAGAACTCCAAAATTTAAGTGAAAAATTCAAATAAGTATTTTTATGATTTTTGATTTTTATTTTTGAGAAAATTTATCATAGAAGTGCAAAATTTTTTTCACATTATTAAAACCTAAGCGTTTCAGAAACAAAAAACCTGCTAAATTTTGAAAAAAACAGACATTATGAGGCAAGAATTTTCGATTAAAAATTAAGGTGTTTTTGAAAATCAAGTCTAAGTAAGGTAAGAAAATAAATATTTTTAATCATAAAAATTAGAATGTAATAAGATCAGTTTTCACAAATATTTGTAACGTAATAAAAAATAGAAAACCAAAAACTTGATAATTCAATGATTAGATCATTAATATTTCTAAAAACGTTCCATAAAATAATTTTAAAGCTTAGAATAACAACATACGTTATCAACAAAACAACAAAACAAGTTTCCTACAAAGCGATTTTTTTACAGGAGAAGATACACCTATTTATAAGTTCACAATAGCTTAAACATATAGTACTAATTTCTTCCGTTTTCTTTGTGCTACAGCATAATCAGGTTTTTTACTCGAGTGTTTAATTTTTATATAATGCTATATTAAGGTAGCAATGCTCCTGCGTGTGATAGTTCATCAATTAAGCAAAAGTACAGCGCACTAGCGTAATTAGCGTTACAGCAATAATCACATTATAATTGTGATTTACAGCTATTCTTGTTACATATCAAACCGAAAAAGTGCAATGACCCAAAAACTTGATGACAAACAGTATTTGAGCAGGATAATAGTGTGAAAGACTCAAAAATTCGTTGGAAAGACGTGTTACCAAAACATCAGCAATTCTTGCAAAGCTCTGTGTCATCAATAGTCTGACCCAATCTCAAGCATATCATTACTTTATACGTCATTTTATTATTTTTTCTTGCTACTGCAGTCGAACGTACGTGGTTTCGGCTGCGATTCCACGGCAGAAAGTGTATCTTTCATGCACTGCACTTTCTGCCGTGGAAGTCACGGACTGGAGTAGCAAGTCAACACGGGCAGAAATTTGAGAGCTGCCCTTGTAGTGTAATATACTATTAACTTACCTTTTTCCTCACATTATTTTCTGCGCTTACACACACTACCAAGACCTCAACACTCAAAAGTGCGACTCTAAACACAGACATTACTGTATACTCTAGGTTTACATTTGTAAATTTTATCATCATAAATAAGCTTGAAACCAGCGCTACAATTAATGCAAAAATCCAAGTAATGAGCCCATAAACCATATAGTCTGCCATTATTTTCAAAATCAAATGAATGTGACAAATGACATTATTCCAAGCAACAAAACGGCTAACTATTGCTATTTTTTGTGATTTTGCCAAAAGGCCATCTTCAATTGAAGATTTTAAGCAGATTAGAAGATATCCCAAAAATTTGACTCTTCGATATAGCTCAAAAGTTCCATAACTTTGTACGATCAAAATGAGTGTAATATAAACTTTTCTTATTAAATACCAAGGTGAGATATTTGATGATAAATTATAGATCAAAGTGCTAATAAGTGCAGGAGTGCAAATAATCAATGTATTGATAACATATTGATGTTTAAGTGATGAAAAACGTCTACTTTTTAGCAAAATCCCATAATTCTTCATTTTTTCTACCAATAATGCTCATTGATTAAGCTCATTTAACTGTATTTTTATACAGATCACAATAATCAACAATAAACTGTTAAATCCAGTTAAAAACACTTGATCGGCGATAAATATAATGCAATTTTCTTTAGACGTTTGACAGTTCTCCGATATACTTAGATAGTAATATGCCACTACGCATGTAGATGTCAGCACTACAAGCAGAGAGCAGATATAATAGTATTTCAAAATTTTAAAATGGGGCTTGTTGGAGTAAAATGAGCGGGAATGCTCACAAAAGCCTTTGATTGGGTAAGCCGTGTGAATTAAGTCGAATTTTGGCTCAAACAAACAAATTAAACAATCGTTTTCCATTCTACTATTGAAGAAATAGTAGAAAATGATGACACATTGGAAGAAATTTGTTAGAATAATTAATGGCTTAAGTAATTGAAAGTAATTTGTGATGACTGTCTTATACATTTGAAGAAAGTAATGAAAAGAGGTATTATTTATTATATTTTCCAAAAGAAATTTATCAAAAACACAAAGTAATGAAAAGGTAAAGTAGGTAGTACTAAAATTAAAAAATTAAATTTAGTAATTAAGCAAATTTTTAGTCTTGGGTTTTCTCCAATCAAAAACTTATATCATTTTCTTCTGTAGAGCAGCCAATAAAAGCTAGCGTTTAAGCTATCAGCGAATGAGAAAGCTTGTTCCATGTATGAATCAACTCCTCCTCCTTAGTATTGACTTATTTCAGTCAATATGATTTTACAGGTACGGCTCATGCGGTTTTAGAAAAAAATAGAGAAGAAAAAGAAACAATGAAGAAGACACAGCCAGATGTACAATGGAAACAAAAGAGACTAACAAACAAAACAGAAAAAATATAAAAAATTGCAAGAAAAAAAAACATTAAATTCTTCTTGCATTTTATAGAGAATGAGATAATTTTTCGATTTTCAGGCAAAAATTATTGGACTTTTGGCTGTGAGGGAATCGTAGAATTAAATTTTTAATTGAAAATAATTTTTTTTTATACTTAATATTGAAGATAAACTGTACAATTTACAATTATATTTTTTAAAACAATTATTGACATAAAAATAATAATGGCGGCGCCTACCCTGTCAAACCGCCACTAATCAACTCTTTCTTTGATTTATAACTAACAATAATAATAATAATAATACTTATTAATAATAATAATTATTATTATTTGAGCAGGTCAGACAGAAAAATTATGAAATATGCACGCACTATTTTGATGACTGCGTGAGCATTCATCACTCAAAAAAAAGATAATTTAATAATTATAAACAAACCTTTTGTTTTAATTTTACTTCTGTCAAAGCTAGAAGCAGTATTATAGATGAGACTGTAACAATAACTCGAATTTCCAATCCAATGAAAATTTTGTCATCAAAATCGTAAAAGTCTATAAGCGCATATATATTCAGCACTAAATTAAATAAGGTTAGAATTGTCCATACAAACAAAATGGCCGACAAATAGCTCATCATTAGACCAATATTTTTATGAACAACATTCACAGTTTTGCAAATTTTTTTCACTTTTTCTGATAAATTAATTTTTTGGTTTTTCAGCGATTTTTCTATGGCCCGTAGAATGCTCCCAATGATGAGAATTTTTTGTGACACTTCCAGGACACCATAGATCTGAAAAGTGTAGCAAAATTGAACGGCAATTTTCCGTATAAAATGGCCTTTTAGATAATCAAAAGAAAACAAAAGTGTCAACAAAAACATCACTCCACTTAAAACTGTCGATACGACAAAGCAAATAAACCGATTCATTTTCAATCTTCTAAATTCAAAAATAGTGAAAATAGGGCCTAAGGAGTATTTTGAGGGATTTTCAAGAATGTCTATCCAGCCCCCATTTTCAAAACGCTGAATATGCATTTTTGAGTAGATTAATAAACTCATGATTATCGTAAATACTATAAAAATAGCGTCTGAAAGGGAAATCATGCAAAGAAATTTGTAATCCTTGCAAATTTTTGCCAAAATAAAAACATACAAAAGTGAAGCAAATGAAAGAAACAAAAGACTAATAAAACAAAAAAACATTTTCGATTTTGACATAATAAAAGTGGATTTGATGGAAAATCGGTTGACGTTGTGTTTACAATATCCTTGAAGAGGCATCAATTTTTGAAAAATATCATAATTTGCAGATAAAATGCATATCAGACAAGATACTCTACTGTCAGACATATTTTACTGTTTACCACAATAGCAGACGAAAAAAGTTGATAAATAAATGCTCTTTTTTATCAAAATAATAAGAGAATTCTAAGAAATGTTATTTTGTCATTTGTTTTATTAATATTTATCACTTTAATTGTTATTTACTAATTTATTTGTAATGGCTTTTAATGCTTTCGACTTGATCGCCTATTTGTAAACAAATTTAATTATTTATACCTTTTCTGTTTGTTCAAAATAATATTATTTGGTGGCTCTTTGTTAAATTCAACAAAGCAGCACAATTGTCCTATTATTAATAAATTTTTGTATTATTATAACAAATTTTGTGTTAAAGTTTAAATAAACATTAATGATTAATAATTAAAAAAAAGTAAATTTTAAAAAAATACAAAATTGTGTAAGTTGTTGATAACATTGAATACAAAAAAAATTGATAAAAAACAAATAAATTTAAAAAAATGGTAACAAGTTTACAGTTCTGTAAAATATAAAGACCTATAATTAAACTTATTATTATTATTTACAATTATTAGCAGGTACAGTGCCTAATCACAGCTCAAAAGCAGAATATTATTCGAGTTATTCAAAACTCACAAGTTATTTCAGTTATTATAGTGCAGTACTTAATTACAGATAAAAAGCAAAAAGTTATTCGAGTTATTTAAAACTCACAAGTTATTGAAGTTATTATAGTACAGTGCGTAATCACAGCTAACAAGCAGAAAGTTGTTCAAGTTATTCAAAACTGTGCCTAATCACAGCTAAAAAGCAGAAAGTTATTCAGTTATTCAAAACTCACAAGTTGTTGAAGTTATTATAGTATAGTGCCTAATTACAGCTAAAAAGCAGAACGTTATTCAAGTTATTCAAAACTTACAAGTTATGGAGGTTATTATAGTACAGTGCTTAATTACAGACAAAAAGCAAAAAGTTATTCAAGTTATTTAAAACTCACAAGTTATTGAAGTTATTATAGTACAGTGCCTAATCACAGCTAAAAAGCAGAATGTTGCTCAAGTTATTTAAAAATGTGCCTAATCACAGCTCAAAAGCAGAATAGTATTCGAGTTATTCAAAACTCACAAGTTATTTTAGTTATTATAGTGCAGTACTTAATTACAGATAAAAAGCAAAAAGTTATTCGAGTTATTTAAAACTCACAAGTTATTCAAGTTATTATAGTACAGTGCCTAATCACAGCTAAAAAGCAGAATGTTGCTCAAGTTATTTAAAAATGTGCCTAATTACAACTAAAAAGCAAAAAGTTATTCAAGTTATTCAAAACGCACAAGTTATTAAAGTTATTATAGTACAGTGCCTAATTACAGCTAAAAAGCAGAAAGTTATTCGGAATATTCAGAACTCACAAGTTATGGAAGTTATCATAAAAGCAGTTTAATAGATTAGCATTGATAATATTTTGTTGTTTTTAATAAAAAAGTTGAAAACTGATGGAAAAAAGTTTTAGTAAATTTACTCTTAGATCAGCATTTATTGTATTTAACTCACAAGTTATTAAAGTTATCACAAAAAGAGTCTAATGGATCAGCAAAAAGTTGGACATTTATGATATTTTTTGGTTTTTGATAAAAAAATAAAAAATTGTAGAGGCGCTAAATGCAAAAATTTAAGTGAATTTTCCACTTAGATCAGCATTTATTGTATCAAACTCACAAGTTATTTAAGTTATCATAAAAAAAGTCTAATAGATTAGCAAAAAGCTCAACTTTTATAATATTTTGTAACTTATGATAAAAAAGTTGACAAATGATGAAGGCGCCAAATATACAAAATTTTCAGTATTTTTTTTTGCTTTTACCAGAATTTATTGTATTTAACTCATAAGTTATTTAAGTTATCATAAAAAAAGTCTAATGGATCAGCAAAAATTTGGACATTTATGATATTTTTTGGTTTTTGATAAAAAAATAAAAAATTGTAGAGGCGCTAAATGCAAAAATTTAAGTGAATTTTCCACTTAGATCAGCATTTATTGTATCAAACTCACAAGTTATTTAAGTTATCATAAAAAAAGTCTAATAGATTAGCAAAAAGTTCAATTTTTATAATATTTTGTGACTTATGATAAAAAAGTTGACAAATGGTGGAGGCGCCAAATACAAAATTTTTAGTAATTTTTTTACTTTTACCAGATTTTATTGTATTTAACTCACAAGTTATTAAAGTTATCATGAAAAGAGTCTAATGGATCAGCAAAAAGTTGAACATTTATTATATTTTTTGGTTTTTGATAAAAAGATGAAAAATGGTGTAGGCGCTAAATGTAAAAATTTTAGTTAATTTACCACTTAGATCAGCATTTATTACATCAAACTCACAAGTTATTTAAGTTATCATAAAAAAAGTCTAATAGATTAGCAAGAAGTTTGATTTTTATAATATTTTGTGACTTATGATAAAAAAGTTGACAAATGGTGAAGGTGCCAAATACAAAATTTTCAGTAACTTTTCTACTTTTATTAGAATTTATTGTATTTAACTTACAAGTTATTAAAGTTATTATAAAAAAAGTCTAATAGATTAGCAAAAAGTTAATCATTCCCAATATTTTGCAACTTTTGTAAAAAAAGTTGACAAATGGTGGAGGCGCCAAATACAAAATTTTCAGAAATTTTTCTACTTTTACCAGAATTTATTGTATCAAATTCAAATTATCTTGAAAAACTCTAATAGCTTAGCAAAAATTTGAACATTTTCAATATTTCTCACACAGAATTGAAGAAATGCCTTTGTAGAGTTTGATAAACTTATAAGAAAAAAAAAAATGTCACTCACCTTTCGTATTAAATGAAATTCAAATTCTATCAAAATTATTACAATTCCAAATACCGCTGCCCAAATCCTCGATCCCAATATGACAGTCACATTCCAAAAAATGTCAAATTTTAACATAATATAAAAATTCAAAATCAAAGAGGCTACTGTTGTCAAAATCCAAACCAAATAAATGGATGTCCAATATTTCAGCAAAAGTGTACTGCTATTGTTCAAATGATACAAAAAAGTCACATAACGTTTCGTGTTAGCTTCTGAAAGCTTTTTGTCCTTAAGGGCATTTTGAATTATGTCCAAAAACACTTCTATAAAATTGACACTTTGAATACAATTGAAAATTCCAAAAAAATGAAAATTGTAGCATTCGGTGACGATGCCAGTTCGAATTAAGTGCCAAGAAAACCAATCATAAGAAAAAGAATAGTGAAGAATTAGGAAATAAACATACACAAACATTAGTAGAAAAGCAACCGTTTTCGGGTATATTCTCAACCGACGCATTCTATCAGAAGTGGGATTGTACGTCAAATTGAATTTTTCAAGTGATTCAAAAAGATACAAAGTGGCATTACGTTGGTTTCTAATTCTGTCAACTTGTACAAATGTCAAAAAACACAGCAAAAGTGTGCTTACAAGGTAAAAAAAATCACTCATTAAAGCCAAACATGACAGATTGACATTTCTGCACACGGTGGGATATAGGAAAATATAAGTCGCAATAACGGCAAATAAAAGCACAAAATTCAAAACGCCTAAAAAATATAAAAATTTGTTAATTTTGTATTCTTGTCTAGCAGATTTAAAAATTTTCGAATGTTGGCAATACCCCTGAACCGGATATAATAATTGATAAAGATTGAATGTTGATCGAAGAAAACAAATTATACAAAATTGTGATTTAAAAACAGTTTTTTCAGACATTTTTTAGTAGAATTGTAATCTAATGCCAAGGAAAACAATAATGTCAACTAAATTAAATTAAGCATAATTGAAAGGGTTTATCTATCATTTGATGAAAATGTACTGAAACTGGCCTTAATTGTTGATTAGATAATATTTTTATTAATTAATGAAATGAAACTGGGACTTTTTCTCCATTTTGACAATTACATTTCCAAAACAAGTTCATATAAATATAATTAGAAAATAAAGTTGTTATTATTTCATCTAAAAAGTCAACAGATTTTAACACTTTTTATTTAAATAAAAATTCGACATTTTTGAGAGACTGGCTTGTAAAATCGTGTAAAGGATAGTGTAAGGCAAATAATGGAAGTGGCGCCACGAACATCTCTACCTTACTGTCACAACAAAAAACGTAAAAAAATAATTTTTTTTATATCCCTATTGTCTCCAAGCAGTACATCAACTTCTTCCTGTTTATTATCCTGCACCTGTCCAATGTTGTTTATTTACACTTTTAATGGACATATGTTAAACTTAAGCTTCTCTATAGGTGAGGACTGGCTTTATTACCATATTTTTTTTTTCAATTGCGCTTAATTCAGTCGCATTAACGTGTTAAACTATCAATTTATTTTGTTTTTTAACATTTTAGACAATTTTTTTGGACAATAATTGGTCTAAAAGGTCTTGCTTATCAATCTTTAGAATTTTCTACAATCTAAAAAATTTAAAATGCTTAGAAATTAGTTTAGAAAAGAAAATCAGAAGATTCTACAAGATTAGAAGTTTTCTTACAATTCTTGACGAAATAGTATAGTTTTCATATTTTTTAAAATTGTTTACCTAGTTTACAATCATTGTAATAACATAAAAAAATATCTGTATGCAAAATTATTTCTTACAAAATGTTGATCAAAAAGTTCGACTAGTACTATCTTTAACCACCTGACCACCGAGCGACTGTATTATTCTTAGTATTATAAGTGAATAATCTTACCTTACGGTTTATTAGTTCTTCTATCATCACCAAAACCATCAATATAGCAATAATAATAAAACCCGTCCGAAACTGCAGAAGCCCCAATGCCGAATAACTGTAATTTTCAAACTTGAACCAAATATAAATATTCAAAATAAGCGAAAACACCGAAATTAGGCCCCAAATTACAAACAACGGCGCTAAATATATAATCACACAATGTAAAGTGAGGCTAATATCTGTCAACAATTGTTTATATCTGACCAAACAGTCGCTCAAATTCACATTTTTGGATATTTTCTCGCTCAAGCTGCGCTTGAGAGCCCTCTCCAGCGACCTCAGCGCCATTGCAATTAGTTTTATTTCTATAATCGTATCATAGATGCCGTACATTTGCAGCTGATAACAAAAAACCAAAAATAGTTTTCGATATAAATGGCCCTGGAGACTCTCGTACGAAATTGCAAAATGGAGTATTCCTATACAAACTGTAGCGGAAATCCATGTAAAAAACATTTTTGGTAAACTGTTTTTTATCTTTTTTATCTCCCATAAGGGCAAAATGGAATCTGCAGTGCCGCTGTTATTTTTGAGCATTAGGGCCCAGGATGATAAGGCGTTTTTGTAGGCCCCAGCGTCCAATAGGATCGCAACAATAATAAACAGACTGCTTACAATAAATTGTTGATCAGCATGGTATATTAGGCAAAGGGATTCGCTTGCTGCACATAGGGAAGTAGCTGGATTTTTCAGGAAAAACATGGGAAGAAGGAGGATTATGTAGTAAATTATTAAAACAATAAATCGGAATTTGTTGATTTTATAATGGATTTTTGTTGATAAATATTGTTTTTTTGTGTGGCAACAGGCGCCTTGCACCGGATAACTTTTTCTAACAAAATCGTATTTTAGGTTTAATAAACAGACCAAACAGTTTAATGAAGACATTTTTGCAGATGATCACTGTAAAAATTGACATTGAAACAAAACAATTACAGTAATTGAAAAACAATTGTTTTTATTTACTTTGTTTAGACGGAGTAATTGATTACTTATTTGTGTTGCTTGGAGGCTTAAACTAATTAATTAGACCCATTAGGTAGTCATGTTTTGCTTTTTTTTCAATTTTTGTTTTCTCAAAAAGTGTCTTGAAACATAAGATGAAAAAGATATAGAACAAAATCAGACATCTAAAAAAGTGCTAAAAGTAAATATTTACAAAATATTTTTTACGCAATTACATTAAAAAAGAAAAAAATTAAATCATTTATGAAAAATAAATGCCAAATTATAAAAAAAAAGCATTAACTTTTAGGAAAAGACACATAAAGAGGTAAAAGAAGTAAAAAAGTAAAAAAAAAATACAAAAAGCGCGAGAAAATTAAGAAATTGTGTACTATTTTCTATATTAATTCTTTCTTTAAGTTCTGTTGTTTTCTTTGGAAAGATAGCGACAAGAGAAATATGTGAAATAAATGTTAAAATTGAGCAGAAAAATACATAAAAGAAGCGAAAAATTAGAATAGAAAAAGCAAAAAAGAAAAAAAACAGAATAAGAAATAAAATCAAGATTAATAATAATAATTATTATATAAATTGATAAGAAAAGTGTCAATATAAAAAACAAAGTAGGCGATTATAAAACAAATGACTATCAAAACATCGTCTTTCGAAAATTCGAAAATTGTGAAAAAAAGTGGAAATCAAGTGCAAAAGTTTTGAGATACGTTTCTGTCCGGAAAACCTCCCTAATTAAAATCACCAAAAGATTTCCCTAATTTTTCTTAATTTAAAAAAAAATGAAAAGTAAAAATAGAAAGAAAAAGTGCTTTTTTTAATTTTTGTTTAATCGTTTAGGGCCAAATAAGATTTTTCAATCTATAGGTGTTTTTGCAAAGATGGCAACGTAAAGGTCGGCGAGCGCTGTTATTATACAGAGTGATCACTTTTGTGCTATTATTATTTATTATAACAATTTTTTCATAATGCAAAGAGACAATTTTTAACAAATTTTCAATATTTTTAACAAAATCTTAAAAACACATAAAAATTTTTGAATTAGTTAATGTACTGAGTCTTTTCTGATTTGTTTTTTTTTCAAAATTATAAATTTTTTTTACAAAATATCATGTTGTTTACTGCTATTTATTTGTATATTTATTTAGGTAAGCTCGTATAGATGGCAACGTTAAGGTAAGTGAGCGCTATTATTATACAGATTGATTACTTCTGTGTTATTATTATATACTAATTTTTATATAATGTAAAGTAACTATTTTTAGCAAATTTTCAAAATTTTTTGAACAAAAATTTAAAAAAACATAAGATTTGTTGAATTAATTAATGTATAAAGCAATTGAGTCTCTTTTAATTAGTTTCTTTCAAAATTTTTAACTATTTTTTTGAAATTTTAATAAGATTTCTTGGTTTAGTTAATGTAGAATATAATTGAGTCTCTATTGATCAGTTTTTTTTCAAAATTTTTTTCGTTTTTTTAAAAATATTAAACTTTTTTAAAATTTTTAACTTTTTATCAAAACTTTAAACATTTTTTATTAAATATCATTAAATTTACTGTCATAGGCAACGTAAAGGTAGGTGAGCGCTATTATTATACAGATTGATCACTTTTGTGTTATTATTATATAGTAATTTTTTTATAATGTAAAGTAACTATTTTTAGCAAATATTTAAAATTTTTTGAACAAAAATTTAAAAAAACATACGATTGGTTGAATTAGTTAATGTATAAAGCAATTGAGTCTCTTTTGATTAGTTTTTTTCAAAATTTTAAACCATTTTTTTGAAATTTTAAACTTTTTTCAAAATTTCAAATTTTTTTCAAAATTTTAATCTTTTTTTTAAAATTTTAATAAGATTTCTTGGTTTAGTTAATGTAGAATATAATTGAGTCTCTATTGATCAGTTTTTTTTCCAAAATTTTTTTCTTTTTTTTAAAAATATTAAACTTTTTCAAAATTTTTAACTTTTTATCAAAACTTTAAACGTTTTTTATTAAATATCATTAAATTTATTGCCAAAGGCAACGTAAAAGTAAATGAGCGCTATTATTATACAGATTGATCACTTTTGTGTTATTATTATATACAAATTTTTTTATAAGGTAAAGTAACTATTTTTAGCAAATTTTTAAAATTTTTTGAACAAAAATTTAAAAAAACATAAAAATTGTTGAATTAGTTGATGTATAAAGCAATTGAGTCTCTTTTGATTAGTTTTTTTCAAAATTTTAAACCATTTTTTTAAAATTTTAAACTTTTGCCAAAATTTTTAATATTTGTCAAAATTTTAAACATTTTTTTAAAATTTTTATAAGATTTCTTGGTTTAGTTAATGTAGAATATAATTGAGTCTCTTTTGATCAGTTTTTTTTCAAAATTTTTTTTATTTTTTTCAAATATTAAACTTTTTCAAAATTTTTAACTTTTTATCAAAATTTTAAACGTTTTTTATAAAATATCATTAAATTTACTGTCATAGGCAACGTAAAGGTAAATGAGCGCTATTATTATACAGATTGATCACTTTTGAGTATAGTAATTTTTTTATAATGTAAAGCAACTATTTTTAGCAAATTTTTAAAATTTCTTAAACAAAAATTTAAAAAAACATACCATTTGTTGAATTAGTTAATGTATAAAGCAATCAAGTCTCTTTTGATTAGTTTTTTTCAAAATTTTAAACCATTTTCTTAAAAGTTTAAACTTTTTCCAAAATTTCAAATTTTTTTCAAAATTTTAAACTTTTTTCCAAATTTTTATAAGATTTCTTGGTTTAGTTAATGTAGAATATAATTGAGTCTCTATTGATCAGTTTTTTTTCAAAATTTTTTACTTTTTTTTCAAAATACATATTAAACTTTTTCAAAATGTTTATCAAAATTTTAAACGTTTTTTATAAAATATCATGCTATTTACTGCCATAGGCAACGTAAAGGTAGGTGAGCGCTATTATTATACAGAGTGATCACTTTTGTGCTATTATTATTTATTGTACCAATTTTTTTATGATGCAAAGTGACAATTTTTAGCGAATTTTAATTACTTTTACAATAATTTAAAAAAACATAAGATTTGTTGAATTAGTTAATGTATAATACCATTGAGTCTTTTTTGATTAGTTTTTTTACAATTTTAAACGGTTTTTTTTTTTAATTTAAAACTTTTTTTATTAAGTTCTAAACTTATTTTTAAAATTTTAAACTTTCATATCAAAATTTTTATAAGATTTCTTGATTTAGGTAATGTGTGAGGTATAATGTTTAGAAAAAAAATAAATAATACAATTAAAAACATAGACAAACAAAAAAAAAAGAGGAAAATTAGAAAATAACAGGTATAGTCGACAATACAATACAAAAGTTGCTTGAGTATGTAACAAAATAAAATAAAAAAAAAATTAAAAAAAAATTAGAGACAAAGAAAATAAATAATTAATAAAAAGAATTATTAAAGAACGTAATAAAAAAAATGTGTGAAAATTAAAAAAAGCAAGATGATGAAAAAAAAATCATAATAGAGAAAAACATAATAAAAATTTTTTAGCAAAATAGTAAATGATACGGAATAAAAAAAGAAGTAATAAAATAAATACTAATATAATTATAGCAAGACAAAAACCATTGAGTTCTGCCTGAGTGAGATTTGAACCCACGTTACTCATTCGGCCAGGCTCTGAAAGCACTATCTTCAGCCACCTGGCCACTAATTATAGCAAATAAATATAATATCTTACTTACTGTTTTCGATAAACTGCTGTCAACATAAGAAAACAAAACCACATATTGCAAAATAGTCAAAAAAGTCCTGCACTCAATCAATGCCAACGTATAAAAGTCATAATCCCCAAACTTTATATAAGTATAAATGTTAAGAATCAAGCATATAACAGTAGAAAAACACCACGTAAACAAAACATAGGTTATGTACTGCACAAGCAAAGATAATGAGCTGTTTACAGCTAGAATTAATTTTGATTTCTGCATTAGAAATATTTCTAAAATTATAGATTTAGAAGCAAAAGCCAACTTCAAATCAGTTTTAATTGTTCTTAATAGACCACCAACAACTCGAATTCTTTGGGACAGATAATAGACAATGTATCCTTGGAAATTATAGCAAGTGATTATTGAAAATTTTCTTGCCAAATACCACTCGTAATGATCATAATCAGCAAAATGATTGGCAAAGCAATATCCCAAACAAGAAGTCCAGTGGAACAAAATCATGACGTCTCTGTACTTCCTCAACTGTTCCGCCTCTTCATCCGCTATTATACTCTCACAGCCAAACTCCAACCGTTTTTCGAAAATTTTCGCCCACGAACCAAACTCCAAAGTTTGAATTTTCCCATAGAACAAATAAATGAGAATAACAAGAAGTGTAGTTGCGGAAAATGTCTGATCTGACACCATTATCAAACATAGAAAATTATCCACCTTACAGAGATCGGGAAGGAAAAGAATATATGAAGAAGTGACAAATAAGTGAGAGAAAGAGAAACAAATTACTAAAACAAATAAAGGTTTTGAAAATCGGTATTCAGGATTTGGGGAAAATCGCAGTTTAGAATGCTCACATAAGCCTACTACGAAAAAAGTAATTAACAGTAAATCATATTTGGAGTTTAAAAAACACACAAAACAGCTATTTTGCGGTGTTGCTGAAATAGACATTTTATTGCAAGTTTACTACAAGTTTTTCTAGAACTGGAATTGGTAAATAGTTGACTAATAAATCTCAAATTAACAGTAATGGCTCTTCTAAATAAACATCAACAAAAGAAGTGGTTTACTATTAGTAAAACATTCAAAACAAATATTTATCAGTTTCATCAATAAATCAACAAGTTAATATGGTTTGTACAGTTTTGTATGATTATTGGGAAAATTATTCAACCAATAATAAAACAAGAGCCCGTCATTTTATGCGAACATTTACTTGAATACGCTTGCACTGATTTTTTGATTTTTTACAAAAGCAAAATTTTTTTCATATTGTTAGATTGAAAAAAAGGTTTTTTCGAATAGCCGGCAAGATCTCCAGATTTAAATTTTTTCTAACTCAAATTATTATTATTATTGTTATTATTATTATTAAAACAGAAAAAACATGTTGTTATCGATTTACTTTTGACAAAAATAAATAAAATAAAGCAAAATGCCTACTTTAAAGATTTGCTGCATATTTTTTAAAATATAATAAAATTATGCATTTTTTACGAAAAAAATTGTCAAAAAAGTTGTCATTTGTTACAGTGTGTTCATTAAAAAATAAGCTTTCTATAAGCTTGCACTAATTTTTTGATTTTTTACAAAAGCAAAAATTTTTTTATATTAGATTGAAAAAAAGGTTGTTTCGAATAGCCGGCAAGATCTCCAGATTTAAATTTTTTTTAACTCAATATATTATTATTATTATTGTTATTAAAACAAAAAAAACCTGTTGTTATCGATTTACTTCTGACAAAAATAAATAAAATAAAGCAAAGTGCCTACTTCAAAGATTTGCTGCATATTTTATAAAATATAATAAAATTATGCATTTCTTACGAAAAAAATTGTCATTTGTTACAGTGTTTTTATTAAAAAATAAGCTTTCCATAAGCTTGCGCTGATTTTTTGATTTTTTACAAAGCAAAACTTTTTTCATATTGTTAGATTGAAAAAAAGGTTATTTCGAATAGCCGGCAAGATCTCCAGATTTCAATTTTTTCTAACTCAAATTATTATTATTATTGTTATTATTATTATTAAAACAAAAAAAAACATGTTGTTATCGATTTCCTTTTGACAAAAATAAATAAAATAACGCAAAGTGCCTTTTAAAGATTTGCTGCATATTTTTTAAAATATAATGAAATTACGCATTTTTTACGAAAAAAATTGTCAAAAAAGTTGTCATTTGTTACAGTGTGTTCATTAAAAAATAAGCTTTCCATAAGCTTGCACTAATTTTTTGATTTTTTACAAAAGCAAAAATTTTTTTATATTAGATTGAAAAAAAGGTTGTTTCGAATAGCCGGCAAGATCTCCAGATTTAAATTTTTTCTAACTCAAATTATTATTATTATTTTTATTATTATTAAAACAAAAAAAAACATGTGTTATCGATTTCCTTTTGACAAAAATAAATAAAATAAAGCAAAGTGCCTACTTCAAAGATTTGCTGCATATTTTATAAAATATAATGAAACTATGCATTTTTTACGAAAAAAATTGTCATTTGTTACAGTGTTTCCATTAAAAAATAAGCTTTCGATATGTTTGTACTAATTTTTTAATTTTTTACAAAAGCTAAATTTTTTTCATATTGTTAGATTGAGAAAAAGGTTATTTTGAACAGCCGGCAAGATCTTCAGATTTCAATTTTTTCTAATTTTTATTGTTATTATTATTATTAAAACAAAAAAACATGTTGTTATCGATTTACTTTTGACAAAAGTAAATAAAATAAAGCAAAATGCCTACTTTAAAGATTTGCTGCATATTTTTTAAAATATAATAAAATTATGCATTTCTTACAAAAAAAATTGTCCCTTGTTACGGTGTTTCTATTAAAAAAAAATTATGATATACACTTCTATTGTATAATAATATTTACACAAAGTTTTTTTCTCAATTGATATATTGGAAAAAAAAGTTGTTTTGCATAACCGGCGAGATCTCCAGATTTAATATTTCTTAGTGAAATCTGCACAAAACTCGGCGACATTGAGAAGCAACAAATTGTCATCAAATGACAATTTTGACAGCTGTTGACGGGCATAAACTTTGTATTGGTAAATCCCAATATTTTTTAGAACACTTTGTTTGCAAGTTGAAAGTTATAGCTCAGCCTACTGTGACAGTCGCCTAAGATAAACAGCCTCAATATTTTCAAGTATAGACATTAGATCAATGAAAAATAAGTTTGTTTTCCTAGACTTACTTAACCTAAAAATTTTTTTTATAAATCATGTTCTCTAAGCTACAAATTCCGACAGGTATAAAACAACTAAGTGTGATTACTTATTTATTGTTATAAAATAATAATAGTAACGAGCTATTATTCACGAGGTAGAGTTTAAAGCCACGAGCCGCAGGCCAGTGGTCTAAAATAATAGCCATTAACGCGAGTAGAATACTAGACTTTATCCACGACGTGTTCAAAATTCTAGTAAATACTCATGTTTTGTTCTGAATTTGACAATATAATCACAATACTTAAAACAGTCACAAGCAAAATAAGTTTGTTTTCCTTGACTTACTTAACCTAAAAATTTTTTTTATAAATCATGTTTTCTAAGTTACAAATTCTGACAGCTATAAAACAACTAAGTGTGATTACTTAGTTATTATTATAAAATAATAATAGTAAATTATGTAACGAGCTATTATTTACGAGGTAAAGTTTAAAACCACGAGCCGCAGGCAAGTGATCTCGAATAATACCCATTAACGCGAGTAGAATACTATACTTTATCCATGACGAGTTAAAAATTCTAGTAAATACTCATGTTTTTTTCATGTTTTGTTCTGCATTTGACAATATAATCACAATACTTAAAACAATAACAAGCGAAATAAGTTTGTTTTCCTTGACTTACTTAACCTAAAAATTTTTCTGCATAAATCATGCTTTTTAAGTTACAAATTCTGACAGCTATAAAACAACTAAGTGTGATTACTTAGTTATTACTATAAAATAATAATAGTTACGAGCTATTATTCACGAGGTAGAGTTTAAAGCCACGAGCCGCAGGCAAGTGGCTTAGAATAATATATATTAACGCGAGTAGAATACTATACTTTATCAAAATTCTAGTAAATACTCACCTTTTTTTCATGTTTTGTTCTGAATTTGACAATATAATCACAATACTTAAAACAGTCACAACCAAAATAAGTTTGTTATCCTTGACTTACTTAACCTAAAATTTTTTCTGCATAAATTATGTTTTCTAAGCTACAAATTCTGACAGCTATAAAACAACTAAGTGTGATTACGTATTTATTATTATAAAATAATAATAGTAAATTATGTAACGAGCTATTATTTACGAGGTAAAGTTTAAAGCCACGAGCCGCAGGCAAGTTGTTTCTAGTAAATACTCACCTTTTTTTTCATGTTTTGCTCTGCATTTGACAGTATAATCACAATACTTAAAACAGTCACAACTGTTCGAGCTTGAATGAGAACAACTGCATACCAAGGATAATCCGGAAACTGGATCATCAAAAAAATATTCAAAACTAACGACACAATTGTCATTAGGATCCACGTCATGAGAGGAAGTATAATAGTTTTGTGAAAAAGTCGTAAATTAACGTGAATAGCCAAAATAAGTTTGCTAAATTTTAAAAAATCTCCATCTGATTTTTTATTCATAAGCGTTTTTTTGACACTTTGCAAAATGGCGCCTATTATTTTAAATCTTTGTGTCAAATCTAGACAGATATAGCTCTGAAAGGTAAAGCATAGCATTTGTAGTAATTTCCTCGGTTCATTCGCTTCTAGATTATCATAGGAGATCACAAATTGCAGAATGCTAGATACATAAACCAAAAAATTAAACGCCCCATTCATCACATTTCTTTTCATAATAATACTTTTGGTTTTTCTTTGATTTATCATTTGTTTAATTCCAAAATGGCGCCTATTTTCTACAATTCTATTCCAGCCATTAGCCTCTTCTGTTTTTGTTAGAAACTGAAGCTGGTGTATAATACTCACAACAACTGAACTCACGCAGAATATTCCATCAGTCAACATAATCAAACACAATGATTTCTCATCCATGGCGCAAACAATTGGGAAGTACACAAAATAAGAGGTTATGGGCCAAAGGAGAAACGTCTCAAGAGCGATGTCGAATATTTGTAAGTTTTTAATAAACCGAAAGTGTGGATGTTTTGATTTGAATATTTTGAAAGTGGAATGTTTACAAAAGGCCTGTAGGGGCAGAACCATTTGGCAAAAGTCATAATTGTTGCGTAAGATGCAAACGACACAATTTGAAATTTTGGTGTGCGGCATCGGAATGGTTCTTGGTGCAATGACAAAATAAAATCGCTATAATTTCTATGAATGGTTATTGTTATAGTAAAAAACACGCTTTTTTTGATTATAGAATTAAAAGGCTTTTAACTGATTAAAAAATTATGGAATATGAAGTAATAATAGGCGGTATCATACTTTACAAACTTTTATAAAAGCCTATTACTTTCCAATCAAGAGATGCAGATAACATAACAACAATCTATTATTACTATTATTCTACAATCATAAATGGCACGTCAGTAATGACGTATAAGGAACCAATATTCTAAGTTTGAGTCAACCATAGTGCTGACATGAGCATTATTGTTGCATATTTAACCCGTTTAACAGGAGACTGTCATAATCGCACCAGAGCGATAGTCGATATTATATTTATATAAATGCTATTAGAAGTGTTCTTTTTTAAAATTTTGCGGCAAGTAGTGGTTGATAATTGAGCTTGTTGTAAAAATCGACAAAGAGATGTTTGTGGCGCCTCTTCCATTATTTGCCTTACATTCTCAATTTTTTTTGAAGTGTTACTACTTTATTTACGATTACACAAGCCAGTTTCACAAAAGAGTTAGAAATTTATGGCAAAAATATTGTAAATTCAAAAGTAGTAACCTTTAGTTAAAATTTATTTTGTTAGAACCACTCACCCTGTATATAATCCCAAATTCTACGTACCTTTTTGCGTAGACTTTCGGCGGTAAACATGAGATAAACAACAGCACCCAGTGTACTCAGAGTCCTGATTTGCAGCATAAAAACATTTCCAAAATACTCATCTTGTTGCCGATACTCAGCAATAATAAAAATATTGATAATCAAGCTGAAAACAGTTTGCATCTCCCATACCACCAAAACGAGTATTAGGGGCCCCATAATCAGATCCAAATTGGCGTTAATTGCCATAATTAATTTTCTGTATCGCTTCAGATGCTCCACTAAAGGCAAATCTCGACTATTTGTGACATAAACGGGTAGTTTTAGCAATTTGTGGAGTTTTTCCCTTAAATTGTCGAGGAAAGTGGCGACAATTTGGATTTTTTGATAGATTTCGATTACCATATTTGATTGGAATAAAGCTGTCAGAAAAAGCAGTACATGTCGCAAATAATTAAATTTAAAAATATCATAAGAAAAAAAAATTCTTGATAATACAATACATGTGATACCTAAAACTGATAATAAAGACAAAATTCCCTGATTTTTCCCAATTTTTGCGGTAATTTCGCCGCTAAAAACCTCTTTTAAACAGTATTTTAATCGGTTTTTTACGATTTTGGTCCATCCATCAATTTCGGAAATTTTTTTTTCCGAAATCAGCAAATTTAAAATGTAGAAAATTAGTCCTGTGATTGGGAATAATTGGTCTTCGATGAGAATTAAACAGAATAGCTCATTTTCGGGGCACAGTGATATTGCTAGCCCCATATGAGACGCCAATGGAATCAACAATACCAACCAAAACACATAATTGAAATAAACAGCAGGATTTGCAATAAAATTGACAGCAATTGGGGAATAATTAATTTTTGAATGTTGGCATTTGATTCTCAGAGGATATAATAATTGAAAAAGTGTTATTCTTGATCGCACTATACAGGCGATACAATTTTTTGATGGTTGAATATTTGATTCATATAAATAATTTAGAAACTTCATGTTTATGTGGTGATTAGAATGTGACTGCATTAAAATAATGCTTCAAGTTGATTTAATCAGTTGAAACAAAATGGAGGGATATTAAGATAAAATGGCTACATTTAGAATTATTAGTTATACAAAGAGAAAAAAATAATGCAAATTAGACTTGTTTTGTTGTCATGAGAACTCTTCAATAAGTTAAAATTTTACTGCATCGTCAATAATATTGCATATCTTAGATACGCGTTTTTAGCAAATGTCGCTATTGTGATAAGTTGGTTGTCCAATCAGCAAAATCCCTTTGTCTCATAGTTATTGTTATGTAATTTGATGTGTTTTTTTAAGCCAGTGTCTTTAAAATTAGTAAAAAATTAAAAAAAATAACTGCAGAATCAAACAAATGAAAAAAAAAGATGACAATAAACATTATCATAATATAAAAGTAAAACACAAATGCAATTTTATAAATTATGTAAATTGTTTAGAACCAAGTAATGGTTTTGCTAATTTTTAATATTATATTGAGCGAGAAGTGCGACATTTGCCAGAGCTTTTCAAACAGTTTTTACATTTGTTTTCGTTTACTTGGAATACATTTGCCGATTGTTTAAAAACATTTTTGGAATTGTCAAAAATAAAAAAAGATATCCTAATCTGCCTTCTACAAGGTGTTTTTTTTTCAATTTTTGTATGTACCAACTTGAAGATACACTTGGGTAGAGAAATTTTTGTCTAATTTTTTAAATAATTTTTTTAGATTTTTTTTATTGAACAAATCTTACTTGGACAAATCTAATTTTTTCAAATTTTTTAGACAATTTTTAAAAAATTGTACATTTTTCACTTTTTTGAAAAAATTTCCATGTATAAATTTTATTTTCATCAAAATTTTTTTTTCAAAAAAATTTTTAAAAATTGTTTAAGCTTTATTAAAGCTTTAGAAATTCAAATCAAGTCTCGATTGATTGCTTTTGATTTTTTGTTTAAATTTTATCTGCAAAATTTTTGAAAAAATTGTACAATTTTCACTTTTTTGAAAAGAATTCCATGTATAACTTTTATTATTATTAAAATTTAAAATATAGTTTAAGCCCTATTAAAGCTTTATAAATTATTCAAATCAAATCTTGATTAGTTGCTTTTGATTTTTTGTTTAAATTTTATATGCAAAATTTTTAAGAAATTGTACAATTTTCACTTTTTTGAAAAAAATTCTATGTATAAATTTTATTTTCATCAAAACTTTTTTTTCAAAAAAGTTAAAAAAAATTGTTTAAGTCTTATTAAAGCTTTATAAATTTATATCAAGTCTTGATTGGTTGCTTTTGATTCTTTGTTTAAATTCTATCTGCAAAATTTTCAAAAAATTGTACAATTTTCACTTTTTTGAAATAAATTCCATGTATAACTTTTGTTATTATTAAAATTTAAAATATAGTTTAAGCCCTATTAAAGCTTTATAAATTATTCAAATCAAGTCTTGATTGGTTGCTTTTGATTTTTTGTTTAAATTTTATCTGCAAAATTTTTGAAAAAATTGTAAAATTTTTCAAAAAATTGTAAAGTTTTTACTTTTTTGATTATTATTATCAAG
The DNA here is from genome assembly GCA_947359425.1 of Lagria hirta. Taxonomy (NCBI): domain Eukaryota; kingdom Metazoa; phylum Arthropoda; class Insecta; order Coleoptera; family Tenebrionidae; genus Lagria; species Lagria hirta. The sequence goes on from OX375797.1 coordinate 31,385,789, forward strand.
ATATTTTTTTTAAAAAAATTGAAAAAAATAGTTTAAGCCCTATTAAAGCTTTATAAATTATTCAAATCAAGTCTTGATTGGTTGCTTTTGATTTTTTGTTTAAATTCTATCTGCAAAATTTTCAAAAAATTGTACAATTTTCACTTTTTTGAAAAAAATTCCATGTATAACTTTTGTTATTATTAAAATTTAAAATATAGTTTAAGCCCTATTAAAGCTTTATAAATTATTCAAATCAAGTCTTGATTGGTTGCTTTTGATTTTTTGTTTAAATTTTATCTGCAAAATTTTTGAAAAAATTGTGAAATTTTTACTTTTTTGATTATTATCAAGATATTTTTTTTAAAAAAATTGAAAAAATTAGTTTAAGCTCTATTAAAGCTTTATAAATTATTCAAATCAAGTCTTGATTAGTTGCTTTTGATTTTTTGCTTAAATTTTATATGCAAAATTTTTAAGAAATTGTACAATTTTCACTTTTTCGAAAAAAATTCCATGTATAAATTTCATTTTCATCAAAACTTTTTTTCAAAAAAATTTAAAAAAAATAGTTTAAGCTCTATTAAAGCTTTATAAATTCAAATCAAATCTTGATTGATTGCTGTGATTTTTTGTTTAAATCTTATCTGCAAAATTTTCAAAAAATGGTACAATTTTCACTTTTTTGAAAAAAATTTTATGTATAAATTATATTATTATCGAAATATTTTTTTCAAAAAAATTGTTAAAGCCTTATTAAAGTTTTTTAAATTTAAATCAAGTCTTGATTGGTTGCTGTGATGTTTTGTTTAAATTTTATCTGCAAAATTTTTAAAAAATTGTACAATTTTCACTTTTTTGAAAAAAATTCTATGTATAGATTTTATTTTCATCAAAGTTTGTTTTTCAAAAAAATTAAAAAAAATTGTTTAAGCTTTATAAATTCAAATCAAGTCCTGATTGGTTGCTGTGATTTTTTGTTTGAATTTGATCTGTAAAATAAACTTAAAATTTTTTGAAAAAAAATTTTTATTATATTTTTGCAATATTTTTTAAGCAAATTTGATTAATGTTTCGAAAAACTAATAAAACAACAAATCTTAATCTATATTTTTTATTAAGTGGTTTTTTTTTCTAATTTTATGTATCTACCTATTATATGTCAACTCCAAGCTACACTTGGGGATAGAAATTTTTGTCTAATTTTTATAATATATTTTTTTATTAAATAAATTTCTTTTTCAGCTCTGTAAATTTTTTCAAATTTTTTGACAATTTTTGAAAAATTGTCAAATTTTCACTTTTTTGAAAAAAATTCTATGTATAAATTTTATTTTCATCAAAACTTTTTTTTCAAAAAAGTTAAAAAAAATTGTTTAAGCCTTATTAAAGCTTTATAAATTTATATCAAGTCTTGATTGGTTGCTTTTAATTTTTTGTTTAAATTCTATCTGCAAAATTTTCAAAAAATTGTACAATTTTCACTTTTTTGAAAAGAATTCCATGTATAACTTTTATTATTATTAAAATTGAAAAAAATAGTTTAAGCTCTATTAAAGCTTTATAAATTATTCAAATCAAGTCTTGATTGGTTGCTTTTGATTTTTTGTTTAAATTTTATCTGCAAAATTTTTGAAAAAATTGTACAATTTTCACATTTTTGAAAAAAATTTCATGTATAAATTATATTATTATCGAAATATTTTTTTCAAAAAAATTGTTTAAGTCTTATTAAAGTTTTTTAAATTTAAATCAAGTCTTGATTAGTTGCTGTGATGTTTTGTTTAAATTTTATCTGCAAAATTTTTAAAAAATTGTAAATTTTCACTTTTTTGAAAAAAATTCCATGTATAAATTTTATTATTATCAAAATTTGTTTTTCAAAAAAATTAAAAAAAATTGTTTAAGCTTTATTAAAGCTTTATAAATTCAAATCAAGTCCTGATTGGTTGCTGTGATTTTTTGTTTAATTTTATCTGTAAAATAAGCTTAAAATTTTTTGAAAAAAAAATTTTTATCATATTTTTGCAAAATTTTTTAAGCAAATTTGATTAATGTTTCAAAAAACTAATAAAACAACAAATCTTAATCTATATTTTTTATTAAGTGGTTTTTTTTTCTAATTTTATGTATCTACCTATTATATGTCAACTCCAAGCTACACTTGGGGATAGAAATTTTTGTCTAATTTTTATAATATATTTTTTTTATTAAATAAATTTCTTTTTTAGCTTTGTAAATTTTTTCAAATTTTTTGACAATTTTTGAAGAATTGTCAAATTTTCACTTTTTTGAAAAAAAATTTATAAAATGTTTATTTTTATCAAAAACATTTTATTTAAAAAAAAAAATTACCTAAGCCAGATTGAAACTTTTTGAATTCAAATCAAGTTTTGGTTAATTGCTGTGACTTTTTGTTTAAATTTTATCTAAAAAATAAACTTTGACTATTTTGAAAAAAAATTTTGGATCAACTTAGTCATTGATATCATAGCTAATAATTTTTTTTAGCAAATTTGGTTACTGGTCCGGAAAGCTAATAGAATAAGAAATCTTAATTTTCTTTTTTTTTCTATTAAGGGGTTATTTTTTTTTCTATTTTTTTGTATCTACCTTTTACCAGCTTGAAGATACACTTGAGTACAGAGATTTTTGTCTAACTTTTTTAATAATTTTTTTTTTTTTTATTAAACGAATCTTATTTTTTAGGTTATAATTGAGCTGTACATATTTTCAACTTTTTCTGACCATTTTTAAAAAATCGTCAAATTTTCACGTTTTTGAAAAAATGTTCATTCTTATCAAACATTTTTTTTGGAAAAAAATTACCTAAGCCAATTTTAAATCAAATTTTAGTTGGCTGCTGAAATTTTTTTTGTTTAAATTTTATCTGCAAAATAAACTTAAACTTTATTTAAAAAAAAATTTAGTAGAAATTTTCTTAACAAATCCAAATCTATTTTTATTTTTATTTTTTATAAAGTGGCTATTTTTTATCTAACTTTTTAATTACACCTACATATATGCCAGCTCCTATTTACACTTTTATATAGAATTTTTTGTCTAATTTTTTTATAATTTTTTTGATAAAACAAACTTTATAAATTTAAAAATTTTTTAAAAGTTGTCGAAAAAAGTTTGAAAAAAATCACAGAGCTTAATTAAAACCTAAAAAATAGAAAATGTTGATGTCCAAGATATTTTATGAAATTTCCTCATCTAATAGTTTAAGAAAATTCAGACCCAAATTAACATTTCGACTGTTTTTTTTTTTAAAAAATAATTTTTTTTATTTTCAAATTTTATTTTTATCATTTTTTTTTTTTATTTTTGAACACACAGTACTATTTTTATTTTGAGCAAGATTATTTATAAAAATAGCATTTTATTTTAATTTTTGACATAATTTTGTAACCAAAAAGTACTTTTTCGAAAATTTTGTATATGGTCTTGTAACTTTGTGTTTTTTTTTTTTATTTTTGAAAGAGAATTCTTATGTAAGGTCAACATAAGATTTTTTTTTCTTACCTTTTCAAACTGATGTTGCACATAATGAATCAATCCAATAATTCCCAAAATAATCAAAAACGTCCTAATTTGAAAACTCCTAAACGTCGTCCCAATTATCATCAAATAAAAATTAATAATTAATATTCCGACGTTCATAAACAGCCAAATGAGCATTGCCGGACTGACATAATCATTGATAAGCTCAAAATTCTTATTGAGCGCCAAAAAAAATTTCACATATTTTTTAATTTGCTCTTCCAGAGTATTCCCATTATTCGGATTTTCGTCTTCAATCGCCGCCATTCTGGCGTTAAATTTCTTCAAAACGGATTTCTTCAGCGTATCATTAATAAAATACAAAAAACAAGATTTTTGCGTTAATTGAAACGAAATGTTGAATTGTATCAAAAAACTCATAAAAATTGACGCTTCTCGCGTGTACGTGAAGACAACCGAATCTTTTTTTAAAGATATAAAGATTATCAAATAAAAAATGTCTATTAGAATTAAAAAAAATATCATTTTTCTGTTTCTTCGCTTCAATATCAAAGTGCAACCTTCACAAATAATATTGACAAATCCAAAAATTTGACGGTTTTCTACAATTTGGCTCCAACTATTCAAATCTTGGAGTCTTGTGCGAATTTGGAGGAGGAACAAAATCATGCAAAACATTCCACTAAGGCCAAAGAGCTGGTCGCCCCATAATTGCAAACAGTCGATTTTGTCCTGTAAATAGATGCACTCCTCCAATAATTCCTTAAAAAAAAAAAAAAACAATACATGTTTTGTTCTTCTATATTACTCAAGTGCCTATTACTTCCGTAATATGAGACAAATAGCGACATCTATTAGAAGCTAACTTTACATCATATATGAAAAGCCAGGTTTCTACATAGGTCCACTCTAAATGACAGCTATATCGCTCATTTTGTTTGGTCTATTTGTAGCATTGCATATCATAGGTATGCGTATCATAGCAAAAGTCGCTAGCGTGATAACTTGGTTGTCCAATCAGAGACATACTTTTCGACATAATTTTTTTTAAATAAACCACTTACCTGTGAATAAGAGAATATCATTGCTGCATAAACAACAACAATAATGCAGCCCATAACAATGCCGTACTTGCAAAGAGCAAAATATTGTTTTTGCGATGGATGCCATTTTGAGTGTTTACAATATCCATGAATCGGAGTGATAAAATACCCAATTAGCAGGGTTGGGGCTAAAATGCACACTGCGCAATTTTTAGGCAGCTCAGGGGTGGATTTTGGGGCCATAACTCTGCGAAAATTTTTCATTTTCTGACAAATGAACAAAAAGTGGATTGAAATTGATATCAATTGTTGTTTGTTTCTAATTGGTCAATAGAGGATTGGTTAATATTGTTAAGTGGAGGCTTTTCAGTTATTGGATGTTATTAATGGAAAACAGTGCTAATTGCTAATGTAACAACAACAATTATTTACTGTTTCATGAAATTAACAAATTTTCTAGATGTCTTAATCAGTCGGAAAATAAAATTTTCCGGCCTAAGAATAAAAACTTTACAAAGTGGAAAGTAGGTATTAACAGGGTTTTTCTTATTTGCCATTTGTAGTTTTGTCATTAAAATATTTTCTGACTATATCAGTTGACACAATTCACCATCTAACAGACTTTAGCCGTACAGAATAATCGCCAAGGTTATAATACGCAACCAAACGCACCAAGGCACCAAGTAAACAATTGTTAGAGTCAGAAAACAGCTATCAGAGGGTAATTTAGGTCACGTGCATCTGGTAAAGCAAACTAGTCTTAAAGTATATAACGTTGTAAAAATAGTGAAGAAAAAAATATGTACAGTTTGCAAATTAAAGTCTGTGACATATTACTTTGGGGACTTTACTCATGAAATATATCATGATGTTGGTCATAAAAACGTACCAATTCAAAAATTGATATTATTATTTCTTTGTTGTTTACTTGACACTGCATAAGTTTTAGTAGTGTTTATGAGTTTATTTATTATTATTGTTTATTGTGTAAACGTGTGAATATTATAGTATTAACTTGTAGTCTGAAAAATATAACAACAATTTCCTGCCATTAGATAATGCAAATCAGCGTAGTTTTCCTTTATTCTAGTGCTGGAAAAAAATAGTTAAACGACAGGGTGGCGCAAAAATTGCCGGTGTGATCATAATTCCGTTTATTAGATATCCATCTTGATAAAAAATATGGTCAAAGCAAAAATTTATTGATACAAGATTCATCTAATTAATCAAAAAACTGTTTTTTCAAAAAAATCTCAAAAAGCTAACTAAGGTTAATTGAAGCTTTCTGCATTGAAATCGAGTATTTGTTGGTTGCTTGAACTTTTTGTTTTGATTTTTTTTTGAAAAATAAACATTTATTTTTATTATAGTTTTTTTTTTGACAATTTTGGTTACAGTTTTGAAACACTAATGAAATAAGGAATCTAAACCTAACCTCATTTTAATTTTTATGAAATTGTTTTTTTTTTTTGATAATTTTTTTGATTAAATATCTGCCTCAGCTCCTATCATTAGCATCAAAAATTTTGGCAAATTTTTTTAGAATTTTTTTATTAACTTATTTGTATTTAATTACGCTTTTTACATTATTTTGAGCTTTTTATACAATTTTTGGAAAATTTTAAAACTTTAATTTTTGGAAAAATCCAAATTTTTTCGGCCAAAAACTTAATTATTCTAAAAAAATCTTAAAGAAGTACTTCGGCTAACTTGAACTATTCTAAATTGAATTCAAAGTTGGTTGCTAAAATTTTTGTTTCAATTTTATTTGAAAAATAAACTTAAAATTTTGAAATGTTTTTTTTGATTAATTTTTGTTTCCCGGTCTTAAAACTAATAAATTTGTTTCAGCTGATCCGGTTGTTGTTCTGAAAAGCTAATGAAATAAGAAATCTAAATGTATCATTTTTTTTTTGTTAATTTTTTTAATTCGGTTTTTGCCTCAGCTCCTATCTGCACAAAATTTTGTCTAACTTTTTTAGTAAATTTTCCTATTTTTGTTTTATTAACTTAATCTCATTCACTAGGCTTTAGTTAACCTGTTTTAATTTTTTTGCATCTTTTTGACACCTTTAGAAAAAATTTTAAAAATTTAATTTTTGCAATAAATTTTTTATAGGAAAATTTTTGACTTAAATATGTTTTGTTCTTATTGAAACTTTTCATTTGTCGAATCGATAGCTGTAATTTGGAGTTACCTATGCATCAGCATGTCGAAACCTAATTTTCATATTTTAATTAGAGGTTAGCTTCTAATTGTGATAGATGTCGCTCTTAATATTAAAGATGTAAGAAAATTTTTACAGATTTTTTTCCCTTTAACATCTCTAAAAAAACATAATTAAACATACATTCCCCTAACATTTTTACATTTTTTCCCTTTAACATTCCTAAAAAAACATAAATAAACATACATTCTCTAACATTTTTACATTTTTTCCCTTTAACATCCCTAAAAAAACATAATTAAACATACATTCCCCTAACATTAAAGAAAAAAACATAATTAAACATACATTCCCCTAACATTAAAGAAAAAAACATAATTAAACATATGTTCCCTTAACATTCTTACATTTTTTCCCTTTAACATCCCTAAAAAAACATAATTAAACATACATTCCCTAACATTTTTACATTTTTTCCCTTTAACATCCCTAATAAAACATAATTAAACATACATTCCCCTAACATTAAAGAAAAAAACATTATTAAACATACATTCCCTTAACATTCTTTCATTGTTTTCCCTTAACATTCCTGGAAAAAACATAATTAAACATACATTCCCCTAACATTTTTACATTTTTTCCCTTTAACATTCCTAAAAAAACATAAATAAACATACATTCTCTAACATTTTTACATTTTTTCCCTTTAACATCCCTAAAAAAACATAATTAAACATACATTCCCCTAACATTAAAGAAAAAAACATAATTAAACATACATTCCCCTAACATTAAAGAAAAAAACATAATTAAACATATGTTCCCTTAACATTCTTACATTTTTTCCCTTTAACATCCCTAAAAAAACATAATTAAACATACATTCCCTAACATTCTTACATTTTTTCCCTTTAACATCCCTAAAAAAACATAATTAAACATACATTCCCTAACATTTTTACATTTTTTCCCTTTAACATCCCTAAAAAAACATAATTAAACATACATTTCCCCAACATTCTTACATTTTTTCTCCCTAATTAAACATACATCCCTTTAACTGGAAGCTGAAATTATGATAACCTAAATTGTTTAAAAAATGGCGGAGGCGCCAATACGGATTTTACTGTAAATTATTGTAATAATTTATTTAATGTATCTATTTGTTTGTAATTTTCTGCCTTATTAGAAATAATGCAGATTCCACCACAAATAATAATAATAATCTTTTCTCTTCTCAAGCGACACTTTCGGATTCTTTTCAATAATTTCACTAAACATAATCGTTAGTGATTCTTGCACAAATAAGGAAAAAACTCTTCCAACTTCCGACTTCAAGTAAGTACCTGGGGAAATTGTTTACCTTTTTCTTACAAAAGCCATCAAAAGAGTCATTAACGAGTATAATTGCAACCACTATCATTTCCATGCCCATTCAAGCCTAATAATCACTTTTTGTAAACAAAACCATAGAACAATGGTCGCTTGAAGGAGAAAGTTATTAATAATCTATCAAAAATAATTTTTCTGATAAGCCGCTTTTGATTCTTTTAATATTGGTCACGAATCACGAGTAATAAGACTTTCCCTGATTTTCCAAAACAGCATATGGTTGCCGCAGATGAACTGGTTCAAATGGTTTTGCCAAATGACACCGTTTCTCGGATCAGATTTGTTATCAAATTTTTTTGATACCATTAGATCAGCATGGTTAAGCTCGATTCCTAATCTTCCGTAAAATTCAGCTTTCTTTTGGAAAAAATCGACTTATAGTTGCGTAGTAGGCGGAAAACCATATAGTTTGGACATAATGAGATAAGGTTAACCATAATCATTATTTTTGCAAATTGGTTTTTCAGATGGGACACCCCACCATCTTGAATTTATTGTATTCCATGGGTATATAATGAAAGCAAATGTTTTGCGGCTGTTCCAAAGCAGATAGTTGGTTGAAAGGGTGAAGAAGTGTGACTTTTAGTGATTCTACTATAGATATGATGATAGTCAAAGTAAGTCACAATGATATTTTTAATGGAAAATTGATAATTTAAGTCATCTACCATATTAAAATATTATAACTTATAATTGATAATTGATAATTTTTGTGTTTTTACTTTATGAAATAATTTTATTTTTTCTAAATATGTTTTAAGTTTTACGGTTTTATTTTACCTCTTCAGATCTTTCTGGTCTCTTTTGTTAATATTGCGCATTTTTGGCTTTGCCAGCTATTGTTTTTCTTGTTTTTCATCAATTTTTATTTTTTTTGACAATAATTTGAAATTTTTTGCTTTTTTTATTTCTAATTTTATTCTGCTTTTGTTTTTAAACCAATTTTAACATTCTTTTCTGACTTTTTTCCTTTTACGTTTATTTTCTATTTTGAAATTTTTATTTTTTGTTTACTTAGTTCTAGATCTTATCATTTGTATAATTATTTGTATTGTATTTTATATATCGTTTTTAATTTTCTGTTTATGTTTTAGTCAGCTGTATCTATTTTTATTTTTTTGTTTTTTTATACTTTTCTTATATTTTCTTTCAACTTTTTCTCTTTTCTCAATTTTTTTGCTGTATGATATCTATATTTTTATTTTGTTCTTATTGTCTTATTCTATTTTGCATTTGTTGTCAAAACACAACATTTTTTTCTACCTTCTGGCTTATAAACTTGAAATTCAGCTGATCGTTTTTGTACTCTTTTATCGGTTTATTCTTCTTTTTCAAAGCTATTTATTACTTTCGAAACATTTTTCATTATTAGTTTTATTATTATTTGTTTTGGTTCCATTCAATCCTACTTAATTTTTCATGCATTATGTACATTTGTTTTTTTTATCAATTTTTTTTCTTTAGTTTAGTTTACAATTTATTTTTTTTTAATTTAATGTATTTCTTCGTGGTTTAGTAATTTTTTTTTATTTTTGTTTTTTTTTTTTCTTTTCTGACTTTTTTCTCTTTACGTTTGTATTTATATTTTGACTTTTTTTGTTTTTTATTTAGTAAGTTCCAGATCTTTTCATTTGTATAATTATTTTTTGTTTATGTTTTAGTCGGCTGTATTTTTTTTTTTGACTTTTTATACTTTTATCAAATTTTCTTCCAACTTCTTCTTTTTTCTCTATTTTTTTGCTGTATGATATCTATATTGCTATTTTGTTTGAGCTCCATAATGTCATATTGTCTTATTCTATTTTGCATTTGTTGTTAAAACACAGCATTTTTTTCTGCCTTTTGGCTTATAAACTGAAATCCAACTGATCCTATTTTTACTTTTTTATCGGTTTATTCTTTTTTTTCAAAGTTATTTATTACTTTCAAAACATTTTTCTGTATTAGTTTTATTATTATTTGTTTTTGTTACACACAATCTTACTTAATTTTTCATGCATTATGTACAATTGTTTTTTTCTATCAATTTTTTTTTCTTTAGTTTAGTTTACAATTTATTTTTTTTTAATTTATTTGTATTTCTTCTTGGTTTAGTTATTTTTTTGTATATTTGTTATTTTTTTTTATTAATTTTGATACTTTGTTGGCATTTTTTGCTTTTTTTATTTCTAATTCCATTCTGCTTTGTTTTTAAACCACAGTACCATTCTTTCCTGACTTTTTTCCCTTTACGTTTATATTTATGTTTTGATTTTTTTATTTTTTACTTAGTAAGTTCCAGATTTTATCATTTGTATTGTATTTTATATATCGTGTTTTATTTTTTGTTTATGTTTTAGTCAGCTGTATTTATTTTTATTTTTTTGACTTTTTATACTTTTCTTATATTTTCTTTCAACTTCTTCTCTTTTCTATCCATATTGTTATTTTGTTTGAACGTCATATTGTCTTATTCTATTTTGCATTTGTTGTTAAAACTTGATTATGGCTTATAAACTTGAAATTCAGCTGATCGTATTTTTACTTTTTTAATAGTTTATTCTTTTTTTTCAAAGCTATTTATTACTTTCGAAACATTTTTCTTTATTAGTTTTATTATTATTTGTTTTTGTTACACTCAATACTACTTAATTTCTTATACATTTTGTACATTTGTTTTTTTTATGAATCTTTAGTTAAGTTTACGATTAATTTTTTTTCAGTTTAATTTTTTTTTTTGTATTTTTGTTGCTTTTTTTCATTCTTTGTTGTATTTTCAATTACATTTTTTTGCTGTTTTGATTTTATTTATTTATTTATTTTAAATTTTGTATATTTTTCTCAGTTTATCTTTGTCAGCAAAATGTCTTATAATATTTTTGTATAAAATCAAGAAAAGAGTGGCCGATGATCTCAAAAATTCGTAAGAAAATAAGTTGAATCAACTCGTTTGACGTGGTCTAATAGAAAGTCAACTAATGCTTAATTCAAATAATTATTCAATTAACTATTATTTAAACAACAAATAAATATTTGTTGAAAAAAACATCAAAATAAATTTTACGTTATAAATGATTCTGTTGAAAGTATTATGTTTTTTTCAACTGAGTTATGCATCGCATCATTCCATAACCGAATAGATGATACACAAAAAGTCAGTTATTCTATATAAAATTTAATAAAAATTAAAATCAGTTAAAAAAAAATTGTTGTTAAAAAATTTGTAACATTGAGCTCACTTTTTAGCAAATTTCTATGTCAATAACCAGCAAAAAACTTTTTCTTGTCAATTTTTAATATTGTTAGGTTAAGGGTAGGATTAGCAGGGATGTTGCACTGCAACCTTTATCTCCGTTTACAAACACACATGGCCAGACAAAAGCAATTTTTTTTAAATGAGATTTAAAGCTCTAAAAGTACTGTCTTCAGCCACTTGACCCTAATTTTGACCAAATAGTAAATTTTCTTTTTTTTTTAGATCAGTGCATTGGCCGTTATTGTGATGGTCCTCGCCCAAATTCCTCCAGTTTTCCCCGGACAGCAACAGTATTTTATTCAATACAGTGCCCCCATTCCTTAATTTAACCCTTTTTTCTCATTTTAGTGTTCATCATAAAATTTACGTTCCGGCAAAAGTCAGAACTATATACCGAACCAAAATCATCAAAATCCCTGAACACCATCACTACATTCGCGAAAAAGAAAAGCCCCATATTGTACCAGTCCCGGAACACCACCATTACTTCCACGAAAAGGAAAAACATGAGGAGCACCACGATTTCCACAAACCACGCGACGATTTTGAGCTGGACTCTAATTTCGATCATTATAAATATGGAAATAGCCATAATCTGTTTAAGAAACATACGTCACCGGAAACGAATAAACAGTATGAAGTGTACGATTAATATTTAAGATGTCTGTTATTATTATTATTATTGTTATGTTGTTGATGTTGATATGTTATTGTTATCGCCGTTGCTACAGTATTACTATGTAAATAATAAAAATTTTACAAAAATTTCTCTAGGTTCTCTATATTAAATCTGAGAAATAGATGCAAATTTGAAAAAAGAGGTTTTAATTAATGCACGTGTATCATATAAGACTTGCCTGCGGCTCGTTGTCTTGCTTTTTATTACACTTTTAATAAATACTTATCTCTGTTGACACTGATTTTTTGTACGTTATCAACAGAGTTTAATCTATTACCAATGTATCACTAAACCCGATAACTGATAACTCTTATCAAAACCGATAGAAACAGATTTAACGTAGCCTTTAAACGTTCTAGCTGACATTAAAATGAAATTGACAGCTTATGATCTGAGAAATTCCGTTTATTTATGCAATGAAGTATAAAAAGTTTAAATATTTACCAGCGGTGAGTATCTAATTAAAATTAATTACTTAAAAAAATTGACATTATTGAAATTTTAGACCAAAAAACGCGTTTTAATTCTTCTAACAATTATTTTAGGATCAGTGATTTTAATTTTCTATTATCAATTTGATGCTAGCTCTACTGTTATTCTAGACGAAAAAGTCCGCCAACATATCAGTACTGTGCAAAAGTATGTGATCGAGACGCCAGATTGCAAAATTCCGGAAGTAGATCCATTTGTTAAGGAAATGGAACCTTTTATAGATAATAAAAAATACTCAGCTTGCTCTGAAACGCCATTACTGTCTTTTATTGAGAAACACAACGATTACGCTACTTTAAATATAAATCAAAGCTTGATTTCTCGATATACGTCGACTCGAATAAGTTGCTGCTTTTCCAAAGTTACAAGATGTACGGAATGTGATGATCCAGATAATGAAATAAGGTATATTTTTTTAATTTTGCGTCATAGTTGGCCAGAGAACAAAATAAATTATTGAAAATTTAAGACAAATAATGGAAGAAGCGCCACAATTAGATTCGATTTTAGTAGCGCTTAACTGAGTTTATAGTATTTCAGATTGCATCCCATTTGACAATTCCGTTGTGGTTGTGGATCCTGTGGTAATGGTGACTTGCAAAAATCGCTTTTTCTACACTGTATACTCTAATGTTCATGCGATTATTTTCTCAAAATTTGTGCCAGAAAGGCCAATTTACAATAAATCAGCTCTACCACCGTCTGTCCTACTTATAGGAATTGACAGTATTTCGAATCTCAATCTAATACGTACCATGCCAAAAACTTACAATTTCCTACAAAATTATAATTTTTATTCCTTGAAAGGATACACCAAAATTGGTTTAAATACCTTACCAAATATAATTGGTATGCTATCTGGAATGACCATGGACCAATTGGCCAAAATTTGCAATTATTATGCTGGCGACTTCAATAATTGTCCGATTGTTTGGAAAAAATTCCAACAATTTGGATACACTACAGCATACGCAGAAGATAGATGCTACATTGGTACCTTCAATTACCAAAAGAAGGGATTTAGGGCTCCACCAACCGATTTTTACTTTCGCCCTTATTTATTAGCGGCGGAAAAATTACAAGGGTTTACATGGGAATTCAAGTATACTTGTACGGGACCTGAACATGAAGGGCAACGTATTTTGAACCTGATAGAGCAATTTCAAATAGATCTGAAAGATTTGCCAAAATTTGGCTTTTTTTGGATGAATTCGTTTAGCCATGATGATCTCAATGATCCATCAACAATGGATGATAAAGTAGCCAAAATGTTTGAAAACATTTTGGCTTTTTTGGAAAACACAATTGTTTTATTTTTCAGTGATCATGGATTTAGGTTTGGGAAAGCAAGATCTACACCAACTGGCTGGTTGGAGGAACGTATGCCGTTTATTTACATTTATTTACCAGAAATTTTCCAAAAACAATATCCAGATAAATATCAAAATTTTCTGGAAAATACTGGCAAGCTTACTACCGCATTTGATGTCTATATGACATTTCAAGATATTCTAAAATTGCAAAAAAATGATTACAAAACTGAACCCAGCATGGCTTGCCCAAATTGCCAGACCCTTTTTGGGAACATCCCCCTCAACAGATCCTGTGAGGAAGCAGCGATTCACCCTGATTGGTGCGTCTGTAACATAAAAAATTACATCAATCCCGAGCTGCCAATTGTCAAAAAAGCTGCAAATTTCCTAATCCATGAGATCAATATTTTAATAAAAACCTATGAACAGGGCTATAAATGCTATGAATATGTGCTAGAAGCCATTTTGTTTTCTGGAGCTTCAGTCACAAAGGATTCAAAAAAAACTGTGTCAGAAATTTTGCTAAGAATCAAAACAACTCCTGGGGCGAATTTTGAAGGAACTGTTCAGGTTGTCAGCAATGAAAATACGTTGACGTTTAAAGTTTTAGGGGATATTAGTCGCTTAGATTGGTATGCGCCCCATTCAAAATGTCTTAAATCATCTTCTTTGGAAAAATATTGCTATTGTAAAGAGAGTTTTTTTAGTAGCTTAAGAAATGAAGTTTGTAATATTATTTATTGTTAATAATTTGTTTTTATTGACAACCTTTTGCTAATTAATTTTTTAAAAAATGATTACTTATTTGGTGTTCTTAAATGTCAATTGACATAAAAATGACATTTAAACAGAAGGCGTATCTGTCGCCCACTTTTTTTTTTAGGTGATTTTGTTATTATTTTTGCTGTATCTAAACTTTGCAGTTTCTGCAATTTTTTTTGTCTATTGATGGCTTTATAATTTTTTTAATTTCCTTCTAATTTCTACTGTGTTTCAGTTTTTTTTTGATAGTATTTTACTCAAATATGTTTTTTTTTATACTGCACATGGGTCATTTTTTTGAATGTTTTTGAGCAAATATTTAAAAACAGAATGACTTTTAATGATTGAAAATTATTTTCTTACGTTGGTAAGATATTTGAATTTTTTAGTTGGCAACATCGTTACCATGACACACGCAATTTGACATAATGTGGAAAATGTCTTTACTTTCCGTTGTTTCACTTTGTGAGATGAGCTCAATAAAGGCGATTGACAACTGACAGTTTGCACTACCAACTTAATCAGTGTTGCCACTGCATTTTTTACGTTATCCATTAATTTATGTTTTTTTACCATTTAAAAGATATTTTCACTAAATTAAATATTTAATTAAAATTAATATAGTTGATTCGTCACGTGATTGGTTGAATTTGCAAGAGTAACCAATCATACATCTGTATTTTAAATTTATCTAATTGCAATTAACTTAATTTTAATTTAATTTACTGTTTGTAAATTTAATTTTAGCGTGAGTTTTGAGTGGGCAAATTAAATATTTAATTAAAATTAAAGTTGATTCGCTACGTGATTGGTTAAATTTGCGAGAGTAACCAATCATACATCTATATATTAAATTTACCTAATTGCAATTATCTTAATTTTAATTTAATTTACTGTTTGTAAATTTACTTTTAGCGTAAATTTTAAGTGAGCGAATTAAATATTTTATTAAAATTAAAGATAATTCGCTACGTGATTGGTTAAATTTGCGAGAGTAACTAATCATACATCTATATTTAAAATTCACCTAATTGCAATTAACTTAATTCTAATTTAATTCACTGTTTTAGCGAATTAGATATTTAATTAAAATCAAAGTTAATTCGCTACGTGATTGGTTAAATTTGCGAGAGTAACCAATCATACATCGGTATGTCAAATTTACCCAATTGCAATTAACTTAATTCCAGTTTAATTTCCGGTTTGTAAATTTACTTTTAGCATGGAATTTTAGTAGCCGAATTAAATATTTAATTAAAGTTAATTGGTTACGTAATTGGTGGAATTTGTGAGAACAACCAATCAAACATCTTAATTTTGAATTGGATTGCAATTGAATTACATTACTATTAAATTAATTTGTTTTGTGTAAATCCACTTTTCATGTTTCAATTAATTAAATAACAGAATGTAATACCAACATCAAACCGATATTCTAGTACAGTTTGATTAATTTTTAATTTAAAATTAGTAAACTCTTATCAAATTAATTAATTAATTACTTACATGATTAATCAACAAATCGCAATTGACTATTTATATTGATAATTTGGAATTGGTTATAATAATGTGGTTCATTGTGTAACGCATCGTTCAAGTCTCTGGAAAGTATTGAATTTACGCACTTTATTGTAAGTTGGTCATTAAAATCTCTATGTCAAGGATACTTCCTGCTCCTTCCAAAGTATAACAATGAAATAGATTGAATGATTGTGCGATTGATTGAATAATTGCGTCACGCAATCGCTTCCAAAACGCCTTTTGCTTCTATAATTCTTTTCTCAATGGCATTTATTCGTCGCATTGCGCGAAAGCGACCCAATGTCAGAGACAAATTTAATACAAATAGGAAAAGTTACAACATTCTTCAAGATTTCAAACTAGTCGAGATATTTCCACAGAAACGGACTTCCTTCCTTCCTTCCAACTTTCCGGTTTGGTTGAAGAAAGTAGATCTTTATATTTTTTTATTAAATATGAAAAAAAACTGGAAAAATTAATAAAACTTGTTGTTATTTTTTGTAATAATCTGTTATTTAAATGATTAAAACAAGTGATTATATCGATAATAGCGTGTTTGATACGCTTCGACAACTAAATAATTAATGGCTTGTTTTTCACTCAATAATTCATAATAGTTTAAGGAAAAAAAACCAAATGAATTAAGAAAACAAAAGAATAATGACTGTTTCTGGAGCAGAAAGCGTTTATTCAGCAGAAATCTTTCAAGAATTTAAAGCTGCTTAGGGAAAATTCATTCCCCATAAATCAAAAGATTTGTATGTGGAAAAATATGACAAGTTTTGCGAGTGACGGCGCGCGAAAAGTGTAGGCAACATTTGCAAAAAATCCAATTTGTTCTCTTATTTAAGACGATAATTAGCTAACCTGATTTGAAATACAACTGTTTTTAATTTTTTCAGTATAATTAAAACAATTTTATCAGATTACAATAGAAAGTCAAGTTTCCACGAAAAAAAATGCTTTAAATATTACACAATTTAACATTAACTTGTATAATTATTTAATTTGAGAAGAATGATACTTTCTTCCATTTTCCAGGAAGTAGGCGACGGCGAATGAACAGGATATGTCGTATTACATTTCTTTAATAAAAATTGAGTAAAATGTTGTAAACTGAACCCTTTCTTCTTTTGTTTCTGCTCAGGTTTAATATTATATTACGCACCATTTTTATTGCATTTATTAAAATAATTTTGGTGTAAATTATGTTGTTTTATTTATTCACAGCACATAAACACGGTTTTTGTTGCCTAATTAATTGTGTTGCATTTTTGTTTTTGTTATAAAACAAGTGAATGTTTTAATTAACTTCCTTTTTATTAATTTATTAATATATTAATTTTTGAATCGAAAATTGTTCAAAAATCCTAAAAATTATAAGTTTTTTTTTGCATTAATAATTTCAATTCTGTTACGGTAGACTTGCTATGATATCGTGATTATTTAGCAAATAAAATCTTTAGAAATGTACTTTTAATATAATAAAGTTGCAAAGATGGTTGAACACACCAATTGGTTTTATAAACAAAACAATAGAATTTTATACAGTCGTAATTCCGTAGTTACATTATTGCTAATTATTTGTATTATTATTTTTGTTATTGGAATAGCACTACAATCAAATTAATAAACAATATAGTATTATAAAAAAAAAAACAAAACGTAGAAATAACTAGAAGCCATTTAGATCGGTATTTATAGACAAAGCTTGAACTCAAATTTCGAATAATAATTT
The DNA here is from genome assembly GCA_947359425.1 of Lagria hirta. Taxonomy (NCBI): domain Eukaryota; kingdom Metazoa; phylum Arthropoda; class Insecta; order Coleoptera; family Tenebrionidae; genus Lagria; species Lagria hirta. The sequence goes on from OX375797.1 coordinate 31,403,621, forward strand.
AAATATATTTTAGAATTAATTAAATTAAATATTACCTAGTTTTTTTTTAATTTTGCAGTTAGCGCCTCCATCATTTTTTATTTTTTTTTATTAAAGACCATAAAATATTACCATATAGACCATAAAAATCTATAATTAAATTCGAAAAATTGTGACCAAATATGTCATGTAAGACGGCACAAACGTCAATCAAATTTTTGATTGTTATCAAATTGTTAATTGTCCATTTCTTGACACTTGATTGGTCAAAATTCAATTTCTTTCTAGCTTTTTTATTAATTTTTTTTCTATTGTTTCTTCTCAAGCCAGTCTTATATAAAATGTTTTTATTAAACTATCAATTTTTTTTTTGAAATTTATAAACAACTTTTTGAAAATTATATAATTTTGAAAATTAGACTTTTAAGCAAAATTCCAAAGAAAATGCTTAATTTTACTATTTTGACTTTAAATCGGTTTTTAGTTTTTTATAGAATTTTTCATTTTCCCTATGTCTTAAAAATAAGATTTAATTTTTTTCAATTTGGGACAAATTTTTATTTTATCCCAGATGTCTAAGCGAAATTTTTTTAATTTATTGTCCTTAAAAGCCACTTAGACGAGGAATTTAAACTACCACTATCGTTAGTCAGGTGGCTAACGATAGTGCGTTTGGAATCTAATCTAACGAAAGCTGGGAGTTCGATTCCCTTGCAGGCCAAAGTATTTTTCTACAATAAAAAGACTTTTGTAGGGCTATAAGTGTTGGTATGTTTGTCAATGTAAAATTTTTACGCCATTTCTGCATAAGATGACGTTATTACAAAATCTATAAAAAATTCAAATTTTTACAGCAACAAATTAATAAACAAAATAATATTATAAAAAAAAACAAAACGTAAATAAATCAAAAAAATTTTACCCAAAAATTCCAAAAAATTAGGTATAATTGTCTTAAAATAACCATTCAGTTTTTAAATCAGTTTTTTGTTTTTTAATAAGATCTTTTCTTTTGTTTTGTTTTAAAAAAGATTTAATTTTTCTCAATCTGAGATAAATTTTTATTTTATCACAAATATTTAAGCAAAAAAAATTTTTTTAAGCAGTTTTATGTTTTGTTCTTAAAAGTCACTTACATAAGACATTTAAAACTACCACCTTTATGGTTTTCCAATAAGTAGCTAAATTTTTTGGATATTTTTCAGTTCAACGTACGTCTTAGCTAGGATCTGGACGTTAATATACAAATTTCTTTCTAACTTTCTTTTTAATTTTTTTGACTTTTAACGAGAGATATTGTACTGCGACTTTTTGATACAAGCTAAGACATGCGTTGGAGCCGTTGGTAGTCAGGTGGCTAACGATAGTGCGTTTGGAATCTGATCTAAACCGAGTTGTGAGTTCGATTCCACCCAGACCAGAATATTTTTCTACAAAAAAAAATACTTTTGTTGGGCTATGGGTGTTGGTATGTTCATTTACATTTCTGCATATGATGACGTTATTACAAAATCTATAAAAAATTCAAATTTTCACTACAATCAAATGAATAAACAATATAGTATTATCAAAAAAAAAAACGTAAGAAAACCAAAAAAATTTGATCCAAAAATTTCAAAAAATTACAATTGCTTTGAAATAACCATTCTGTTTTTAAATCAGTTTTTTGTTTTCTGATAAAATCTTTTCTTTTGTTTTATTTTTAAAAAAAATTAATTTTTTTCAGTTTGAGATAAATTGTTATTTTATCCTAAATATTTAAGAAAAAAAATTTTTCTTAAGAAATTTTTATGTTTTGTTCTTAAAAGTCACTTACATAAGACATTTAAAACTACCACCTTTATGGTTTTCCAATAAGTAGCTCAATTTTATGAATATTTTTCAGTTCAACGTACGTCTTAACTCGGATCTGGACTTTAATATACAAATTTCTTTCTAACTTTCTTCTTCATTTTTTCGACTTTTTAGAAGATTAACAGGAGATATTTCACTGCGATCTTTTGATACAAGCTAAGACATGCGTTGGAGCCCTTGGTAGTCAGGTGGCTAACGATAGTGCGTTTGAAATCTAATCTAACAAGGGCTGTGAGTTCGATTCTCACCCAGGCCAGAGTATTTTTCTACAAAAAAAATACTTTCGTCGGGCTATGGGTGTTGGCATGTTTATATGTTTGTAAATGTAAATTTTTTATGCCATTTTTGCATATGATGACGTTATTACAAAATCCATGAAAAATTCAAATTATATAAATGTGGCATTCACCTAACTGATATTTATTAATTATTGCAAATACATTATAATTTATTTATCAAATTAATAATTATTGTGAAAACATCAGAGAAGTCAGCTTACTAAATAAACAATTTGTTTGCTAAGTAAACTATTATTGTGTTAGTGAACCAGACAAGAAACTTTTTATGCCATTTCTGCATGTGATGACTTTATTACAAAATCTATAAAAAATTTAATATTTCACTACAATCAAATGAATAAACAATATAGTATTATAAAAAAAAACAAAACGTAAATAAACCAAAAAAATTGAACCCAAACATTTCAAAAAATTACAATTGTCTTAAAATAACCATTCGGTTTTTAAATCAGTTTTTTGTTTTTTGTTTTATTTTAAAAACAATTTAATGTTTTTTAGTTTGAGATAAATTTTTATTTTATCACATTTATTTGAGCAAAAAAAATTTTCCTTAAGCAGTTTTATGTTTTTTTCTTAAAAGTCACTTACATAAGACATTTAAAACTACCACCTTTCTTTACCAATAAGTAGCTGAACTTTTCAGTTTTTTTCAGTTTAACGTACGTCTTAGCTCGAATCTGGACTATAATATACAAATTTCTTCTTCATTTTTTTGACTTTTTAGAAGATTAACAGGAGATATTGCACTGCGATCTTTTGATACAAGACATCGTTGGAGCCCTTGGTAGTCAGGTGGCTAACGATAGTGCGTTTAGAACCTGATCTAACGCGGGTTCTGAGTTCGATTCCCACTCAGACCAGAGTATTTTTTTACAAAAAAAAAAGACTTAATCCATGAAAAATTCAAATTATATAAAATGCGGCACTTACCTAACTGCTATTTATTAATTTTTGCAAATACATTATAATTTATTTATCAATACAATAATTATTGTAAAGACATCAGAAAAGTCAAAACAATTTGTTTGCTAAGTAAACTATTATTGTGTTAGTGAACCAGACAAGAAAATTCTCCGATTTTCTCCTATTTATCCAGTCTTACGTAAAAAAAAACTATCAAATCGCCAATCTTGGACGAAAAACACTCCGATACATATAAATAATATTACTAAATAACTACTCTCTCTTCTTCGACGACACGTGAACTTTTATTATTCCAAAACTGGGGGGATGTGACAGTTGCTGTTGTTGTAAATATTTCCTTTTTATGTAATCAGATTGGATAACAGGAGGGTTTTAAAGGGAAGGAGTTGAACTATAGTATAAATATCATTCGCCGAAACTTGGTCAGTATATCAGTGTTTGTGTGACTTTATTCATTTACCAACCTAACAACAACCCAAAGAACCATTATGGCCTTCATGAAATTATTTGTAAGCAAAAAATTGCAAAATAAACAATAATTGTTATAAAAATATGATTTATAGGCTATTGTGCTATTGGGACTTTTCGCTGTGTGCTCTGCAGCTCCTGGAGGATGGGGCCATAGGTACCTATTATCAAATTAATCCAACTCCCAAAATTGTAAATAATTTATTATTTCAGCAGTAAACACGTAATTGTTCATGTTCCCTACAAAGTGCACACCGTCCATCACCATCACGTCAAGGAAGTCCATGTGCCCATCTACAAAGAGGTGCATGTTCCCGTCCCAGTGGTGAAAAAAATCTACGTTCATGAGGAGCCCCATGGCCATGGTTGGTGGTAATCAAATGGACCATATTTAGTACCTGACACATTCAAGTCACCATATCTAATGGTAGGTTTTCTATACCACTTTCTCGTGTGATGATGCAATGGGCAATTTTTCCTCCATTTCAGATCTTTGTCCTGTGGACATGCGATGGAAAATACAAAAAGTTTCGAGGAGATAGTTTTGTAGTTCCAGAGCTTTATGGGATAAGTATTGTTTGTAAAATAATGTAAATAGTCATTTTTTTTATTGTAAAATAAAGTATTTTTTTTTGTTATTTATTTATTGGATTGATTTGTCAATAAGAAATTAAAAGAAATCGATGATGGGCAGGTAAATGCCCTGATAAGATGGGAACGGAAGCTTCATCCATTGCATGCAAATACGGAACATGTTGACATTTATATTTGTCAACACGGAAAATGATACTTTTTCTTCAATTTTGATTGGCTCTGGCAATTTGTCATGCTCTGGTAACTGTCTTGGGTCCAATAGTTAAATAATTTATAAAAAAAAGTTTTTAAAATAATTAATAATATATTTTAAATATTAGAAAAAAATTTAGCATTATCATAAATTGATTGTAATAATAATAATAATAATAATAATAAATCTATTAAGTTTAAAACACAATTTGTTGTCTTTGTTTCAATTCTTTAATTGGATTGAACTAATTGAAAACTAAAAATTTGTTTTTCAACAATATTGTCATTTTCATAAATTGTCAAAGACGGTGATGACTTTTAAATCCAGCAAAATTGCTGTGCCTCCGAAACAGAGAGGGTTGAGCATAGTACCTTTATTTTTTCATGTGAAAAGAAATGTTGCTAGATGGAGGCGAAATTCAGCGAAAACTGCTCTTCCACTTAACCCCAACAAAACAAACAAATAAAAGAAAAACAAATAAATACAAATAAAAAATAACAATAATTACAAAGCAAAGTCAAAAACCAATCCGAAACCAACGATCAATGGAGAATGGCACGAAATGTGCAGGTAGTAATTATAATTAATCCAATTTTATAAGTGTAATTAATTAATCACTGAAAAAAATATATATATGAATAAAAAATTTAAAAAAAAACAAAAAAGGTGTCAAATCTCGCATCAAATTTGCGCTTTTTTGACATTAAATTAAAAACAAAAAACAGAAAATTGTACAAAATGTTTACATTTTAGAAAACAATTAAAAAAACTTAAATAATTTGTTTCAAATTATCACTCTTGATACAGAAAATTGAAAAAAAAAACAAGAAAAAAATTGTACAAAATTTTCTTGAATATAAATTAAAAAAAAAAACGAGTAAATTGTTCCAAATTATCATTTTGTTGATAAAAAATTCGAAAAAAACAAGAACAATTTACCAAATTTGCGCTTTTTTAGCATTGAGTTAAAGGAAAACATCAGAAAATTTAAGAAATTAAAAAAAAACAAATATATTGTAGCAATTGTAATCAAAGCAAATTTATTTAAAATTAATATGTAGACTTTTGTTCTTATTGGAACTCTTCAGCAAGAGGCAACAGATTTTCAATTTAATAAATTTGCAGTGACAATTTATTTTGTCTCAAAATTAGTTATTTATAATAAAATATTGTTGACTCTCTTGTTTCTAATGTTAAAATAATTAAAAAAAAATAATTTAGATTTGATTCAAACTTCTTACCTTTGCTATTTTTTATAAATTGTCAATCTGATTAGAAACTGTAATTTTATAAAAGTAATTAATTAAGTACTAACAAACAAAAAATTTACAGCAAATTTATTCAAACTAGATATAAAAGCAGACTTAAGCATGTTTCGTTTCTATTAGAACTCTTCAGCACGTCTGATTAGATTTTCAATTTAATAAATTTGCAGTGACAATCTCCTTTGTTGCAAAATTAATTATTTCTATCAAAATTCTGGTAACTGTACTGTTTTTTGTGTGATTAATTAGCTACTGATAATAAAAAAATTAAAGTCAAAGCAAATTTATTCAAGCTTTATTTTTTATTTTACGATCAAATAAGCTATAAAAAACCAAATTTTATATTAATTTTAAGAAAAATTATAAAATATTTAGAATTGAATATTGGAATTTCGTAAGTATGAATCACGCTAAACTTAAAAAACTTAAATTTTTTTTCTAAAATTTAATTTTGAAATTGAAAAATTGAAATTATAAATAATTTTTCTCACTTTTCTTAAACCTAAAAAAAAATTGTATAGACAATAGCAAAAGTTTTGACATTTCTTGATAACCTGTAATTGAAAAACATAAATAAAAACAAAATAAAATATATGAAAAATTAAAAAAACAATTAAAACATACATTAAAAAAAAATTAAAAAAAAAGAAACAACAAGATAGATGAATCAGATATAAAATGATATAGATTCTTACCAACTTCATAGTTATTTATACTAAGAAAACACTAATAAACAATAATAAAATGACAAAAACAATAATAAAAAACAAAAAAATATATAGATACTTCTAAATATACAGTTAAATTTTTAACCTTTTTTCGTGTTATAAACCAAAAATTAGAATTTTATGAATTATTGCAAAAATTTTATAACATTTTTTAAAAACTTTTCAATATGAATAGATAAAAATATAAAAAAAAAGATACTTCTCCCAACTTTATAGCGATTAATACTAACAAAAATAGCAATACTATAAAAAAAACAAAAAAAATTGGACTTTTTTAGATTTATTAAATTAAAAAAAAAACAACAAAAAGCTTTTTAATTTATGAAAAAACGAAATTTGTTGCAACAAAATAAATCAGATATAAAATAACATAGATTCCTCTCAACTTTATAGCTATTTATACTAACAAAAATAGCAATACTAAACAAAAAAATTGTGTTTTTATGGATTTATTAAATAATAGAAAAAAACAACAAAATGTTTTTAATTTGTTGTTTTACGTAGGCAGGCAGCAAAACATATTCTGATAAATTATTTTGTCTATCCACGAGATACTAAATTTTTATGAACAAATAAACAAAATTGAATTTTGATTTCAAAAAAGATTCTAAAAATTTTCTAAAAATCTTCAAAACACTTCCAAAACATTTTTTTTTAATTTTTAAATCATTACTAGTTTATAAAAATACGCAAGATTGTTAATTTAATTTTTATCTAATTATAAAATAATTAATTAGCAGCTAGGTCAATCTCAACTTATAGATAGCCTAATCTAAATAATAAATTTTATAAAAAATTGAATAAGCCCTAAATTAAATTGCAACATGACATAAATTTAAGAAGCAAAATAAGCAAACTGTAAACAAAAAATGTCCAAAAACATCTTTTATTGATAGAAAAACCAAAATATATCTAAAATCGCCTATCAATAAAAAAAAATAATATTTTTTTTGTATTATTTATGTATGAAAAATTAACAAAATTAATTTCTCTAACTGAAATTAAGCATTTCCACACGCAAGCTGGGTGCGCAAAGTGACTAATTCCTAAACTGTTCTACAAATTTCGATAAAAAAACTGCTTTTTTTTTTTTGGGAAAAATAATGGTTATTACAAAAAATAAAAACATTAGGTACATAATTAGGGGTTAATCGGTAATCAAATCAATATTTTGACCAATCAGATGTAAGAAATGAACAATTAACGATTTGATGATAATCAAAATTTGACTGATGACTCAATATTTAATAAATTTTGATAATATCTATACAAAATAATTAAAAAAGTAACAATTGTATGAAGTTTTGTAAATAAAAAAAGTGTGAGCCGTCACGAGACGCCTGGCAGATCGAAGTTATTTGTAAACCAAATAAATTTTTTAGAAAATAATAATTGTTTATTCAAATTTATTTTCATTAAATTAAAATTTAAAAATTTATTTATTAATCAGTGGCTCAGTAATAATAATTAAATTCAGTGTTGTCTCTGACGGTATTACTGTGATAATCAGGCGAAGATAGCTGTAGTCTTAGTTGCTCGGTGTCGCAAGCGAGATGAACCTAAAAATAAACTTAAAAATTTTGTTGAGTCCACTTATTACATCGGCATAAGAAAAACCATAATAAGATGATTTGGGTCACATTCGATACTTATACCTTATCTTTTTTTGGGAAAGTATGTTTGGCCGGTTATTGCCTGAGATGTAGGCGTTTTTTATATTAATTATAATCCATGTTGTAAGACATTTTTTGTTTCTCATAATTCTCCGGAAGTATCTTGCATTTTTTTTTTTTGAAATGGTGATTTATGGGATCCTACAAGTGTGAGTGAAAGGATTTTCACCATGATCATAACCTTATGCTATGAATAGAAGTTAGGTGAAAGGTTCAAGCAGTAAAAATCTTTGCGGAGGATGTTCTTTTACATGATCATCACCAAAAGTAGTCGTCTGTGCGTATGTCAATTTTGAATAATCTTCAATTGTTTCAAATGCGGTACAAAAGACAATTACGTTAGGACATTTTTAAGTCGTCTGGTCTTGACCTACATCGCCCCTTCTGTTGCTTATTGTTCAATAAACGATTTGTTTTAAAAAAAGATGAGGCAGCTTCTTTGATTGGCATCTTTTCCGAGATTGTAATTATTACTAAAAGTACAATGAAGAAAAAAAAAACACTACTCATGATTTCTCTTCAACATGATGCTTGGCTATTTATAAAAGATAATAAACTGCAATCACAAAGACTTTTATTATTATTATTATTATGATCAGTATACAGTTTTGGGAAAAAAAAGAAAGTGGCGACTTTCGGCTATTAATGCAAAAGTTTAAAACGTTGCTTATATCACATTTATGTTATTATATCACTGTTTCGGCATTTGGACATATAAGAATACGTCTAATTATATCGGCCATAGGCCGAATTCGCCATCTGACTCCAACAATCAATATGCATCTCTATTTGTTTTAATTTTATAGTTCTAAATATTAATTTTTTTCCCATTTGTATGTTGTTTGGAAAAGTTTTTTTTTCAATAATTATGTTTTTTTTGAGTGGTTTTTTAATTAATTTTTTGGGAAATGTGCTTAAAAGACACGAGACCGATTTTTATCCCACGTGGTATTTTTTTTTATGTGAAACATTATAAGTGAAGGTAAGTCCACTGATTTTTTTGGATTATTGACGCTATCTTGCTCGCGACACCGAGCTTAGATACTTCAGTCTTTAGTTATTGTACACATGCCGTCTAGTTTTTTGCCTAACCTAACTATTAACATTTTTACTTTGACTGTTTTACCACAACCCCAACATAATAATTCAGCAAAAAGTTCATTTATAGTCAGCTAGCATACGTAAAAAGCCTAAAACCGGTATTGCACTATAGAACTTCCTTTAGATAATAATTTTTTTCTTTCGTTTTTTTTTGTCTAGTTTAAGCAAACCTTAGATTGTTATCATTTGTCTGAATAGCTCTTTCTATTTCCTTTTCCTAGACACCAACATCCGCATAATTTTTTAATTATTGTCGATTAATTTTCTCAATTTTTTTCCAAAATTAGAAATTTTTCTGCGACATAATCATGTCAGTTTTTCGCAATTAACGTAATTTCACTAATATGATTGATCCTCAAAGCTATACAGCTGCGAAGCGAAGGAATGCCACCTTGGGAGAAAGTAATTCAAATTACTACAAGGCTGGGCCTACTATGGAGTTCTTCGGTTATGCTTGTTTATTATTATACAATAAAGGAAAAATAGAATGATGCTCGGCTATTGGGAACGAGAATAGTAAACAACTACGGTTTTGTATCACGAAAATGGAGAAAGAAAGCGCTTTTAGAGGAAATTGTGTTGCAACTTGTTTTTATTATTAATTCTTTGTTATGTTTACAAAATTGGAATTAGAAAAGCGATTACTTAACCATTTCATCAACACAAATGATCCATGAGCCTCCTAGATGTAGAAGAATCCACTATCGGTTTGCAAATCTACAAGACCGGAGTCATAGTAGGCCAAATTTGAATGAACTATTTTTGCAACAGCGTCATAATCTCAAGCTTCTCAATTGTGTCCGACAAACTATGACATTAATTTATTAAACAACAATAATCAGTATGACAATTTAATTGATGATTTAAAAAATTTTCAACACAAAATTTGAATTATTTTCAATAATTATCAATTTAAAAATATTTAAACGTTTTTAAAAATAGTTTTAAGCATTTTTAATACTTTTTTAAGGTTTAATTTATTTTTTTAATAAGTTTTAAAAGCTTTTTAAAAATTTTTCAATAACTTTTAAAAAAGTTCATTAAACTTTTTATATTTAATTTTTAAAATTTAATAATACGTTCAAAAAATTTTAAACAAACAAATGAATTACTTAAAAGTGCTTCAAAAAATTATTCAAATGCTTTGAAATGATTTAAAAAATTTTTAACACAAAATTTGAATTATTTTCAATAATTATTAATTTAAAAATATTTAAACGCCTTTAAAAATAGTTTTAAGCATTTTTAATAATTTTTAAAAGTTCAATTTATATTTTTAATAAGTTTTAAAAGCATTTTAATTTTTTTTAAAAATTTTTCAATAACTTTTAAAAATTTTCATTAAACTTTTTATATTTAATTTTTAAAATTCAATAATACGTTTAAAAAATTTTAAAAGTACAAATGAATTACTTAAAAGTGTTTGAAAAAATTATTTAAATGCTTTGAAATGATTTAAAAAATTTTTAACACAAAATTTGAATTATTTTCCATAATTATTAATTTAAAAATATTTAAACGTCTTTAAAAATAGTTTTAAGCATTTTTAATAATTTTTTAAAGTTCAATTTATATTTTTAATAAGTTTTAAAAGCTTTTAAAAATTTTTTAAGAATTTTTTAAAATGTTATTAGACTTTTTATATTTAATTTTTAAAATTTAATAATATGTTTCAAAAATTTTAAAAGTACAAATGAATTACTTAAAAGTGCTTGAAAAGATTAATTAAATGCTTTGGAATGATTTAAAAAAATTTTAACACAAAATTTGAATTATTTTTAATAATTTTCAATTTAAAAATATTTAAACGTCTTAAAAAAATGTTTTAAGCATTTTTATTAATTTTTAAATGTTTAATTTATATTTTTATTAAATTTTAAAAATTTTTTTAGAATTTTTTAAGAGTTTTCAGTAACTTTAAAAAAATTTTATTAAACTTCTTATATTTAATTTTTAAAATTTAATAATAAGTTCAGAAAATTTTAAAAGTATAATTTTGTAGAAAAAAAATGTCAATATTTGTTGTTTTTAAGCAAGAAATATTTTTCCTTTGTTTATTTAAATAAAAATTAACTGAAATAGTTGCACTATTTTTGCAACAACCTCATGTTACTTCTTTATAGTCGCCATTAACTTAAATTGGTTATTTTGATAAAAACAATTTTTTTTTGCTAATTCGAATAATTTTTAATTATTGTATTTTATTCAAGGTACTTTTAAATTTTTAAAAAATAGAGTACACAACTCTTGTGACAAAAGTTTCGGGAGTTTTTTTTCTGTGCTTTATTTATTACTTTGTTGCCTTGTTATATAATCTAATTTAAAATACACAAAATGATAAATAATTTAAATAATATTTTATAATTTTTCTTAAAATTAATATAAAATTTCGTTTTATAGCTTATTTGATCGTAAAATAAAAAATAAAGCTTGAATAAATTTGCTTTGACTTTAATTTTTTTATTATCAGTAGCTAATTAATCACACAAAAAACAGTACAGTTACCAGAATTTTGATAGAAATAATTAATTTTGCGACAAAGGAGATTGTCACTGCAAATTTATTAAATTGAGAATCTGATCAGACGTGCTGAAGAGTTCTAATAGAAACGAAACATGCTTAAGTCTGCTTTTATATCTAGTTTGAATGAATTTGCTGTAAATTTTTTGTTTGTTAGTACTTAATTAATTACTTTTATAAAATTACAATTTCTAATCAGATTGACAATTTATAAAAAATAGCAAAGGTAAGAACATTCAAATCTAAATTATTTTTTTTTAATTATTTTAAAATTAGAAACAAGAGAGTCAACAATATTTTATTATAAATAATTAATTTTGAGACAAAATAAATTGTCACTGCAAATTTATTAAATTGAAAATCTGTTGCCTCTTGCTGAAGAGTTCCAATAAGAACAAAAGTCTACATATTTATTTTAAATGAATTTGCTTTGATTACAATTGCTACAATATATTTGTTTTTTTTTTAATTTCTTAAATTTTCTGATTTTTTCTTTTAACTCAATGTTAAAAAAGCGCAAATTTGGTGAATTGTTCTTGTTTTTTTCGAATTTTTTATCGAAAAAATGATAATTTAGAACAATTTTCTTGTTTTTTTTAAATTTATATTCAAGAAAATTTTGAACAATTTTTTTCTTGTTTTTTTTTCAATTTTCTGTATTAAAAGTGATAGTTTCAAACAAATTATTTAATTATTTTTAATTGTTTTCTAAAATGTAAACATTTTGTACAATTTTCTGTTTTTTGTTTTTAATTTAATGTCAAAAAAGCGCAAATTTGGTGCGAGATTTGACACCTTTTTTGTTTTTTTTTTAATTTTTTATTCATATATGTATATATGTATATATTTCAGTGATTAATTAATTACACTTAAAAAATTAGATTAATTATAATTACTACCTACACATTTCGTGCCATTCTCCATTGATCGTTGGTTTCGGATTGGTTTTTGACTTTGTTTTGTAATTATTGTTATTTTTTATTTGTATTTATTTGTTTTTCTTTTATTTGTTTGTTTTGTTGGGTTTAAGTAAAAGGGCAGATCTCGCTAAAATTCGCCTCCATCTAGCAACATATCTTTTCACATAAAAAAATAAAGGTACCATGCTTAACCCTCCCTGTTTGTTCTAGAGGCACAGCAATTTTGCTGGATTCAAAAATCATCACAGTCCTAGACAAGTAATGATAATGACAAATTTTAAAAATTTTTTTAGAATTTTTTAAGATTTTTCAGTAACTTTAAAAAAATATTATTAAACTTCTTATATTTAATTTTTAAAATTTAATAATAAGTTCAGAAAATTTTAAAAGTATAATTTTGTAGAAAAAAAATGTCAATATTTGTTGTTTTTAAGCAAGAAATATTTTTCTTTTGTTTATTTAAATAAAAATTAACTGAAATAGTTGCACTATTTTTGCAACAACCTCATGTTACTTCTTTATAGTCGCCATTAACTTAAATTGGTTATTTTGATAAAAACAATTTTTTTTGGCTAATTCGAATAATTTTTAATTATTGTATTTTATTCAAGGTACTTTTAAATTTTTAAAAAATAGAGTACACAACTCTTGTGACAAAAGTTTCGGGAGTTTTTTTTCTGTGCTTTATTTATTACTTTGTTGCCTTGTTATATAATCTAATTTAAAATACACAAAATGATAAATAATTTCAGAGTAAACAAACAAAATAAAATGTGTTTTAATAAAAAATTGATTTATTATTAAAATATGTAATGGCTAAGACTTTTCGCTTACATTTTTTTAATAATTTTGCCTAAAAAAAGCACTTTGATGTTAATACTATTTTCTAAATAAATAATTATACTTTCACATTCTTCAAAAGCCATAAAAACAGATTTATGGTCGATGAACTTTTAATATATCCAAAAATCAAATTAGCAATTTAATTTTTTAAATAAATTATCTGAATACTGATTTTTTGATATTTTCAAGTGATCTTAACAATAGTCAAATGCTCAAATAAATCTGTCAAATTTCACACTAATTCATAAAAAAAATCAAATTTTGACATTTTCATAAAATTATTTCTTGATTTAATTTTGACGTTTTAAATTTAATCAAAATGAAAATCAGCGACATTCAGGCAAATAGAGCTTTTTACAAATAACACAAAAATAACCAAATTACATTAAATAGGTAAAAAACGTGCACTTTTCTAAAAAAAAATTTTAAATAAATCGACAAAAAAAATTATAACAAAATATAATTTGTTAAACTATTAGTAACTCTCCTATAGTTTATATTATTGTTGTTTTGTTTACACCTAATTATTAATTTTTTTACCATTTTGGTTGAATTTGAGATTTGAGTGTACCGGAAATGGCGGATTTATGAAACAATTAGCAAAGTAATATTACAAAATTTACAAGAACCACGCTTTTTGGTTCCGAAACAAGACATTAACCTTGTCTTAAAGATTATAATAGAACAATAGTGGCATTTATACTAATCACGGCTTTATAGTTTCATAAACACTTGTTTTTGCGGTAGCAACTTCCTTGCAAAAAATTTGTTTTTTGTTTGTTTTCATCGCGTAATCGTACTTTCTTTATGTGTTTTAATTTTATTATTACCTAAATCAATGTTTTTTTAATTATTAAAACCTAAAGTGTGTCAAAAGTACATAATAAAAACAAAATAAAAAAAAATAGACATAAATAATAATAAGAGAAGAAAGAGAGAATAAGACATTGAATAATGTAAAGACTGAGAGAAAAAAAATGCTATAAAAAAAAATAATTTTAGCAAGCTATGGAAATCATAGAGTTTATTTATTTTCATAGCGTTTTAAGCCACCTTAAATTTTTTTTTAAATTTCTACTTAAAATGAGCAAGTTTCTATTATACTCATTGAAATATTAATCAAAATTTATATTTATATTATTCGCTGATTACTGACTTTGGACTGAGGCTTAGTTACACAAAGTTATGAAAACAAATGAACTCTATGATTTCCATGGCTTGCCTAAATTATGTTTTTTTTAATATTTAGCTCAAAAATGACCAATAGTTTTCAAAATTGATACTTTAGCTGTTATTGTAAATCGTTTTAAACCAGATTTGTTGCTAGATCATTTGTTTTTTTTGTTTTTAACTGTCGATAGTTTTTCATTTAATTGATTATAACGTTCCACTCCAGAAAGTGGGTTAAGTTTAACACTATCATCAATGTTGTTGCGCTCATATAATTAAATAAATTATTTTCATACCGCATTATCTTTACGCAACACTTTTTTCCGTGAATTAAAATTCCGGGTAATCGCAATAATAATAATAATAATTTAGAGAAGAAAGATGAAAGTAGCCAACAATTATAAGCAGTACATACGAATAATGAGTGTTATAAAATAGAATAGAAGAAGTGCTCCTGACCTCACCAAAAGCAAAAAATGCCTCATTGCCTCACTTGATCAAGTTTGCGCAAATGCACCTACATACTTATCAAGTTTGCGCAAATGTTGCGCCTGTTGTTGTGATAAGAATGACGATGAATTTGGTGATTGATTGTGGGTAATTGAGCAACTAATTGTACTGATGATAAGTTAATGTGTTAAGGTTGCGATAAATGCCTAGAAAGTTGCAAAAAAACATTCTTAAAAATGCAACTAATTATTATTATTATTATCATCTGTAAATCACAAATATAAATCATGGTTTAACTAAATCATTTGTAGTTTTTTGAGTAGTACACTGTGGGTGAGATACACTCGATAAGCTAAGCCGGTATTGCAGGTGTCTATTCACAACTGACATTGTCATTATAGAGCACAGTGCCCTGCCGCAGATGTTTTTTTTCATTAATTTAGGCAAATCTTCTGTCTTTAAACTATTATGCATTATATTGTATGTTTCTATCTCTATCTTTTATTTTTTTATCCATTTGTTGTTTTGGTGTTTTTTTTCGATCTTTTCTTTCCCTTTTTGTTTATTTCTATGTCTATTTTTTATTTTTTCATCCACTTGTTAATTTGCTGTTTATTTTTTCGATCTTTTCGTAGTAATTTTTTTCTCTTTTTTATTATTTTCTGCAATTTTTTTCTTACCATCTTTCAGCTCCCTTTTAACGTATATCTATATCTTTTTTTGTTTCCTTCTTTATCTCCATTTTCTCAATTATTTTTATATGTTTTTTGCAGTCTTTATTCTACTATTTATTTTTTATTGTCTTTCTTTAGTTTCTTAATCATGTTTCTTTAATCGATTTTCCTACACTCTGGTGTCTATTACTTTGCATGGAAATAACAAAACAATTTTTTGAAAAAAAGTTTTTTCATTCAATTAAATCATAGCAACCAAACAATAGGCTATTTTAAATTTAAAAAAAAATCAAGAGGCATTGCGACCAACCGAAAAATAAGTAATAAACTGAATTATTTATTATTAAAAAATTAGAGTTATTTGTTGCAAAAAAAATCGTACGGTAAGAAATTTTCTCTATTCGCACTAATAATGGAAAAAAATTGATCATGTGGTAAATTTTACTTTTTCTTGTTTTTTTTTTCTATTTTTTGTCTAGTATTTCAGGGATAAAGTAGAGGTAAACAATATCAGGTGTTCTAGTTTGCCTAGCCAGCCAATCAACATCCTTTGAGCTAAGACATGTAGTGGTTCAACCAATAGAAACTTCAATAATCTCTAATCACTCTTTTTATTTACACCCACTTCGTCTTTTACTTGAAAATGCTATTGAACATCTACTCTTATCTTTCTTTTTGTCTTATTCTTGCATTAAAATCGCCTCTTATTCTACATTTTTGTCTCTTTTTTCTTCTCTTTATTTTATCTCTTTGATCTCTTAGCTGTATATTGTTTTTATCTTCTATTGTTTGTCTTTCATTTTTTCTTTTTTTTATATCTCCTTATTTAATTTTTGTTTTTACTCTTCTTTTTTGATCTCTATTTCTTTTTTTAGCCTTTTTAGTGCTGTTATATTGACAAGCTGACTATGATCGGTTCAACGTTCATTAAAAAGAAATTTGATTACATTGGTATTATTATTTTGGCAAGCCGAGATTATGGTTTGTTCCCCAGTGCTTTACGCTGATCAAAAAATTTGTAAAATCTTACAGTTGAAAGATAGTTTTTCTATAATAAATACTAATGATTTGTTGATTGGAAAAAAACAGTGATTTATCGCCTAGAAACATTTGAAAGTAAACTCCACCCACCTAAAAGCCTGGCAACGTGTAGGAGTCAACCTATCACAAATACTTCACACAGATGTCGCGAAAGTCGTTTGGAGCATGTCCGATTACAAATTGATCACTATTGATCGCAATAAAATCAAAACCAATCAATTTTTCTTCGTTCACACATCGTTCTGATCAAGGAGGCGCAATTGTGGACAACTTTCACGTGACCTACCTTGTCATAATTATTTTGGTGTTGCGCTTGTTGTTTAATGAGTATTTAAGATGTTGGCCTCGGAAGAAAGTGAAATTTACTGTTGAAGGGTTGGTATGATGAAAAATGTTGACGTAATGTACTCTTCAATAATCATGTAAATGTCACATATTTCTTGTATTATTGGTCAAAAATGAAAATTCTCACCGTTTATTTTAAGACTGACAGTGGAAATGAATGGGTAGGTCAGAAAAATAAGATGTATGGGATGGCCCCACAGCTGGAAATTGGAATAAAGCAACAGGTGGCGCAATAATTGCTGTCATAATATTTTACGGAAATTGTTTAAAATTTATATCCAAGATTAAAGAGATTAAAGCTTTGACATAATTGCAGACTATCTTGCGGTTATTTTCAAGCCGCAAAGTGCCATAAAAACCTTACTAACTAATAAACCACTTTTCAAAACACTCTCGGTTCGAATAAATACGAAATGTTTTTCAAAAAAATAGACGTTTAAAAGAATGTTTAACAAACAAAAGCGTAATTTTTATGTTTCGCTTACTGTCAATGTCAGGCAAAATAAGCTTCAAATCCACGCCACTACTTTTCCAATCCAAGCGCTAGCCGAAATAAGCGATTTGAGCTGCGCGAGCTCAATATTATAAGTGTGTTGACTAAATAAAAAAAATATTGTTTATGTTACTAGTCTAATTTAATTAAAAACAACTATAAAATACATAGTTTTGCTTGAATTACCATTTTTTGTTGTTGATATTTCTGCAGTAATAAAAATTGATAGAAAAACAAATAAATTGATAAACATTAGCTTTTTTTGATAAACAAAAGCGATTTGCTTATTGTCAGATAATTGTTTTGAGACCACCAAAAATCGGACATAACGGAACTGTCTACAATCTACATCATCTCTTAAAGATGTAATTACACCGCAACATTTTTTTTATTTTTATTATTCACCTGTTCAGTGAAAGTGGAGAAGACGATTTATTCTGACATTTAAGCAGACTGTTGTTGTGTAGAAAAATTCAATTTAAAAAAAGCATTACTGCAAAAATAAAAATTATTTGGGATGGATTTCAGCAGAAATGTACATATTAATTGAAAAATTTAAAAAAATATTAATTTTTATAAAACTAATTTAACATTATTCATAACTAATTAAGCATTAATAATTAGTTAATTATATTATATTTTTTAAATGACTTCTTTTGTTTATATATGTTAGGAATATAAACAAAAACATAATGTTTGTTAGACTTTTATTCTTAAAAATAGGGCGTTTTTGGTTTATTTTGTATTTATCCAAAAAAAACTTTGAATCGCACAAGAACTGAAATATAATTTGATCTGTCATTAAAAACTAAATCTAGGTGTGCTTTGAGTAATAATAATAATAATAATAATAATAGTGCTGACACATTATATCCGGCACATTGCAGTCAATAAAACTGTAGCGATAGTTGATGAAAGTCAACAATTATAAATTTTATTATTGCAGGATAATAAATTTAAGTGTCATAAACTTGTTATACTTTATCTATTAGATTGATATTATTTATTTTACGATGTTGAGATATGAGTTAAAACAGCAATAAACAAAATTTCTGAGGCAGTTTCTAAAGCTGGAACCTTATAAATTATAAAAATGTATCAAAAAATTGCAATAATTGATCGATTGCAGCGTGATCAACAATAATTGTTTGAGTTGGCAATACTTTTTAGAGACTTTTCTTATTTGCCCAGTTGCAACACTCATAAGAAAATTTGTAGGTTATGTCACAACGACTATCTTTCTAATTGGCATCTGTCAATGATGTGTCACCTGTCAACAACAGAAAGTGGTTGCAATTGTACCAATTTAAAATAAAATGTATGATTACCAACTCAAACAGCCCTATTTGATCATGCCGTATAAGATTTGTTTAATACAAAATGTTTTTAAAAAGTTTGCAAAAAAGTTAGACGAAAATTTCTATAACCAAGTCATAGGTGGAATCAAACAATTGAAAAAAAAATAAGCTCTCGACAGAAAATAAAAATAAAGTTAGTTTTGAAGCCTTTATTTTATCAGTTTTTTGAAACAATAACTAAAATTGCCGACAAAAATTTATTAGCTTAGATATCGGAGAAAAAGTAGACCAAAAAAAAAATTATTTTAAAATGTTCATTTTCAAGATAAAACCCAAACCAAAAATTTTTAGACAAAAACCAATAACAGATTTGAATTCAGAAACCTTTAATTAAAGTTAGGTAGTTTTTTGAAATTGTTAAAAAAATAGTTTTTAGTTAAAAAATGTCTATGCTTCTCCTTCGGCCAGGATCTGAACGCACTATCGTCAGCCACCCAAGCTAGAAAGAGAATATCTAATAGAAACATAGAAAATGTTTCTATTATAAAGTAAATTCTATGAAAAGTAAAATAAAAAGAAAAAAAATATAGGTATCATTATTTTGTTTTTGCTCATTTTGATTGTCTGATTCAAATTTAATCCGACTCAAAAACAAATTTAACAACTTTTTGTAGAGCCTCTATTAAAGATAAAAATAAAAATGAGTCAAAATTACAATTTTTTAGTTTAGTTTTATTAGTAAAAGTCTGAAAACATTTCAATTGTTTTTTTTTATTTTTGTTTTTCTAAAAAAATCTTTATACTTTAATTTACAAATTGTCAAATTATTGCATTATTGTTTTATTATTGTTATTATTTTGATTTTTTTCAATATTCAATTGTTTGATTCGAATTTAATCACACTGCCAAGACAAATTTATCAATTTTTTATAGAACCCTTATTGAAGATGAAAATAAATGTACTAAGATTACTTTTTTTTAATTTTATTTTTATTTTATTATTATTTTTTTGTTTTTTCTCATTTTGATTGTCTGATTCAAATTTAATCCGACTCAAAAACAAATTTAACAACTTTTTGTAAAGCCTCTATTAAAGATAAAAATAAAAATGAGCTAAAATTACAATTTTTTAGTTTAGTTTTATTAGTAAAAGTCTGAAAACATTTCAATTTTTTTTTTTATTTTTGTTTTTCTAAAAAAATCTTTATACTTTAATTTACAAATTGTCAAATTATTGCATTATTGTTTTATTATTGTTATTATTTTGATTTTTTTCAATATTCAATTGTTTGATTCGAATTTAATCACACTGCCAAGACAAATTTATCAATTTTTTATAGAACCCTTATTGAAGATGAAAATAAATGTACTAAGATTACTTTTTTTTAATTTTATTTTTATTTTATTATTATTTTTTTGTTTTTTCTCATTTTGATTGTCTGATTCAAATTTAATCCGACTCAAAAACAAATTTAACAACTTTTTGTAAAGCCTCTATTAAAGATAAAAATAAAAATGAGCTAAAATTACAATTTTTTAGTTTAGTTTTATTAGTAAAAGTCTGAAAACATTTCAATTTTTTTTTTTATTTTTGTTTTTCTAAAAAAATCTTTATACTTTAATTTACAAATTGTCAAATTATTGCATTATTGTTTTATTATTGTTATTATTTTGATTTTTTTCAATATTCAATTGTTTGATTCGAATTTAATCACACTGCCAAGACAAATTTATCAATTTTTTATAGAACCCTTATTGAAGATGAAAATAAATGTACTAAGATTACTTTTTTTTAATTTTATTTTTATTTTATTATTATTTTTTTGTTTTTTCTCATTTTGATTGTCTGATTCAAATTTAATCCGACTCAAAAACAAATTTAACAACTTTTTGTAGAGCCTCTATTAAAGATAAAAATAAAAATAAGCTAAAATTACAATTTTTTAGTTTAGTTTTATTAGTAAAAGTCTGAAAACATTTCAATTTTTTTTTTTATTTTTGTTTTTCTAAAAAAATCTTTATACTTTAATTTACAAATTGTCAAATTATTGCATTATTGTTTTATTATTGTTATTATTTTGATTTTTTTCAATATTCAATTGTTTAATTCGAATTTAATCACACTGCCAAGACAAATTTATCAGTTTTTTATAGAACTCTTATTGAAGATGAAAATAAATGTACTAAGATTACTTTTTTTTAATTTTATTTTTATTTTATTATTATTTTTTTGTTTTTTCTCATTTTGATTGTCTGATTCAAATTTAATCCGGCCCAAAGGCAAATTTAACAAATTTTTGAAGAACCTCTATTGAAAATAAAAATAAAAATTAAAGTTTTATCAGTAAAACTCTGAAATCATTTCAATTGTTTTTTTATTTTTGTTTTTCTAAAAAAATCTTTATACTTTAACTTACAAATTGCCAAATTATGAAAATTTTTCTTCAAATTGATTAAAACATTTGGTTATTTGTTACTTAGTTACTGATAGTTTGCTGTAAAATAGTTGGGTTAGAATTTAAGTGTAATATGTTTTACCATTGGTACTACTGTTGGAGAATAGGTCAGGTCAGGTTAGGTTAGGCCAGCAGATAAAGTTCTCAAAGTCTCAGATTGGTTAAAAACTATTTTGAGACTAATTTAAGTCTAATTTTATAATACAGAAGGTTTTACTCTGAAAAACTGCATCTCTTCGAGAATATTATACGGTTTTTTTAAAACACCTTGTATACGTTTTTTCGTTATTTATTCTCCTTTTGTTTTGTTGTTTTTACAGTTATTATTATGTTATTTGCTTAACTAAAATGTATTAATTATTTTATTAATTTTTTTTCACGTTAAACTACATTATTTATAAAAAAAATCTAAAAACTAAGAATAATTTTGTTTATATCGGCTCAATGGTCTAGGGGTATGATTCTCGCTTTGGGTGCGAGAGGTCCCGGGTTCAAATCCCGGTTAAGCCCTTCTTTTAACCATTTTTTGGAGAATATTTAGCATGTGCCGAAATATTTTAGATTCAAAATTTTTCAAAATAAATAAATAATTCTAATTTAAAATTTCTATGCTTTCCATTCGGCCCGGATCTGAACGCACTATCGCCAGCCACCCAAGCTACCTCATAGACAGTATAATTAGTGTCAAATAAAAAAAAAAGCAATCACAGCTTTTTTGGAAAAATATTGGTTTAAGAAAAGAATGACTAATCATGGATTGCCAGACCTTGTAAAGAAAATAGATTTGTGAAAAGATCAGAAGATTAAAGCATTTAGGATAAAAGAATAAATACATAAAAAAAGTCTTTATTTTTAAAAGACACAAATTAATAAAACATCTAATAGAAACATAGAATAAAAATAGAAAGAGAAGGAACGGAATAAAAATGAGTCTAAAAAAATCTAAACAATAAGGTAACATAAAAAAGAAGAAAATATAGGTAAAGAAACAAATTGAAAATAAAGTTTTTGCCATTTTTGAAAGAAACCGAGCTGTCTAATAATTTTTATACTATTTTTAAAAAAAGGTACTTTTAATATATTTTTTAAAGATAGATCTTGACAAATTTCTCTAGACTTGTCATGGTACTCAATATCACAGTTGTGGCTTAAGGAACCGTCATTAAGGTACTCATTTAGCAATTTGAATGGTATTCTTATCTTCAACTGGTTGGTCTTCGGTTATCTATCAAACTTTCAAATTCTGTAGACTTTCTATCTAATAAGATTCTTGTTCGTTCTCAAAATAGCAGTACCATAAATATAAATCATTTTTGATTTGCAAGATTAGGAACTTTGGCTGAAAAGTTGGCTAACCTGATTATTGAGAGTAGGACAATACACTAATTAAATATGATGTCTTGTCTTGATCATTTAAGAGTGAGTAGAGAAAGCACTGGCTGCTTGCTTTTTCTCAACCATCTATAATATAGGTAAAGTACTGATAATGGTACTTATGTAAGACTCCAAATCAATCAGGCGGAAATTAGCAGACTTTGCTTTACCACTTCTAAATAAGTACATTTTTCATGTTAAGTGTCTTCTCGATGGGTTTTGCATTACACAATCTGCACATTTTTGCAAATATTTGTCTTTTAAGACTTTCGATTTTTAACTGAAACGAAACTTAAAAAAATATGAGAAAATTGCTGAAGTGCGAGCTACCTAAATGTTGAAATTTTTCAAAAAAACCAAACTTTTTGAAGAAAAAAAAAATTTTCTAAATTTACCTAAGCCGTACTAAAGCTTTTTGAATACAAATCAAAATTTGGTTTTTGGTAGGTTTTTTCGTTTTGGTTTTATCTAAAAAAATAAAATTTTACTTCTTTTGTTTATTTTTGATAATAGAATATTTTGTAGAATTTCAAAATTGAATTATTTATTCACTTTGAAAAATTTTTAATCTAAAATATTGCGGCACATGCTAAATATTTTTCAAAAAAGGGTTAAAAGAAGGGCTCAACCGGGATTTGAACCCGGGACCTCTCGCACCCAAAGCGAGAATCATACCCCTAGACCATTGAGCCGATATAAACAAAATTATTGCTGATTAGCAGCTGTAGTAAACAAAAACAAAAATAAATAATATAGTATACAAGGTGGGTCTGATATAACTCTACAAAAAGTGTGTTAATAGATGACAAAAAGTAGAAGTCATAATTTTTCTAGGAACTTTTTTTCAAAAAAACAACAAATTAGTTTTTTTTTGTAAAATGTTTGTTTATTTGTGATTCTATTGTATTATATTACTCAAGTGGTTATGGGAAAACTTTCGAAAATCAGTAGAAACTTAACAATTTATCAGAAATTACGATTTTTGGTAAAAATGTTGTAAAATGGTGGAGGCGCCAGATACAATTTTTTTGTAAAGGTTTTAATTCACAAAAAATTTACTAAAAAAATTAAAAAGTTGAACATTTACAAAAAATATGATTTTTAATATCTGTGATTGAAAAATACGTCAGCGATTTGCAGGATTCTAAATCAGCCGGCAACAGCAATTTCTCGGTTTACTACTTACATAAGCGACGTTTGGTAAAAATTTACTAGAAATGGGATACCAGCATAAATTCGTAATTTTCTATGACGAAAAAAAAAACCTTAAGCTAAAAGTTTATTAAAATTTTAACCATTTTTAAACAATAATTTTGTTTATATCGGCTCAATGGTCTAGGGGTATGATTCTCGCTTTGGGTGCGAGAGGTCCCGGGTTCAAATCCCGGTTGAGCCCTTCTTTTACCATTTTCTAAAAAAATAAACATACAAATTTATTTTATTTGTTTGTGTTTTTTCAACAATAAAATATTTAAAATACAATATTGTTGAAAAAACAAAAACAAATAAAATATAAAAAATAATAAAATAAACGGCACATTTTGTTAACAAAAGTGTAATAAAGTTGGTAGATTATCTTACATTTTATCGAAAAATTCAAATATAATAAAAACTATTAGCTACAGTGCTTCCAAGCAAACATGAGCCCTGGAGGGACATGGCCTGATGGCGCTTCAACTTTCATGAGCTTCTGATTGGATTCTGATCAGACTGAATTTGAATTTTTTCCTGAATTTAGTTCGTATATTTTCCGGAGCTAATGTTTGCTTGGAAGCACTATAAAATATTTAAAAATAAATAAAACAAGGGCTCAACCGGGATTTGAACCCGGGACCTCTCGCACCCAAAGCGAGAATCATACCCCTAGACCATTGAGCCGATATAAACAAAACTATTGCTGATTAGCCCCTGTAGTAAACAAAAACAAAAACAAATAATGTGATAGACAAGCTAGTTTTGATATAACTCTAAAAAAATGTGTTAATAGACAGATAATGTTTCTAGCAAACTTCTTTCCAAAATCCCAGCAAATTTTTTAGCGAAAATAAATAGAAAACAAAATAAAGTATGTATAGAATAAAGAGAAAAAGAAAAAACAAAAATATAAAAATAGATAAAATTTAACATAAAATGTGAAAATATATAAATAATAAAAAACAAAGATAAAAAAAAATAGCAAGAGAATAACTTTTAACTCTATTGGTAACAAAAAATACAGAAAAACACAAAAAAAGCAAAATTATAGCAAAAGAAGAGCTAAATTATAAACTAAATTAAATTAAATTAAAAAAAATAAATTTGTTTACTAGATATGTTATTATAAATAAAAAACAATTTTTTTGCAATTTTTTGTTTGCTTTATCGTTTTATGATTAATCACAGCAAATATCAAGCAAAAGTAAATAGAAAACAAAATAAACTATGTAGGAAATAAACAGAAAAGAAAGAACAAAATGTAAAAATAAATAAAATTTAACATAAAATGTGAAAATATATAAATAATAAAAAACAAAGATAAAAAAAATAGCAAGAGAATAACTTTTAACTCTATTGGTAACAAAAAATACAGAAAAACACAAAAAAAACAAAAGAAGAGCTAAATTATAAACTAAATTAAATTAAATTAAATTAAAATAAATAAATTTGTTTACTAGATATGTTATTATAAATAAAAAACAAATTTTTTTGCAATTTTTGGTTTGCTTTATTGTTTTATGATTAATCACAGCAAATATCAAGCAAAAATAAGTAGAAAACAAAATAAACTATGTAGGAAATATACAGAAAAAGAAAGAACAAATTGTAAAAATAAATAAAATTCAACATAAAATGTGAAAATATATAAATAATAAAAAACAAAGATAAAAAAAATAGCAAGAGAATAACTTTTAACTCTATTGGTAACAAAAAATACAGAAAAACACAAAAAAAAACAAAAGAAGAGCTAAATTATAAACTAAATTAAATTAAATTAAATTAAAATAAATAAATTTGTTTACTAGATATGTTATTATAAATAAAAAACAAATTTTTTTGCAATTTTTGGTTTGCTTTATCGTTTTATGATTAATCACAGCAAATATCAAGCAAAAATAAATAGAAAACAAAATAAACTATGTAGGAAATATACAGAAAAAGAAAGAACAAATTGTAAAAATAAATAAAATTTAACATAAAATGTGAAAATATATAAATAATAAAAAACAAAGATAAAAAAAATAGCAAGAGAATAACTTTTAACTCTATTGGTAACAAAAAATACAGAAAAAAACACAAAAAAAGCAAAATTATAGCAAGAAAAGAGCTAAATTATTATGAACAAAATTAAATTAAATTATAATAAATAAAATATATTTACTACATATGTTCTTATAAATAAAAAACAAATTTTTCGCAATTTTTTGTTTGCTTTATTGTTTTATGATTAATCACAGCAAATTTTAAGCAAAAATAAATAGAAAACAAAATAAAGTATGTATAGAATAAACAGAAAAAAGAAGAACAAAATGTAAAAATAGATGAAACTTAACATAAAATGTGAAAATATATAAATAATAAAAAACAAAGATTAGAAAAAAAAAGCAAAGAAATATTTTTTGACTCTATTGGTAAAAAACAAATGAAAAAAACACAAAAAAAACACAATTATAGCCAGAGAAGAGCTAAATTTTAAACTAAATTAAATTATAGTATAATAAATAAATTTTATTTATTAGATATGTTCTTATAAATAAAAAACAAATTTTCTGCAATTTTTTGTTTGTTTTGTCGTTTTATGATTAATCTCAGCAAATTTTAAGCAAAAATAAATAGAAAACAAAATAAAATATGTATGAAATAAACAGAAAAAGAAAGAACAAAAAGGTAAAAATAGATGAAACTTAACATAAAATGTAAAAATATATAAGTAATAAAAAACAAAGATCAGAAAAAAATACCAAAGGAATATTTTTTAACTCTATTGGTAACAAAAAATATAGAAAAAAAATTACAAAAAAAAAAAAATTATAGCAAAAAAAAAACTAAATTATTATGAACTGAATTAAATTAAATTAAAAAAAATTATTTCTTTACTGGATCTGTTATAAAAAAATGATTTTCTGCAATTTTTTGTTTGCTTTATCGTTTTAAGATTTAGTATATAAACTATATATTTATAAAACATAAAAAAGTAAATAATTATTATAAAATATAATCGTCTATTTCTATAATAATCAAATTTTTCCATAGAAAATTTAATATAAACTGCAATGCAAATGAGTGAATGTTGTTGCAGAAATACTTTCTCAATTAGTATTTATTTATAGCTGTTTTGTTTAGCTAACCACTAACGATGCTTTTAACATTAATTTTAATTCATCAAAACACAGATAAACAGTAGTAGTGGCTTTGATTAAAATAATCTTAAATAAAATTCATAACTAATAATAATAAAAAAAGGATAACGCGGTTGCAAAAATAATTTATCTAAATTTAGCTTTTGAGGCAAGATAGCTTCTAATAGATGTCGCTTGTGTAGCGGCTTAACTATAGGAGAGATAGTTGAAGCTACATTGTCAAAATGAAAGAAAAAAAACAATTGAATTAAACAAATTGTAGGTCCATTAATTGCTTTTTTTGAGAAATCACAAATTAACTCTGTAAGATTGTTATAAATGAACTACATTTTCTATATAGTTCATTTGCGACTTATGTGACCGATTGGATCAAATGAGGTGAAAACATGTCTCCGATTGGCGATTATTTTTCGAAAAAAGTCCACACAATCTTGATTATCCTATTAAACTATTTACTTAGTACAGTTATGTCAAATAGAAAACAGTTAAACATTCAAGAAGCACAAGGTCATTACTATTCACCTTAGACAACTAGAGTTATTACCCATAAAATTACCAATTACGATGTGTAATCAAATTATGTTGTAACTATAGGTGTGGTGTGGCGAAAGAAGATATTAGAGGTCTTCACACAGATTATATAATACTTTATTACAGCTCCCGGAATTGACCATTACATATTATATATGTTACACCAAAAAAAAAAAAAAAACACTAAAAAACAAACACTTTAAATATAACTAATAAGAGGTTTTTAAAGCTGTTGCATAAAAATAATGCAATATTGTTGTTTATTTTAATCATTGTTTATTGTCATAAAGATGTCTTCAAATAATAATAAATATATACAGTTATTGTCGCTTAAGTACCTATAGTACATTTCATTTGTCACGGAAACACTTGTCATTGTCAATTGAAATATGTTATTTAACAAGGAATAGTAGTAGAATATACATTTTATGTTTTAAAATTTTTTAGATTTTGAAATTTTTTTTTTTTTTTTTTAATAAAAAATTTAATTTTTAAAGACTTTTACTCAAAATATATTCGAAATGACAGATTTGGATTCCTTATTTTATTAGCTACCCGAAACAGTAATTGGAATTGCTGAGAAACATTTATTAGCTTAGATATAAAAAAAAATGTAAACAAAAAAAAAAAATTTTAGATTTTGGTTTTAAGCTAAAATCTAAACGAAAAATTCTAGACAAAAACCAATAGCGGATTTGAATTCAGAAGGCTTTAGTTGAGCTTAGGTAATTTTTTTGAGAAAAAAAAAATGTTTCTTAAAAAAGTTTTTGATTAAAATTTCAAATTTTTTTAAAGTTTGTCAAAATTGTCAAAAAAAATCAGAGAGATTAATTGAAGTCTGCTGAATTTGTTGCGATAGAAATTGATCTATGAAGATATTGTCTCAATTCAAATTAATTTTATTGTATTTTTGACCAAAATTTCTATAATTTAATTAATTAATTTATAATTAATTTTTTAATACAAATAATATTAAAATTTTGATGTGTCAGATTTTAATATTTATGGTATCATCTATATTGCACAATAAAAAAGTATTTTGCGACAAAATATTGTCAATTGTACACAATATTGTATTAATTAAATGTGCAAATTTTATGAATATTTTTATTATTTTGAAAAAATAAAAATAAAAACAATTGGAATCATTTTTGAGTTAAGTATCATACCAACCAGCAAAAAAGGGCTCAACCGGGATTTGAACCCGGGACCTCTCGCACCCAAAGCGAGAATCATACCCCTAGACCATTGAGCCGATATAAACAAAATTATGGCTATTTTTTCAAAATATTAATAAACAACACAAGAAATAGATTTTAATTATTCGAATAAAGAAAAAATAAAGTCGCCATTACTCAAATTTAATTTTTTTTCAAAATTAAACATTTTTACTAAATGAAGAAAATTTTTTTTAACAAAATTTTATTAATTATCTATTTTTGAAAATATCTGCTCTTTATAAAAAGACCTTAAGTCGAGCTCAACATTTGGTAAGCATTAGTGCTTAGGTAGAACTTTTTGTACAGTCAAAGCAGTATTTTGTCAAATAGCGTTTAAAATGTTATAATTTTACTGACAAGCCACGCCATTCTTGAGAAATAGCACCCTATAGTAAGAATTAAAGTTGAAAACTCAATTTGTCTTTTACGTAATAATAAATTATGGCGTGATTTTAAGTTATAAATGAGCATATAGTAAACTTTTGCAAAAAACAAGTGTTTCCAGCATTTTGCGCGTAATCAAGTAAACAATTCACGTCAGCGGAAGAAGTTAATTGAACATATTCGAAGAATTTACATAAGAGATCGCCGAAAATGATCGAATTTAAATCCACTTTATTAATTAATTGCTAATAATGCAATTTCGAGTGACTTTCTACACGAAATAGTTAAAAAACCTGTCTCTGCCTTAAGGGCTCTCCATATAAATCCGCAAGTGCAATAAAGACGGAAGAGCTCCATTTCCTAAATAAATAATTGACCAGCAGATCAAGGTGTGGGCCCTACCGAATGAACCGGGAAACCGGATCCGGACACCGGAAAACCGGAAATTTAAATGAACATTCAGAGTGGGATTGAGTATTTTTTCTTGATCGTCGCAATCCTTTCACTTAGCATCAGATTTTTGTTGCTTTTTGTCGGCTTTGACCTCGGCAAGGTGAAATTTTCTTATGTAAATAGTGTGAACTAATCTTTTAACTATTTATGATTCGAAAACAAAAGCAATTTTTTTTATTATTGTTATTATTTTGATTTTTTTCAATATTCAATTGTTTGATTCGAATTTAATCACACTGCCAAGACAAATTTATCAATTTTTTATAGAACCCTTATTGAAGATGAAAATAAATGTACTAAGATTACTTTTTTTTAATTTTATTTTTATTTTATTATTATTTCTTTGTTTTTTCTTATTTTGATTGTCTGATTCAAATTTAATCCGGCCTAAAAACAAATTTAACAATTTTTTGAAGAACCTCTATTGAAAATAAAAATAAAAATTAAAGTTTTATCAGTAAAACTCTGAAATCATTTCAATTGTTTTTTTATTTTTGTTTTTCTAAAAAAATCTTTATACTTTAACTTACAAATTGTCAAATTATAAAAATTTTTCTTCAAATTGATTAAAACATTTGGTTATTTATTACTTAGTTACGGATAATTTGCTGTAAAATAGTTGGGTTAGAATTTAAGTGTAACATGTTTTACCATTGGTACTACTGTTGGAGAATAAATCAGGTCAGGTCGGGTCAGGTTAGGTTAAGCCAGCAGAAGTTCTCAGTTTGCTTAAAAACGACTTTTAGACTAATTTATGTCTAATTTTATAATACAGAAGGTTTTACTCTGAAAAACTGCATCTCTTCGAGAATATTATACGGTTTTTTTTAAAACACCTTGTATACGATTTTTTGTTATTTATTCTTTTTTTATTTTGTTTTTTTTTTACAGTTATTATTAAGTTATTTGAATAACTAAAATTTATTAATAATTTTATTGATTTTATACATTATTTATAAAAAAAAATCTAAAAACTAAGAATAATTTTGTTTATATCGGCTCAATGGTCTAGGGGTATGATTCTCGCTTTGGGTGCGAGAGGTCCCGGGTTCAAATCCCGGTTGAGCCCTTCTTTTATCCTCTTTTTAAAAAATATTTAACATGTACTAAAATATTTTAACTGATAGTATTCATAATTCAATTTTTAGTTTTACAAAAAAAAATCTATGATTGTTACAACAGAAAATAATGTTTTAAGGAAAACCAGAATATTACCCCCATAAAAATTGTTTAGATAAGATTTTATTATATTTGTATTTTTGATTAAAAATCTAACAATATCAATAAAGTAACAAACATAATTATTTAATATCAATATTAAAATTTTGGTGACACATATTCCAATATTATCATCGACATACGTTCTTTATTTCAACGTTAACTTGATAGAAAGACTTTTTGATCGCACGGTATTTACGGCAACAAAAATTTATGATGATAAATAGATCACCAAAAGGGCAGTTTTGACAATATTCGAAGATTAACCACTATGAGGAACTTTTTGATCGCACGGTATTATTTAGATAATTAAAAATTATTTTGTTCTGTTGCTTACTATAGTTTTTCTAATTTAATAAATAATATTTTCAAATTCGAAAAACTAACAATAATTTTGTTTATATCGGCTCAATGGTCTAGGGGTATGATTCTCGCTTTGGGTGCGAGAGGTCCCGGGTTCAAATCCCGGTTGAGCCCTTTTTTATTTATTTTTAAAAATTTTACAGTGCTTCCAAGCAAACATTAACCCCGTAAAATATACGAACTAAATTCAGGAAAAAATTCAAATTAAGTCTGATCAGAATCCAATCAGAAGCTCATGAAAGCTGAAGCGCCATCAGGCCATGTCCCTCCAGGGCTCATGTTTGCTTGGAAGCACTGTAGCTAATAGTTTTTATTATATTTGTATTTTTCAATAAAATGTAAGATAATCTACCAACTTTATTACACTTTGGTTAACAAAATGTGCCGTTTATTTTATTATTTTTTATATTTTATTTGTTTTTGTTTTTTCAACAATATTGTATTTTAAATATTTTATTGTTGAAAAAACACAAACAAATAAAATAAATTTGTATTTTTATTTTTTTAGAAAATGGTAAAAGAAGGGCTCAACCGGGATTTGAACCCGGGACCTCTCGCACCCAAAGCGAGAATCATACCCCTAGACCATTGAGCCGCTATAAACAAAATTATTGTTTAAAAATGGATAAAATTTTAATAAACTTTTAGCTTAAGGTTTTTTTTTTCGTCATAGAAAATTACGAATTTATGCTGGTATCCCATTTCTAGTAAATTTTTACCAAACGTCGCTTATGTAAGTAGTAAACCGAGAAATTGCTGTTGCCGGCTGATTTAGAATCCTGCAAAACGCTGACGTATTTTTCAATCACAGATATTAAAAATCATATTTTTTTATAAATATTCATCTTTTTAATTTTTTTAGTAAATTTTTTGTGAATTAAAACATTCACAAAAAAATTGTACCTGGCGCCTCCACCATTTTTCAACATGTTTACCAAAAACCGTAATTTCTGATAAATTGTTAACTTTCTACTGATTTTCGAAAGTCTTCCCATAATAACATAAGTAATATAATACAATGGAATCACAAATAAACAAACAATTTACAAAAAAAAATTAATTTGCTGTTTTTTTGGAAAAAAGTTTCTAGAAAAATTATGACTTCTACTTTTTGTCATCTATTAACACACTTTTCGTAGAGTTATATCAGAACCACCTTGTATACTATATTATTTATTTATGTTTTTGTTTACTACAGCTGCTAATCAGCAATAATTTTGTTTATAGCGGCTCAATGGTCTAGGGGTATGATTCTCGCTTTGGGTGCGAGAGGTCCCGGGTTCAAATCCCGGTTGAGCCCTTCTTTTTTACAATTTTTTCTAAAAAAAAATATTTTCAGACAAATTTTGAATATATAATGTCTAGTAAATTCGTCTAAATGATGCAGTTTCAAGCAAATTAAAGCAACAATTACATAAAATGACAGTTTTCAAGTTAGGTCAGGTCAAGTCAAAAAATATATATATTAAGGGCTCAGTTTCTTTCAGCACAAAATTAACACAAATTTTCTGTTTAATAGATTATAATTATTGAACAAGATCTTATACTATTATAGTAGCGTGAGCAAGCCATGACAAAAGACATTAATTAATTAAAGATTGTTTTTAATTAATTTTTTTGTTTTGTTTTGGTAATTAATGAAGATAATTCTTTTGTAAAATCAGAGCATAAAAATCAGCGTCTATTATCGCTTTTAAGCTGTATTAATGATGCCATTGTTATCTCTGCTGCTTCAGATAATGATCTGATCACAGAAATTGAACGTTTTCACTGTAAAATAAGCAATTGTAGTGCGGCTTTATTTAATACAGATTTGAAAAATATCCGAAACTTTCTCTAATTCATAAAAACATCAAATTATTAACCAATTAAACCCCAAAAAAAAAATTTTTTCCGCCGAAACGCGCATAAATCTTTTCCAAAAAATCACAAAACCGTAAATAAATCTGAGATTTGTTCGTCCATATATTAAATAAATTAGCTAGGAAGTCAATTAACAAGCAGCAGGATTCCTAATTCACTGCACAAATGAATTTTGGAGGCTTTTTACAACACCGGGGGTCATTATTCTTTGAAATTTATGATTTGAGGAAGTGGACACAAATTATAGGAAAAATTTATTCTGGACATAGCTCATTTAAGAAAAGAAAATTATGTAACGATTCTCTAATTTGACCATTTCCATTCTCTACCTATTCACCTAGTTTAGAATGCAGAAATATTCGGAACAAAAACTACATTTATAAACACTCATGGCCAGACGGAAACCATCTTCTGGTTAAAAAAACACTTTCGACCGAAGATTGTCGGCTAGGTCTCAAAGCGCTATCTTTAGTCACCTGGCCCCCACGCTTGATAAAACTGTCGCTTAATTTTCTCTCAGCTGCAAAAATTTTAGAATTTTGGATATAAATGTTTCCAAATTCCTTCCATCAATAAGTTGTGCTCAAATTTTTATAAAAAACTAATAAAAAAAACTTGAAATTTTTGAATTCTTATAAAAAACGGAAAAAAAAGCTAATAAATTAGACATATTTTATTTTAAAAATTGAGAAGTTTTTCAAAAATTTGCTTCTGATATAACTCTTTTGCAGAAACATGAGGTTTTATGAAAATAAAACCGTTTTTTTGCAAATATTCTATCTATTATTTTTCTCAATTTTTGGATACGTTTTCTACTTATTATCTACCCTGTATAATACCACTCTGTATAGTTTGCTCAAAATGGCACTTCATGTTCCAATTAAATACAACATTCCAAGATGACGCTTCCTGTACTAAAAAAACAACTATAAGTAAAGGAACTAAATTCTAATCTTATCAGTGAAACGCAGAATCTAGATCACTTTCAATTAATTAGACAGCAAATCCTAGCATTTTATGCAAATTTCTTAGATGGGAAAATTCATTTCGCAAAACAAACAATCTCTACTAAACAAAAATATAATAATATAGAGAAATCTCTAAACAAAATGTTTACAAGTTGTAATTAGATATTTTTTACAAAATTTTTTACAAAATAGTTTACTCAACAAAAATATAATAAAGATAAATTTTTTATAATCATTTAATATTGTTTAGTATACCTAATTGACTGAACAAAAGAATAATATAGATGAATTTTTTACAATCATTTAGCATAATTTAGTAGAATTTAGTAAAATTTAGTAGAATTTCTTAGACTTTAGTAGAATTTAGTAGAATTTAGTAGAATTTAGTAGAATTTAGTAAAATTTAGTAGAATTTAGTAAAATTTTGTAGAATTTAGTGTAATTAAAAAAAAAGTAAATATAATGAAGTTTTCTTCAACTACAATCGATGTTCTGTTTCCAAAAGCTGTCCTTCTTCTTCTCAAAATAGTTTGTAGAAAAGAAAGCGAAACTTTGATGGACAATTGCGGCTGAACCTGTCATTACATCTTAGTAGAATTGACATTATTTTTTCTGGAATGAAAAAATGAGGGATATGACAGGAATTTAATTAGAAATCTGTCAAAATTGGTAAAAGTTAAGCAAAATTTGATGTTTCTGTAATTATTAAAAAGTCTAATTATAGATTTGTCTAATCTCTTGGGAACTTGTTTTGAATTAATTTGCCGCATGTTTTCAAATTTATGCGTGTGAAATTTCAATAGAATAATTTATACGAAGCTTTTACAATTTAGCTAATTTATTATCGCTTTTACTTTATATAGATTTCAATTTATTTTTTTATCATAATATTTATTTGCAAAAGTGTACTACAAATGTCAAAAATGTGTGACATAACCTTAATAAAGACGATTGACAACTGACAGGTTGCACTACCAACTTACTCAGTCTTGCCACTCTACTATTCACCCAATAAAAAGCAAAAATAATTTATTTGAGCTTATATTTTTTAGCATTTATGGTTATTTCTATCAAATTGCTAAACAAAACAAAAAACATTCCAAAATAAGCAAAAAATTCAATTGAATTTTAAATGTTTTTTTTTCCGAGCGGTATTTATACAAATAATTTTCATTTGATGGAAAAAAACACATTTTTGTTAAATTGTAAGTAATCTTCAAGCAAAGCTCAATTTTGTTTTTTATTTAATTTTATTTACCGTTCCTTAAATTAAACAAACAATGCTTTCTTTCAAAAACAGCGTTCAGCCTAATTTTTTGCGTTCATTATCACATTTATACGCAGCAAATGTTTCATTTATCTCACGACCTTCTCAACTATAAGACTGTCTTGTAAGTGTGTGAAAAACACACGCTTTTCGCACGCTATTGTTAAAAAAAAACACGCTATTGTTGTTTAAACTAAATTATTTTTTATTGACTACAAGTTTTTTAAGCTTGTTAGTTTAATTTATTAAATTAATGTTTATAAAAAGTTAATTGGATTTCAAATATTTGTTAGATTATTATGTAAAACCTGCAAATTTAAACCTTGAAACATTAACAGCTTCAAGCAGTGGAAGTACTAGAAAAGTATATACTTGAATACTATGATAGTACTTTAAAAGGGCTATTTGTAGTGTCTAGCAGTAGAAGTACTGGAAAAGTATAGACTATAATACTAGAATAGTACTTTAAAAGAAGTAATGGTATCTTTAAAATTATATCAATATTTACAGTGTCTAGCAGTAGAGGCACTAGAAAAGTATAAACTAGAATACTAGAATAGTACTTTAAAAAGACTATTCGTACTTTTAAATTATATTAATATTTACAGTGTCTAGCAGTAGAAGTATCAAAAAATTATAAACTAGAATACTAGAATAGTGCTTTAAAAAATGTATTAGTATCTTTAAAATTATATTTATATTTACAATGTCTAGCTGCTAGAAAAGTATAGACTAGAGTACTAGATTAATACTTTAAAAAAAGTAATAGTATCTTTAAAATTATATCAATATTTACAGTGTCTAGCAGTGGAAGTACTAGAAAAGTATAGAACAGAATATTCAAATACTACTTTACAAGAACTGTTCGTAGGTCTGCAGTTTCTAACAGTAAAAGTACTAGAAAAGTATATACTTGAATACTATAATAGTACTTTAAAAAAGCTATTGTAGTGTCTAGCAGAAGAAGTAGTAGAAAAGTATAGACTAGAATAGTACTTTAAAAGAAGTAATAGTATCTTTAAAATTATATCAATATTTACAGTGTCTAGCAG
This sequence comes from Lagria hirta, assembly GCA_947359425.1. Classification (NCBI taxonomy): domain Eukaryota; kingdom Metazoa; phylum Arthropoda; class Insecta; order Coleoptera; family Tenebrionidae; genus Lagria; species Lagria hirta. The sequence goes on from OX375797.1 coordinate 31,439,939, forward strand.
TAGAGGCACTAGAAAAGTATAAACTAGAATACTAGAATAGTACTTTAAAAAGACTATTCGTACTTTTAAATTATATTAATATTTACAGTGTCTAGCAGTAGAAGTATCAAAAAATTATAAACTAGAATACTAGAATAGTGCTTTAAAAAATGTATTAGTATCTTTAAAATTATATTTATATTTACAATGTCTAGCTGCTAGAAAAGTATAGACTAGAGTACTAGAATAGCACTTTAAAAAATATTGGTATCTTTAAAATTATATTAATATTTTTAGTGTCTAACAGTGAAAGTACTAGAAAAGTATGTACCTAAATACTAGAATGGTAGTTTAAATAAACTATTCGTACTCTTAAAATTATAATAATATTTACTGTTTCTAGCAGTGGAAGTACTAGAAAAGTATAGAACAGAATATTCAAATACTACTTTACAAAAAGTGTTGGTACGTTTGCAGTTTCTAACAGTAAAAGTATTAGAAAAGTATATACTTGAATACTATAATAGTACTTTAAAAAAGCTATTGTAGTGTCTAGCAGTAGTAGAAGTAGTAGAAAAGTATAGACTAAAATACTAGAATAGTACTTTAAAAGAAGTAATAGTATCTTTAAAATTATATTAATATTTACACTGTCTAGCAGAAGAGGCACTAGAAAAGTATAAACTAGAATACTAGAATAGTACTTTAAAAAGACTATTCGTACTTTTAAATTATATTAATATTTACAGTGTCTAGCAGTAGAAGTATCAGAAAATTATAAACTAGAATACTAGAATAGTGCTTTAAAAAATGTATTAGTATCTTTAAAATTATATTTATATTTACAATGTCTAGCTGCTAGAAAAGTATAGACTAGAGTACTAGAATAGCACTTTAAAAAATATTGGTATCTTTAAAATTATATTAATATTTTTAGTGTCTAACAGTGAAAGTACTAGAAAAGTATGTACCTAAATACTAGAATAGTAGTTTAAATGAACTATTCGTACTCTTAAAATTATAATAATATTTACTGTTTCTAGCAGTGGAAATACTAGAAAAGTATAGAACAGAATATTCAAATACTACGTTAAAAGAACTGTTCGTACGTTTGCAGTTTCTAACTGTAAAAGTACTAGAAATGTATAGATTTCAATACTACAATAGTACTATCAAAGAACTATTCGTACTTTTAAAATTATATTAATATTTACAGTTTCTGGCAGTAGAAGTACTAGAAAAGTATATATATACTTGAATACTAGAATAGTACTTTAAAAGTACTATTCGTGCTTTTAAAATTATACAAAATGAATGTAAAAGTGTATCACTTGCAATAATTATAGCTGATTTTCAATTAATCAATCAATTGAGACTATGCGACATAAATTCTCATTTTATGGCTTCATAATAATGCTAACATTTTCACTTGACCGTATTTGGCTGCAGCGACTATAATAAAAATTAAATGCTTTCAAAAGAAAACAACACATTATTCGTCTGTAATTTTCAGCCCACCAAAAAGTTTTTTTGTTTTTTGTTTATCATAAACATTTATTTGTGACAGAAACAACATAAAAAGACAACATAGTTGCTGCAAATAGTATAAGGAAAAAATAAGACTATGAAGCTGTGTGCAATTTTGCGCCGCATATTTTTTGCGCACACAAATGCTTAAGTACTTAAGTAAAAAATAAATAATTTTTTCTACAAGTTTTTGTCTCTTTGAAGAGCTCGATGCTTAGCAAAGTGTTTATTTTTATTATATTTTTCTATTGGTATCTTTTTGTATCTCACTTTAGCATCATTTTCTTTAATTTCCATCATTCTCATTCACTGAATTGTTTTTTTATTTGTGTTACTTTTTTTTCCTCTATTACTTATTTTGTTTTTTTATTATGTTTTCTGTTGAGTTTGATAGTACTTTTTTATATTCTGATAAAAACTGAAAAATGAGCAATTTGTTGCACTTGTTTTTTGTTTTTTGTTTTTCTTAATCAACATAAAACTAAATAAATCAAAACATTGTAAAAATAAAGAAAGTTTTGAAGGTATCTTAAATGCTAACGGCATTAATTCAATATTTAAAATGTTAATAAAAACAAATAAATATTTATTTTTTTTCCTTCTTCAAATTATGCATACAACAGATGTTGCTATTACTTTTTAATTACCGATAAAGTAAGATTTAGGAGATTTGTTGTTCTGTAATTAATTGTTGTCTAAAATTTAGATAAAAGCATCTAAATTTTGGACGTTATTCTCCTAATTGAAGCAGATTTTATCTTTCACTTAATTGTTGATTTTGGCAATAAACGAATGGATTACAATACTTTAGACAAATAAATTCCTTAAATGTCTTTAAAATAGGTGTAAAGTGAGAAATTAACATTAATTTAGACATTTTTGTATAAATATTGACGCTGGATCTATATAGATCTAATTATTAAACAATAAATGCAATGATTTGTTTTTGTTATGTTTTTGTATTTGTATGTACTACTTATTTAGTTCTACACTTATTATTAGATGAAACATATGCTTAATGTATGAAATAATAAAGAAAACATTTAAAAGAAACAGAAGAATAAATAAACAAAAATTAAAAGCAAAACAAAAATTTAAGAAAATGTAATAATTTTAATGCTTGGGGTGAAGAATAAAAAAAACATTACAAAAAAAAATACAAAAAATAAAATACAAAATATAGTAAAATGAAAACAAAACAACATGATGATAATAATATTACAAATGCGATTGAAAGAAAAAAGCCAACTAACAAAAAACAAATGAGAAAAAAAATTGTTATCAAGCAACAAGAAGTAGTAGAAGAATAGAAATAAAAAAATCAAATAAAGAAGAAAAATAAATAACTAAACAAGAAAAAAACACAAGAACATCTTATAATTGAAATTTTTGGAAAAAAGACAAAAATTTGAAAAAAAAAGTATTTTATTTATAAGCAATCTACATAAAAATATTTTTTTTTGAAAAGGACAATATTACAACAAACAAAAAATTTTAAAATTGTAATTAAAAAAATTGTTGTGAAAAGTATAGAACAGAATACATACTCTAATACTACTTTAAAAAAACTGTTCGTACGTTTGCAGTTTCTAACAGTAAAAGTACTAAAAAAGTATAGATTTCAGTACTAGACTAGTACTTTAAAAGGACTATTCTTACTTTTAAAATTATATTAATATTTACAGTGTCTAGCAGTAGAAGTACTAGAAAAGTATATATATGCTTGAATACTAGAATACTACTTTAAAAGGACTATTCGTAGTGTCTAGCAATAGTTGTGCTAAAAACAATGCAAAAAAAAAAAATTAAAAATATCAAAATATAAACATTGAATATAAAAAATAACGTTTTTCTACAATTTTTTATGACATAATTTATTGTTTTTTGATGTGTGCTACCTCCTAATTGTTTGAGTAAACAAAATTTAATTTTTTTTTCTTTGAAAGCTGGTGCTTTTTATTTGGTCCTATTTGAATTTGATCAAGATCTGATAAGTAGTTTTTAAGTTATTCTTATTAACGCTTTTTTTGACATATACTTTTCAAATAATTATAAAAATTTGTGAGAAATTAAAAAAATATTCCAAAATAATTGAATAATAATCTATTTATTTAATAATTTAAGCAATTTGAATCAATTAATAAGATAATAATTAATAATATTAAAGTCGCTTTTTTCAAAATTTTTAATTTGTATTATTTTTATTTATTTATATTTAAATATTTTATTTATAAACAGTCTATAAATACAGAATTTATTAATTTTTTTATTTAATATTATTTTAATAATTAATTTAATGGTACTATTGTGCTTCCTACATTGTCAAACATCCCTGGCTAGACAGATTTTTTTTTTTTTGTAGAAAAAGTCTTCTGCTGGGGTAGAAATTGAACCCACAACCCTCGTTAGACCAGATTCCAAACGCACTATCGTAAGCCACCTGACTATCAAGGGTACTATAAAATAGTACTTTTTATAAATTTTTGAGTTAACTTTCCAGCTACATATCTGATACTTTGTAAGAAAACCATTAGAGCTACTTTACATTAACCAGAGAAAATTAGTTTAGCACAATGTTGCTAAAGTGCGGAACACTGCAATAATTAAATTTTAATTCGAGGCGTCGAGACGGAACCTGAAGACCGTTCCGCTCTATTTCGCCGCAGACGCATCATTTGTTGGTCAATAAATTATTATTTAATCATCGATCGGAAGTAATAAGAAAATTTCAAAAATATTTGCAAACGGTAGGAAGTAAACAATAATTACATATTCCCACCTTCCAGTATGTTAACGAAGAAAGTGGTACCAATCTGAAACCGCCCCCCTCACAAGCGCATCTACATACTCTTGAAGTATTTTGGAGGGAAAGCAATTGAAAAAGAATGCTCACTATAAAACCAGAAGAGGTTGATATCAAATTCAGTAAATCAACAGCGTTTACCGCCGTACTACCCCTATACCGGGGATAAAACTCAAAATGAAGTGCTTAGCACTCTTGGTTAGTGATTTTATTATTATTTTTATTATTATTTAGTGTAAAGTGTTTACAATCAGTGCCATATGTGGATTATTAATCGGATTATTTTTTTTTTTGAATATTTTTGGTAATTGTAATAATTTTTGTTTAAGGTCACGCTTGGGTGCTTATTCGTTGCCCCGACGCTAACTAGTCCTGCTGGTCTCTCGCGTGTTAAAAGATCCCATCACGAGCCCGAAGGTTACTGGAGTAAAAAATTAACCTGGAAAACCGAATGGATTAAAGTTTGGAAACATGAGAAAAAACTAGAATGGAAAGCTGAATGGAAAAAATCCCAAGTTCCAGCTTGGAAAGAAATTCAGGTTCCAATCTGGAAGGAAATTCAAGTTCCAGATTGGAAAGTAATCACCAAACCAATTTGGAAAGAGACTCAAGTTCCTGCTTGGAAAGAAATCAAAGTCCCCGACTGGAAAGAAATCCAAGTACCAATTTGGAAGGAAATCCAAGTCCCTGACTGGAAGGAAATCCAAGTGCCGGACTGGAAAGAGATTCAAGTTCCTGACTGGAAAGAAATCCAAGTTCCTGATTGGAAAGAAATCCAAGTACCGGACTGGAAAGAAATCCAAGTACCAGACAAAAAGCAAATTTGGATCCCTGTTTGGAAAGAAATTCAAGTCCCAGCTTGGAAAGAAATCCAAGTTCCCGACTGGAAAAAATCCTTTGTACCTGAATGGGTGAAAGAGGGAATTCCTGGAGAGCACTATTTGGGCAAAGATCATCACGGCAGCGAATACACCGCACACGATTTGTGGAAGAAAAAACTCATCTGGAAGCCAGTATGGAAGAAGATTTGGCGTACAGAGAAAAAGCAGATTTGGGTTCCTCAAAAGAAATTAGAATGGAAATCCGAATGGAAAACGATCTGGCGAACTGAAAAGAAGCAGATTTGGCGCACCGAGAAAAAACAAATCTGGCGTACAGAAAAGAAGCAAATTTGGCGCACTGAGAAGAAGCAAATTTGGAGGACAGAAAAGAAGCAAATTTGGCGAACAGAGAAGAAACAAGAATGGGTAACGAAAAAAGAGCAAATTTGGAGAACGGAGAAGAAACAAATTTGGGTACCAAAGAAGGAGTTGATCTGGAAACAAGAAAAAGTTCAAATTTGGAGGACCGAGAAGAAGGAGGAATGGATAACAAAGAAGAAGGAAATTTGGAAAGATGTGTGGAAAAAAGTATGGGTACCAGTGTGGAAAACCATCGAAGTACCTGCGTGGAAAAAGATTTCGAAACCTGTATGGGAAAAAGTTTGGGTTAAAGTACATCACGAGCATGGATGGGACTGATCTAAACTTTTTTAGTTGTTATCTATATTTCTGTACATATTTCTTGTCTGTCCTTTAGTACAAAGTACTGTATATATCAGGTCTGCCAGTGAGTTCATTCTTTGTTATTTTTAAGCTTTTTGTATTATTATTGTTATTAAATGTTGTTAGTTGTTAAGTCCTGTACAATAAATAAACGATTGCCAAATTTATTTGTAATTTGATTAGTATAGGTGGTACTTTCTCTAAGCGGTTATGCAACAACAACATCCATCTCAAGGCATTGTTGTTGCGACCACTTTCACCGCTGATTCTAAAATATATTTCCATCTTGAGAGCCAAGATCAAAGCATAATTGGGGCCCCCTCAACTTCCACTTTCTAAGGATGTCCAAGAAGAATTCCAAATTACATCATCGCATTAGAAACCCAAAACGTACCTATCAGTACTCACTCAGTGGTTCCATTTTCACAATTTTCATGCAATGTTGAAAAATTGACGTAGAAAGTTTGATAATGTTGACCTGTCACGATTTTTTTTTTTTTTTAATAAATAAATCTATTTATTGAGCAGTCATTAGAAAACACTGCAGGTCTTATGACCTTTGGACAACTTCCGCTGTTCTCTGTCAATTTTAAATGTAGTACCGGCGCCTGTTGTGTTTTGAAAGTAGAAAATGGAAGAAAAAAAGTTTATGACCCTTATTTAAAAGTATAATGCCGGTATAATGTGTTATATAAGATTGATAATTTATTATTATCATAGCTCGGATATGGTCATAAAAAAATTAAATTAAATTTATTACATTATTTTTATTAGTTAAACTTTCGTTTTTTTCAACAATTTATTTTTTTTTAATGTTTGAAAAAAAATATAAAAAATTTATTAAATAGTTTTGTGCAAATTTTAACGAGATTTTATCAAAAATCAAGTTTTGTTAAGTTTTTCGTTTTGAAAAGAAAAAAAAAAGAAAAAGCATTTAGAACAAGCAAGAAGATGGGAAAGTTCCCACAAGAAAAACAAAAGATAAAAAAATTAAAAAGATATTTAAAAAGATAGATAAAAGAAATGAAGGAACTGAGAGCAGAAAACCAAAAGATGGAAAAAAAAAGAGAAAAAATAGAAAAAAGTTAAATAAGATAAAAAAAAAATAAAATAAACTAGAAAAACTACAGAAGGAAACGAGAAAAGAGAACGAAGAAATAATGTAGTAAATACGGTAATGGAAATTAGAGAATAAGATAAAAAAGAAATAAAAGAAACAATTGAGAGAATGATAACGCCGCTAGGAGGAAAAGTAGCAATAAAAAAATGCCATAAAATCACCAAAAGAAAAATGTTAGTTATAAAAAGAAACTAGGAAGATAAAAAAGAAAAATAAATAACAAAAGTACTAGGAAGAAAACAAAATAAACAAAAAAACCAAAAAAATACAAATCAAAAGAAATCAAGATAAAAAACATACAAAACTACAGACAGTAGAAAACAGAGCATAGAAAAAATAGAAAGACAATGTGTTTATTACTTGAAGAATAAAGAGCACAAAAAAAGTAAATGATTATATGAGAAAAAAAGCAATAGAATAACTAAAAAAAAAATAGAAAAAAATTTAAACAACAGAACAAAACAAAGACTAGAAGATTTAAAATTAAAAAATAAGAATAAAAACATAAAAATTGTCCTAAAATATTAAAAATAGACAAAAAAATGATAAATAAAAACAAACAAAAAATAAAATAAAATATAGAAAAGAGTGTGAGATACTGAAAAAGTGTTGGAAACTTATAAACAGAAAGGCAGACAAAAGAATAAGAAAAGAGAGAAAATAATGTTATGAAAGAAAAGAGTTCATTGTAAAAAAGATGAGTGAATAGAGAAATGAGAGAGAGAAATGAAATAGAATAAATAAAAATGATAAAAAAAGATAAATAAAAATTAAACTAAAGTAGAATAAGAGATGAAAAAAAATCAAAAAAAAAAAACACAACATATTAAATTAGAACTAAATTTTAATAAAAATATAACAAAAAACATTTTTTAAAACGATTTTAAAGGTTTAAATTAAACTTTTTTAAAACTGAGAAAACATAATAAGTCTTTCAAAAATTCAAAAAACTTTATTATGTAAATAAATAAATTTGTTTTTTAAGCGTTTTATTACTAATAAGTAAGCAAAAAATTGTTTGATAAGTGAAACAATCAACATTCAAATGTCACAAAATTCTTACATACTGTCAAAATAAAAAAAAAACGCTAATTACATACAAGCTTTATAAATATCTAAAAAACATAAATAAATTAGTTTAATTTAGATTAAACTAATTAATTAAAACCAAAATTTAAAATAGATTTTGATAGATACAAATTTTGTAACAATTAACTTTTAATTATTTCTATGTTTCATCAAAGACGAGCAAAATATTTCAACCGCCATCTCTGACCGGAAAACTATTTGATCACTCGTTATATGCAGTCAAAAATACAATTCTTATGTTTTGTGATTCCTCGTGGTAAAGTGCCTTATTATCGTTATCGTTTCTAATAAAAACCAATAGAAGAATAAAAATAAGGTTTTGTTAATGAAATTTATTTTTTTATTATTCCCAAAATATTTATAAAGGGTGTCTTTTAAAATCTGGCGTTATAGTTGGCCATGCCTGAGTTTGAATGAACAGACCCTCATTGTTATAACAATTGCCTCAAATGTCAAAATAATTACTAATTTTTCAACTTTTTTTTGAATTTAAAATGGTTTTCTTATGAAAATGGCTTTAGGCAATTTTTTTAAATGAAACAAATGACTACTGCTGACAAAATTGTATGCGGCTACTTTAAGCAAGTTAATTCTTTTGTTTGTTATAACGTTAAAGTGCTTTCAATTGCTTTTTCAATTATATCTTATTAACATGTTGAACTATAGACTCATTAAATTAAAAGTGAGGTTAGACTAAGCTCAGATGTCAAATTAATAACTGTCATTTCGATTCGATGTTATCAGATAAAAACTTAAAATGTTTGACAAAATTAAGTATAAAATTTTTAATATAACTTTGCGCTTAGTATGGCATTGCTTATAGTGGGAGTAAGATAATGATATTTTTCTTAGTTAAATTTTTAATTTGCAACGTTGTCATATCTCACTCATGACAAATCTCACCAGCGACTTTAATACTTAACTAAGGGCCGTTTGCACCGTATTTCGTAAAGCAATGCTTAAGTTAAGAACAACTTAAAGTTAAGCATTGCTTAAGTCGCAGTTGGTTTGCACCGTTGACGTTTGTGAAATTCTTAACTTTAAGATCGCCTTAGAGTTTTCGCTTTGGCAACATCGCACCCGTGCTAACAAGTTTTAGGGAATATTAGTAATATAACTAAAAGTTGGTATTGTTCCATGACTGACACACCACGAGAAAGTGATAATAATAATAATATTTATTCAACCTAATTCATACAGTTATAAAAAAATGCCAAAAATAACATAAGTTTCTACATTCCAGGTTGAATCTTCAGTTTAGTTGTGTTTATATGACTATACTGGATCTAAAGATTAATCACAAAGAAAGAAATAACAACAATAATAACAACTTTAAAGCTTGTGTCATCTGAAAAAAAAGAAAAAAACAAACAATCTATTAAATTTACATTGCTATATTAGCGGTATACAAAATCTCTTCTACAGTTTCCTTATTTTCTAGGAGCCAACGTTTTAGAAGTTTTAGTTTACCTTTTAAATTTTGGTAATTTTTAATATAATCCGGCAATTTATTGTTAATATCAGGTCCTATGTATAGAAAACAAGTTTTAAAAATACATTTATTAACTTTGGGGAGCTTGAGCCTACTAATGCAAGTGTTTCTCGTAAATTTTGTATAGTATTGAATTCCAAAGCAATGTGATCTTTCAAAAAACTCTTTTAGCACCTTATAAACATATAAATATCTAAGGGGCAGTATACCTAAAAACCTGAAATATACTAGATAACATAAATATACTAGAAAATAAATATACCTTTCACGACTGTATAAAATAATTTTTATTTAATTACATGTCTGTGAAAGAAGCTATTTCATCCTCAATAAGTGGAAGCAATTGCATAGTTGTATCCTTGGTTAATCTAAAACAAAATTTTACCTAATTATGAAAACTTACTTTCCGGCAACTTACCGCAATCTTCTATAAAAAGCCAGCTCATCCAAAGCATAAAAATATTCATTTCTTTCGTATATTTGACGAGGAGATCCATATTCGATTATATCAAGAATGTCTAGGTCTGCATCAAATATGTCATCTTCAATTGCGCCAGCCAGTTTCGCTTATTGATACAAGTTCTATTTTTTTCAATAAAAAAACCCGCGTTGACCTCGGTGACTAATGATTAATAATTATTATAATTATTTTTCATATTCTAGGTTAGAAAATAGATATCCTCGCTCATCACCTGTCATTTCCACATAAACACTATGTACGCATGCGTAAGTCTCTGCTTAAAAGTTAAGCCTCCGAAATCGGAGGCTTAAAGTTAAGCTTTGCTTTAGCGAGTTAAGCACTCATTCGGTTACGGTGCAAACCAAATTCGTGACTTAAGCAGAATCCTATCTTAACTCGAGTTAAGCGTTGCTTAACTTGAACGGTGCAAACGGGCATAAGTATTTCTAATCTTTACTTAAGTTAAGTATTAAAGTCTCTGAATTGGAAATATCTTGTTGTTTTTTATTACAACAACGCAACTGTAAATAAAACGGATTTTATTGTAAGTTGCCTAGGTAAGAGTCTACACTTTTGTTGTAATTGAATTGCTTAATTTTACAAATTCTTAATTTTTTTTAATTATATAATTTAATTATTTTAAATTTAAAATAAAACTAATTGAACTAATTTTAATAAAAAAAGGATTGAACAAAATACTTGTAATTAATGTTATTGGAATTTATACAAATCCTCATACACTTTTCTGATGTTTGGACAGTATAGGTATAGCCACAACCGTCTGTACTTCACAGGCTGTGAACATCAACTTGGCAACAGCGTTAGCGGGTCTGTTGTAGCAGTGAGCTCAATAAACAGAACAACTGTCAATACAATGACGTTTCGTCAATACAATTAAAACAGAGATTTATACATAAACAGCATTTTGATGTAAAATATTTATTGCCGCAGATAAACCTATCGCATTTCTCGCTCGCGACGCCAAGCTTAAATACTTCAATTGTAGTCAGAGATAATACTAAATATAACTTTTGTTGAGTCATTGATTAAAACAATTGAGTGGTCAGAATTAGATATAATTTTATAATTTTTTTACAATCTTATTGAAACTAAAAAATATGGAAAAATAATTTTTTTTTGTGTCATTTTTATCTCACTCGTGCAATTAAAAAGGTAAACAGCACACCTTTGCAACCTGCAGTACATACATAGTGCCATAGACTAACTTTTTATAATTTTTTAATATCAATTTTTAGAAATAATCTTCTGATTAATAATGATCACACTGTATTTTACTGGTTTAATTAGAATTTAGCCCACTTGAGTGATGAGTTCAGTGTTCTGTCACGGTTGAGATAGTACTTCCTTTTACTTTCAAGGACTAGGTCAAAAATTATAACAGCATCATATTTGTTTGCTGTGATTATTATTATTATTATTACAAAATTATATTATTATTATTATAAAATTTTTATAATATTAACATAATTAGAAATTTTTAAACAATTATCTTTGGATAAGTATTGCTATTAGTTAGTTAATTAAACATTTATTAGAATTTTTGTTTTTATTATTATAGTATAATTATAATTATTATAGCAAACATTCGTTCTAATTACTTAATAAGAGACTAATTTTTGCACAGTCTACAATTCAAAAGAAAAACATAAAAAAGTGAAAGAAGAGAAATTTTAAAAATATAGTCCCAAACCAATCTTCTTAAATAGAAATTATTAAAAAAAAACATTCTGTAAGAAATGATAAACAAAACAAAAAAACAACATAATCATAGAGATTTTAACGCAGGAAAATCAATCTAAAAAGCTTCCAAGATCAAAAATGAAAATAAAGAAAGTAAAGACAAGAAGAAGAAGAAGAATACACAAAGTAGCACTAAAAAAAACATTCAAAATCAAGACAAGCTACCAAATTGTAAATTAAGAGGTATATGAAAAAGTCAGAGAAGAAAAAAAATACACCCATAGCCAGACAAAAGCTATTTTGTTTGCAAAAAAAAGACTTAAAAGAGTGGGAATCGAACCCACGACCCTTGTTAGACTCGATTCTAAACGCACTATCGTTAGCCACCTGTCTAGCGAAAGCACTATATATAAATAGTAAAAACAAACTTGTTTTTATAATAAATAGATAATTAATTGTAAATTGTATTATAAACAAATTAATGATTACTATTTATAAAAAATATTCGTGTTTTTTAATAATTAAAAATTTATTTTTCTCGCAAAAATAGCGTGTAGATGAAATTAGCTGCATTCTTGATTTTAAAAATTGTTGAACTTATTGCAAATTTCTTCATCACGCTCGTGCAATTATCAATAAACAATTTCTTTATTTTTACTGTTAAGTACACAATTAAATTGTTGTTGTTTATAAGAAATAATTACTTGCGTGCTTATCGCTTCAAGCGCAATGTCTGAAAAATTATGAATAATTCAACAATTTGCTATTTTAAGTTATTAATTGTTTTATTTATTTTTATAATTTTTTGTTGTCAAAAATTTTTATCGCTTTTTTTTTGATAAATCACACGGTATAATATAATAATTTTTAAGCTTGTTAATGTGGGGAAGCTAAAAATTTTGTTCAATTTAGTCAATTTACGTGTTTTTTTTTATAGTTTTTGTACTTTTTTTTTCTTCTGTTTTTTATTTGTTTTTATTTTTCTTCTCTCACTCCTCTTCATTCGCTTGTTTTTTTCTTATTATTATTTTTATTTACTCTACTCCTTCTTTTTATTTTTTTATTATGTATTTATTCTCCAGTTTGCTTTCTTTTACCTCTGCACATTCTTTCATCATGTGCTCTAATGTTTCTCTCTACATTTTCTTTTATTTTTCTTCATTTTCTCTATCTTTATTTTTGTACATAAATCTTGCTTTATTTTTATAATTTTTTTTAATAAATGGTTTAATAAATTCATACAAATTCATAATTATGTAAACAAAAATTTGGTGTTTTTCATTATTGAACAAGCGGCGGGATTGGAGAAAAACTCTTGTGTGTGATGCGAGCGCCGAATTTTTATTGCCGATTTTCGTAGGTTGCTAGTTGTTTTGATAATTTATTTTGTAAATTGTTTTGTTTATTTGCAGAGAAAGCTTCAAATTGCTTGATTCTTAAACGTATAAAACAATGTAATTATTGAAAAATGCATCATTTTTCAACAAATAACAACAATTGTGATAATAGCAAAATAGGGCGCAATTGAATAGAAAAACCATTAAAAAAATATATAAAAATCGCATGTTTTAAAGCTTATTTGTGGTCAGGAAGCATCGCTCAATGTACTCTTCTAGAATTTTAATATTGAAGAAAGTGTCCAATATTATCCCTCTTCATGGCCAATATTTAACAAATCACGAACTAATAATTCGAATTTGGATTATAAGTGAAAGCAATAATTCTTGCATAATTGCTATTGAACTTCTATCAAGTCCAAGTGCAAGTGCTGTAATTTTACTTTCAAAATATTAAGATTTTTCAAAAATCTTACACAATCTTATCTTATCTGAACGCAATCCAAGTGACAGATAGTCATGTCATTGTCAAATGTCAGCTGACGCTCATTGCCCTCCAACTACGGGTCTCAGGTTCAAATCTGGTCTAAGAAATTTTACTTTTTTAATTTGATTTTTATATGTACATAAACTGAATTGAGACCATATAGTGAGTTATACAATAAAATTTTAAAAACTGCTTGTTTGTGGCAAAATAATATAATATTATAGCTAAATCAAGGAAGCATCTGACAGCAGTGATTAATGAGCCATTAATTACTCCTGTAACTAATGTGTATTATTAAAGTGGAGCAAACAGACGTATAATAAGCACATTATATAATAGTCGTAGACATACTGTTGTTTAAGTAAAAATATTAAAATATAAAATATAGTTGCTATTTGTTACAATTTTCGTATTATTTTTGAATAGTTTTAGGTTACTTGATTAAACTGAGATTAAGTTGTTTTAAAATCGAGATGTTTTATTAGGTCAATTATGTATTTTTTATAATTTATTAATTATTATAAATAATGGTATTAATTAATTTTAATTAATTATCTATTTAATTCGACTACTATGAACCCACAAGCAATATTAAACATTAAAAGTGTGTTAGACAAAATTAAATTGCCGACATTTGAATGAAAGTATTGAAGACAAAAAATCTAACAAAAAGAAGTAGGTAACCCGTTTATGAACAAAATAAAAAGCATCGTTAGTCGAAAGTTGTTTAAATATTGCTAAAGTCAATTAATTAACACTGGCAGTGTGAAACTGTACTATAATAGCACACGTAGTGTACTAAGAGAAAATTAAAGCAAGTAATAACAATAATAAGAATACAGAAATCAGCATTATTATATTTATGTCATATTGTTCAAATGTTCTCGAATGCTAAACCCGCCAAGTTGAAAAGTATGATGGAGAGGCAGTAATTTAGCTTGCTTTTTCGAAACACAAACTTTCTGTATTTGGCGCATCCACCATTTTTCACCTATTTACCTATTTAAACAACAGACTTCTAAATAAGACATTATTTTATTATTTTTTAACAAATACTAACCGTTAAAGTGCATCTTTGGCTCAAAAACCAAAAATGCGCGACAATTTAAACGGTTAAACACAAATTTTGGATTAGAGAGTTAATTTAACTGAATTAGACATTTAATAGCTTTTAATAATATTACAAATAGTTTTATCTAAAAATGACAGAATTAATTCGTTGACATTCCGGTATTCAGAGTGAAAGTCTTTCTCAATCTCCTTTTTATGTCATCGCCAAGTTCAGGATCTCGGTGTAGTGACCCCTAGAAGAATTAATAGAATTTTTCAATTTCTTCAAGATCAAGGAATTCGTTTAAAATGTCATGCTCTAGATGTTTACACTCTTTATTACAACATTGTTTGCTAAAAAACAGCGCCGAAGATTATTCTAATGAAGAAAGTGAAATAGTTTGTTTACGGTATGTTGCGTAAGAAGACAACTTTTTTTTAAGTATTATTCAAATGTTACATTAAATATTGTACGGAGTTTTGAACGTATCTTCATTTTTCAATTAGTTCATACGCAGAAACGTACGATATTATAGACGAGCTTTGACGTTTGTTTGACATTTGTCACCAATCCTACTATCAAAAGTAATAAAAATCTGTGAGGCTAAAATACGTTTTTATGCTGTAACAAAAGACAAAATTATAAACAAAAAAAAGAAGCAACAGACAAAAAAGATTCTCAAAAAAAGAATGGAAGAGACCGTTATTGTAATTTTTTGAAAAAAAACTGCTTTTTACTTTTAATTTTGACAGATGCTATTTTTTGACATTTTATATCCAACAATTGAAGTAAAGTCGTTAAAATTCTATCAACCTGTGAAACATTACTTTTAACAATATGTATTTTTTTTTTCAAAAAACATGCTATATAAAAAATAAATGGAATAAAAAGATATACAAATATGCACATAAATTAGAAGAGCAAACTTAGGGCTTTTGTTTACTTTTGAGACAACATTTCGCAATTAGCACACTTATTTTTGATTATTGTCTCTTCATTTGTTTCTTCAAATTTTCAAAATTATCTAAAATTGTGAAGAAAGTTGCAATGGCCGGCACGAATAGGGAAAGTTACAAGTTTACTATTAAGGTAAAAACCCGTTCATCACATTTGTTTCAAGCAAAAACGCTGAAAGAGCATTTTCTCCGGCTTTTTGCTAAATAGTGACTTATCGCACATTAAAATTATCATAGAAAGGCTTTCTAGGACCGAAAAGATTGACAATTTTGGACCGTGAAAGCCTTTCTTCTATAATTTTGTGTATTATAATAAAGATTTTAATAATTCATAAATAATAACGTCCTAATTTTTTAAATATGACATAAGATGGATAGGGTCTTACGGACCTATGCAATTGCCCGCTAGATCGCCAGATTTAGATCTCACAGATTTTTTGTGTTGTCCATACCAGAAATATCTAAGTAAAAAAAATTTTTTTGAATGCTTAAATTTGATTATTGAGATGTCAAAAATCCAAAACAAAACAATCTTTTATAATTTTGAGTACTATAATAAAGATTTTAATAATTCATAAATAATAGCGCCCTAATTTTTTAAATATGACATAAGATGGACAGGGTCTTATGTCAGGGATTTTTTGTGTTGTCCACACCAGAAATATCTAAGTACAAAAAATCCTTTTAAATGCTTAAATTTATTTATTGAGATGTCAAAAATCCCAAAAAAAAACAAAAGAAAGTGTGTTCAATAAAAAATATATTAATTTAGTTCCAAAACAATTATTTCTTTCCATATAAATTATAATCCTCTCTCGGCCAATAATAATAATAAACATTACTTATTTAAATTTTAATTAAAAAAAAAATTGAAGAAAGTAGAGAAATTATTATAAATATTAATAGCAAAAATTCCATAAATTGCGCAATTATGTACACAGCTTAACATTTCCAAAACTTGAGCCTTTTGTATATTTAATTTATTATCATGTTTATAATGCAAGAATAAATAAATAAATAATAGATGCGAAAAAATTATCATTACGTAACGATTGTTTCTTCAGAATCCGTAACACCTCCTACGACAAAGAAAATGGAACACTTTCCACGGGGAATTTCAATCAGTCATAATCAAAAATAAACAAAAGTTTTAGCTCAAAAAAATAATAATTATAAACAATATCTACATAACTGATCATAATTAGGTAAATTATTTGTTTTTTGAGATTTGGGCTACTGCTAAAAAGAGAAAATTGGTCTTCAATATTAAAATTTTTCAAATTAAATTTGGAATTAGGATTGCATAATTGGTGTCACATTTTATAGGTTGAGCTTTTCTGCTTTCGCTTTTGTTTATATTTGTATACAGCACGGTCAAAATACAGAATAAACAATCCGAAAAAGCAATTTTTAAACCGTTTAAAGAAGAAGACTGTAATGAAAACTATGTCCAAAAAACTAGAAATAAAAGTAAAGAAAAAAAAATTGAGAAATTACAAACAGAGAAGAACAATAAATAGTAGTATAATGCAAAAAAAAAGAGAATAGAGAGAAAAAAATAGAACACAAAATAATATTTAAGTATAACAAACATATAAATAACAATCAAAAGAAGAATAAACAAATAATTAATTATTCCATGTCAAAATACTATTAGAAGGAGAAGAGCACAAAAAACCAAAATTAGAAATAGAAAAAAAAAACAGAGAAAGAATGAAAAAATTCAAATAAAACTAAAAAGAAAAAAAATTTAGAAAACTTATTTTTTACATCTACCAAGTTGGCTACATTTGTAGCCAAAAATCCTGTTTAGTTATTTCTTCTTATTTTTGAAGATTAAGATAATAAAATAGTAAAATTTTGTATTTGGCGCATCCACCATTTTTTAACATTTTTTTTAAAGTCTATAAAATATTACAAAATCTCATTTAAACCAGAATTAAAATGAAGCATTTTCTTTCTCTACCGTCAAAAGCAATGGCCTGTGTACTCCACTAAATAAGAAAATTTAGTTTCAAATATCTTTGACTCGTTGCACATTTGACTTTTTAATGAAATTACCTAAAAACGTTATAAGGTTTTGACTAAAAATCCTGCTGACAAACGTCGAAAGCAATGGCCTGTGTGCTCGATGGGAGAATTCAATCTTGAATCTTATACTTATACAAAAACAGATCTTCATTTTTTTTTAAAACAATAAATAAAAGAAGAAAAATCTTCGAATTTTAGCCAAAGGAAGCAATTAGCACTTAATTGAGGACGGTTTAGGAGAGAATGATGCGAGTAACTGCAACGATGTGCAGCGACATAGAAAAAGTGTATAAACTTTCAACACAGAATATTAATTTTACCTAACATGCAGAAGACAACAATATTACTGTTAATTACTGCAACAGTATTAATAAATAATAAAAAATAAAAATAATAATAGAGAAAAAAAACTGTGAACAAATAAACAAAAAAAAAAAAAACTAATGTGAAAAAAAAGCAAAAAATATATGATATTTTGTTTCTTCTTCTTCTCGCTTTTTTTCTTTTCATTTCTCTTTTTTCTTCACTTATTCTACTTCATTCACTATTTTGTTTAATCTTTCTTTCTCTCTTAATTTATTCATTCTATTCCTTCTTCCTTGTCGTTATCTTTTGTTTTTTTAGTTTAATTTCTATTATCACCACGAACTCATTCATCATTTATTTACGCACCAAAATCTTTTTCTTTCTCTCTCTTTTTTTTTTCTTATTTAAGAGTTCTTTCACTTAGTTCTTCTCTCTTTTTGGGTTATGTTTCTATCTCTATCTTTCATTTCCTGCTTTGCTTTTGATATTTCTTCTAGTTCCACTTTCATTTTTTCTACCTTTTGCGGTTTGAATCTAGCGTCTTCTAGCTTTCTTCTGTATTCTTCTACGCCTTGCTTGTTCTGTACTTTAGTTATTACTTTCTGTTGTTTTGCATTTGCTTTCTTTTTCTCTCATTTTTGGTGTTTTCCATCTTTTGTCTTTATCTCTATAGGAAGGTGGTCTGACTCTATTCTGTCTCTTACTCTAAAAGCTTTTTTTTACTTTTCTTCATACCTTCTCATTTGTTATTCCATAGTCTATCACTGATTCTCTTCTACTGCCTACATACGTTCACTTCTCTTTATTTTCTCTTTTATCTTTAGTTTTTCTTTTTCTCTTTTTTTTTTTTCCCTTCTAATTTCAAGCTTTTCTTTCATCTATTCGTTTGTTAAAATGCCCTTCTGTAAGTATACATTTTTTTGTATTTTTTTTATTGTTTCTTTCATGTTTTTTATTTTCTTTTTCATCTTTTTGCTGTGTATCGTCATTGTTTTCCGCCACTTTTATCTATCTATCTATAACTTCGTACTATTTCTCTGCATGAGTCTCTCTTGTTCTCTTCTCTTATGGTTTTATGTCTTTGATTCCTTTTCTCACCTCCGTCACTATTCTTCCTGTTGCTCTTCCTTTCATTTTTTTTTAACGTTTGTTTTTATTTCTATTAGTTTTCTCTGTTTTTATTGTACATTTGCTCTATTTTTTTGTTGTTTCTTTTTTTTCTCTTTTTTTTTCTTAAAAATCCTGCAGTTTATTCTATTTTTATGTTTTTTCGTCTATAAATACCTTTCTATATTCAGCTTTTGCTTTTGTTTGTTGCTCTATCTTTAGAAAATAAATAAGATAAAAATTTAAAATTGAACTAATATCTAAATTTTTGATGATAATAATGGTACCTATAGACACTTTTCTTCAAGGAAAAAAATTATACATTTTATAATAGCTCTCCATATAATTGGTCCATGGTTAATTTAGATAAAAAAAGAACCGAATTAGATAGTACTCTTGAATTTGCCAAAATAAAACCTTATGTAAAAGTGATGACCCATGCAGTACCCATAAAGATGCTGACCCGGTACGACGTGCGTGAAAGTACCCATTTGACCTAATTTAAATATTTCGTCAAAGCATTTATGTTATTTTGTGGCTAAAATAGTAAAAAAAATATAAGGCCCTAATAGCCTTGCGCTTTGGCCTTGCTCTTTGGCAAAGACATTCAGGGAAAGTGAAGCCGGTACCCCACTTGATGCTTTATATCCGAAGCTATATAATACGTTGGTCAATCAGTAGATTAACGAGTTAAAAGTTTTTCTTCAGCGAAGAACTTAGTTGGTTCTGTGGCTCCCAGACCATGAGGGTCCACCGGAACATAGTGGTCAGTGATTTTTTGTGATAATTAGTGCTAAGTTTTTCAAAAAAAAAAACAAAATTTTCGTGTACTAGATCTCTATTAATTCAATACTTTGAAGAAAGTAGAGACCATCTACAAACATAATTTTTCTATTCCAGATTGCCCTTTGGGTAGTACTACACATTTCCTGGACTTCCAGTAAAGCTGTAGAGCCTGTGAAGAAGCCTTCGGACCAGCAAGCAGTGGAGAGTCAAGAGTAAGCACGTATAAACCCATTAAACTAAATCTTACAAAAAAAAAAATTTTTAGAGCACAAAATAGAATAGGTTACAATTATGGACCTCCGGTCGAAGATCTCCATCACGAGGAACATCATGAAGAAGTCCCCCATGAAGAAGTTCATCATGACCATCATGACCACCACGATCCCGGCTACTGGAAGAAGAAAGTAACATGGAAAAAAGGTTGGAAGAAAATATGGAAACCAGCAAAGAAGCAAATTTGGAAACCATCATGGAAGAAAATTTGGAAGCCGGTTTGGGTTCCAACGAAAAAACCGGCCTGGAAGGAGATTAAAGTACCAGACTGGAAGAAAATATGGAAACCAGTGTGGAAGGAAATTCAAGTTCCAGCTTGGAAGGAAATCAAAGTACCCGATTGGAAGAAAGTTTGGAAGCCAGTTTGGAAGCCCATACAAGTACCGGCTTGGAAAGAAATTCAAGTACCTGACTGGAAAAAAGTATGGAAACCAGTCTGGAAGGAAATCCAAGTTCCAGCATGGAAAGACATTCAAGTCCCAGCTTGGAAAAAACACTACGAACCTGTATGGGTTAAAGAAGCAGTTCCTGGAGAGCACTATTTAGGAAAAGGCCATGACGGATCCGAATATACCGCACACGATCTTTGGAAAAAAAAACTTATTTGGAAACCAATTTGGAAAAAATACTGGAAGCCAGCCAAAAAGCAAATTTGGGTTTCCGATAAAAAGCTCGAATGGAAAGAAGACTGGAAGCAAATCTGGAGAACAGAAAAAAAACAAATTTGGGTGGCCGATAAAAAACTTGTATGGAAAGAAGCCTGGAAGCAGATCTGGAAGCCAGCAAAAAAACAAATTTGGGTCAAAGATAAAAAACTTGAATGGAAGGAAGCCTGGAAGCAGATTTGGAGAACCGAGAAGAAACAGATTTGGGTTGAAGATAAGAAACTGATATGGAAGGAGGCTTGGAAACAAATTTGGGTTCCCGATTGGAAGCAGATTTGGGTGCCAGGATGGAAGATGATCTGGAAGCCCGTGATTATTCAGGAATGGTTCCCAACACCTGACCACCATGATCACCACGAGCATCATGGCTGGAGCAGAAACGACCAAGAAAATAGTGAGAGTAAAATATCATCTGTCACAATATCACCAAAAAATGACAATGACAGCTGGAAATTTCCATCTTCCTAAAAAACAACACCCAGTACCTTTTTGTATATAATTTAGTTTTTAGTAATTTTATTATGTGTTACATTTTTGACTGATTTTACATTATAAAGTATTTAACATATTGTTGATTTTTAGTTGTAAATAAAAAACCTAATAAAAACAAATTTCTTTTCTTCTTTTCTTCAAAGTGTACATGGAGAAAGTCAATTAGTGGTATTGCACTAATCAATTAAACAGCTTTTGGCTTTACCTTATCAATCAAATCCATCGTTATTCAATGACTTTCACTTCTTCTGTTTACGATGGTCGACGCGAACATTGACCTGTGTATTTCAAAGAAAAATTTCTTTTTGAAATAAGCCATATTGCTTCATTTGATCCATATAAATACAATAGAAACTATACTCAGACGTATTTAGTTTACATTATTGGTAATTATTTGAGTAAATAGAAAGATATGTATACAGTATATGTATTAAAAACAATTTTAAACGACCACAATATAGTCATTATCAGAAAATATATACAGAAAGCATAAGAAAAAGTACAAACAGTTCGAAAAACACTAAAAATAAAAGTAACTAAAATAAAATCTATATGTAACATACAAAAAAAAATAAAAAAAAAATGACAGAGCTGAAGATGATATTGAGAAAAAGCAATAACATAAATAAATGACATTAAAAATTAAAAAAAGCATTTAAAGAAATAAAAAATAAAGCAAAAAAAAATTAAATCTAATGAAAAAAAAAAGAGAAAATGAAAAAACGATGAAAGTTTTAAAGAAGAATAATTTAAAACACAACAAATTATGTATTAAAAACAAAAAGAAATTCGAATAATAAACATAAACTGTAACAGTAAATAAATATAAAAAATAGGCGTAAAGAGTAGAAACAAAATTAAATAAGTAGACAAAAACATGCTCTTAAAGAATTAAAAAAAAGTCAGAATTAGGTAAAAGAATACAAGAAAAGTAGTAACAATAAGTACCGAAATTAGAGAAAGAAACGCTAGCTTACATAGTTCTAAAAGAAACAATAAACATTACATGATACAAATAGAAACAGGTAAAAGAGACATTTAAGAAACGATTGTAAGACAATAATACTAAAAAAAATTAAAAAAAAATAGAAAGAAACAGTGAATACTTAGTATAAAAAATAAAAAAGCAAACAAAATAATAAGAAAAACGTAAAGATAGACAAAGTCAAATAGAGGTTAGAAAAAAAAATAGCAAATAGAACAAATAGAAAAAGTAATAAAGACAAAGCAGAATGTGCAAGAACTATGCAAGGATGGGAAAAATATAATGAAAAAACAAAAAACTAGAAAAAAAATTAATTAAAGAAGAAAAAATTAGAACAAATAAAAAAAATTTATAGATTAAAAACTGAATTATCAATAAATTAAAAAACAACAGCAAAAATAATTAAATGCAAGAAAGAAAGAGAAGAAGGCGAAACAAAATGTGTAAAAAATAAAAAATGAAAAAAAATATTTAATAAAAAAAAAAGAAAACAAAACAGATAAAAATTGTTAGATTAGAGGCCAAAAAATTAACAAATTATATTAAATGTACAACTGCTACAAAAAAAATTCGGATTTCTTATTTTGCTACATTTTTACTTTATTTTTCTTTTTACTTTTTTAACAGATATTTTTCAATTATTTTTTTATCCATTTCCAAAATTTATTTTTTTTACTCTATTGAACGCAGCTATTTTGTGAATGTACATACTTTTTTTGTTTTTTATTTTTATGTACTTCTAGACGTTCTATTGTTTTTATTCCTCTCTTTTGTTTATTTTTTTTAACAGAAAAAAATACAATGGTGTAATAATTTAACATTTTATTGCACTTACATAAATATTATCACTATTTTTAACAATCCAAAAAGTAAAATAAATATTAGTTTCTATAGCTTAAAAATTATAAACATTTAAACTATAAATAAATTATTTTTGATGAAAAGTATACAACAGAGCATTTAAGGTACTATTGTAGATGGCAATTTCCCTAAAAATCGCCACATTCAGTGCAGCGGTGGTGCCCAAGTCGGGGGCGGCTTTGGAAATGGTATCCACTCTTTTACTTCTACGGGGCCCCATATGGTTCTCCATACAGGAATCCATATCTAAATTATGAAAAAAAAAATAATTTCAAATTTGATTTTAGATTATCTATCACATACCCTTCGAGTTTCCCAGTGCTTTACCCAATGGGCCTTCCATTGAACTTTTGTTTTCCATATTCCCCCAGGCCCTGGCTCTTCCTTAACTTGAACACTGACCACCAAAAATAAAAATAAGATAAAAAAAATTGTGACGAATAGAAATCGCTTACCTAAGCTCTTCGTGGTGTTTAATCGAAAAACAGAATGTCACTAAAAAAATCACTAAAACTGTTATATAAAACAAAAAATTCATTTTTTTCATAAATCCATGAAAAAAAGTCAATTGATAGCGTAGATGATTGAAAAGAAATGACAACGTCGAAAGTTGTGTTGGCGGTATTTATTTATATTCAAAGTACATTTTTTGAATTTTTATTAAGTACCGAAAGTGTTACATTTTGCAGAATTGGGTTACTAGTGAAAAAAATCTCATCAAAATTGTCAACAGTTGGCTGCAGCTAGGTATTTTATGAAGAAACGTCTGGAATAACAAATAGTCTATAAGCGGTACCATCAATCAAAGTTTACTTTCATTTTATTCGAGTACAAATGAACCATTTTGCATTTAACTCATATACTAATTTCAACAAAAGCAACCTATAAATTTAGCCTGTGACATCGTAGCCACTAAACGGCTGAGCCAACTATGTTTTTATTTAAAAATTCTTTATTTTTTGACATTAACAGTGCACACTGAATAAGTCTTTGCTCTTCTATTTGCAAAAACTGCTTATTTTAAGTGAAAACCGCTATTAACAACAGCTTAAGATTTTAAGCATTTTAGACCATATAGTTTAATAAGAATACTTTTCAATTACATATATTCAAACGTAATTTACTTTTTTTTATGATTCAAGTACTTTTTGTGAATAAATTACTTTCAATTCGATCTTTTAACTTTTAGAGAAATTACGTTTATCATGTTGTATGTCACTAGAGTTTTGAGAAGTTTCTGTGACTGTTACGATTGATTACCTGTCGATTTTTGACATCTGTCAGTACGCTGCCAACTGTTAATTAAAAATTTTTCAAAAGCTTATATTTTTCATTTTAAAATAGAGAAAAAAGAAAAGTGTTTTACAATGTGAGGTTGCAAAAAAATATAGGTTTTAAAATTTGAACGAACCTAACCTCACTTTTTTATATGTCTACAATATTTTTTTGTTTTTTACTAGAAACCACATAGCCTCCAATTTAACCTATGGTCTTATAGAACAGGTTTTTTATACTATTTTTTTGTAATTTGCTCTTTATATGCTGTTTTTAAGCACTTTTTTTAATTTGATCGATTTAGGAATTTTTGGAGTGGGTTGGCAATATATTGATTTTAAATGTTAGCTTTTTCTTTTGTTTTATCCAAAAATTCTAATCCTGTCAGCCCCAAAATACGAAATTGGAGAAAAACTTTACATGTAAGCCTCCCGAAATTCGTGAAATAGCATAAATTATTTTGGTTTACATTATTATTATTGTTAAGATACATACTTTTTTAGGTTAAGTCACTGTGACTTTTGCTTTATTGGAATCGGTTGTTTATCCCAGACGAGTGCGCTTATTATTTACACTATTATATGTCATATTTCACAATATAAATACACTTACCACTAATAATTGTTCACTTCACTTTGTTGTTCCAAAATTTCAATTTTAAAACTTCAGGTAACTTTCAGGTAAAAACTTAAAAAGTCAAACTAAGTTTTACCAACCTAAGAATTTTATAGAAAAAAAAGTTGGGTGCTCTATACCGAAACCTATGACGTTGTGTTATCTAATGAGTCTATTAGAGCATCAAAATGGAGGTAAATTGCATAAAAGCATATTAAAACGCTATGTTTTCTTTCTCAAAGTTATCGCTTAAAAGAAATCAAAAATTTTAAAATATATTTTTTTAAGTCTTTGAAGCAAATGGATCAACACCTACGCTAATTTCTGAGCAACGCTTTTAAAAGTTTTTTTTTTGCCTAGTTGCAACACTGTAACTGGATGCGCTTGTTTAATAAAAAAATTGTAGGTTATGTCACAGCGACCAACAATTTAATTAGCATCTGTCAATAATGTTGTCAGCCGTCAACAAAAGGAAGTGGTTGCAGTTGTACGATTTTAAAGAATGTAGGAGAGTTGTGCTGGTTAACATACTTTTTTATTTTAAAATTTGTCAATTTTAATTAATATTTATTATTAATGCGATAGATGACTGGAACTTCGTTAAAAGTGACCGATCTTCTGGGTCTATTTTTCGAATGTACCCCAAGTGACGGTGCAATCCGACTTGTGATCATCGATAATCTTCTTAAACTGCTTCTAAAACTATTCATTCTTGAAAAAGACAGCTCATTCATTACATTTGCATTAACGGTATTATTTAGCAAACGTAGAGACATTTCTGGAATTTGTAGGGAATGTGCTTCTGGATGATTGTCAAGCCAAGTCAATATTTGTTTCATCACCTTAACTTGTTGGTCTGGAGTGACCTATACAAAAAAATAATATATTTGAGTATAATTTAAAGCCATTTAAAGATTTCTATAAAATCACTAATAGTCTTATAGATAGATTTTTAAAGGTTGGTACTAGACATGACTGTGTAAGAAATAATCACAAATGTCAACGTCATTATAAGTTACTGTTGTACCATAGAAAACAAAGACATTACCAACCGTTAGCAACAAAATTTCCCAATTTAACTTTTTTTATAAAAAATTAGGAAAAAAAACTCAAATTTTAAAAACTTGCCTGGGACTTGGGTGTTAAATCCACCCTCATAAAACTAGATTGTTAAAATATTATTTTTTACAATCGTTTAAAAATTACAAACTTTTACACGCAAATTGAGTGCGGGAAGTGACCAATTCTCGCACTACTGCGAATATAGATCATTAAAAAGTTATCAGAAGCATTTTTTTTATTAATTTTAT
Organism: Lagria hirta; assembly: GCA_947359425.1. NCBI lineage: Eukaryota > Metazoa > Arthropoda > Insecta > Coleoptera > Tenebrionidae > Lagria > Lagria hirta. Next base: position 31,466,191 of record OX375797.1, read on the forward strand.
AAAAAAAAAATGGAACCTTGTGCAGAGCTTGCCGTATTAAAAACTCATCTTTCGTCGACATCCAAATCGCTGGCGTTCGTTTGCTGCAAAGCCACATATAATTGGATTTTCCAAAAACACTTTCGGCACACTTGATATGCTGGGCATGCATTAAAATCTGCACCTAAAAACGAACTTTTTTAGCGAAAAAAATCGATAAAATCGATATAAAACTGTACTTGTTCGATGAATTGTGAATTCATTTTGGGATAATGCGACTTAAAAAGTAATTTTTGAACGCACTAATGCCCCAGAAGTGTTTGTTAATAATAATATTGCATTTATTAAAAGATAAGCTAACATTTTTTTTATCGTAATAAAGTGGATGGACAAATAGAGCGCTCTTTCATATCAGCTTTATTATAATGTGAAGTAAAAAAGTCATAAATGTGTTTTAATTAAAATAAGCATTAATAGAACAGATGAAAAAAAAGCTCTATCTATAGATAAGCTTTTTAATTGCTTTGATTGTCTAGACTGCCATTTTTTGTAGAAAAAACACTATTTTTGGTGCATATTTGGCTGCAAAAGTCACTCATTAACAACAAATTTCATAATACAGAAACAGTTATTCCTCAAGCATCTCATAAAAAGATTACGTATCATTTATAACATTTTATGTATTATAAGCAACCAAATAATTCAATTCTGTTATCAATTGATATATATTTTTTAGTATTTATTAATTTATTACAAGATCATAAGCGGCAACACTGCCTAGTGTTATTTTTGACAAGCATTTAAAATGTTTGATTAATTTAAAGTTATGTTTTCTGTCAAAACTGACATTTGTTGTAAATTGTTAAAAAAAAAATTATTAAAAATAGATAAATTATGGCTTTTTTGCAATGATTATTGCAAATAAGCTCCTCACATTGCGTAATGCCACTAATTTCTCTATTTTTTACAAATTAATTGTTCTATACTTATCACCCGTCTACATATTATATGTGTTTGTTATAGTACCGCTTACAATAAAGCCAAATTAATTAAAAAAAATTAATTTGCAATTAAAATTAAACCAATATCGTAAATTTAAAAAGTGACAGTTTGCGTAAACATTATTGTGTCATCTGTCAGAAATCAGCATTGCCAAATGTTTAACAAAATTTATTAGCAGGGTTTTTTTTTGTTATAAAAGCGTAACCAATAGATAGTAAATATATAAAAAATAAATTAACTTTATATAAATATATAGAGAGAAATATTGTAACACTTTATTAAAAGTATTGAAACTTTTCACGTCAGAAAAATAACATATTAACTTAATAACACAGTTCTATCACTTGCCAAAAAGTTTATTTTAGATCTCGAGAGCTCTTTCGACCATCATAAATAAACTTTTTGGCAAGTGGTAGAACTGTGTTAATAGTTTATAGTGCCTAAGATTCCAAATCAATCAATTATTAATAACACAGTTTTACCACTTGCCATGGGGTAAAATATCTATCAAATTTGCTGTCAAAAACGTGTCAATTATTTTTTAACAAATCAGATGAAAGTGAGGTTAGAGTACGCACTCTTCTTAATATCAGTAAAGGAGATACTCTTTTGTCTATGATACTCTTAGCATACTTGCAGTAAACCTCTATTGTTTTTACTTAGATGTTATACTTTGTGACATAACCTAATAAAAACAATTGATTGACAACTGACAGATTTACTCAGTTTTGCCACTGTTTTTTGCTTTATTTAATGTCAAAAAATTTTTTTTGGCTCAATTACATAACAATTCATGAAATAAGTACTTAAAGAGCAAAATTATAAAATGTAGTGCTGTTGAGTGTTTGACTATAAAAAAGGCAAAACATATTTTAGTTTTTGTGACAGGAGGTAGCTCTCAGTGGCGCCAGAACGGCCAAAATCGGCATAAAACTAAAAAAATAACAGTTTGACTGAATATTAGAGCTGGCAGGGCACAATAAAAGCCAAAAGCGGAAAAAATGTTTTATTATAAATAAAAAAAAGCATTAAATTGTCTCATGCCCATGCAAAATGTCAGCCAACCATAGTTCTTTTTCTACCCCTCGCCCTTACTTCTTCCAATTTGGCAAAAACTGACTTAAAACCAGATTTGTACTCCGATTTATACCCTTCCAGTATTTGCTCAAATATGCTTTGCGCTGTACTATGAGTGCTAATAAGGGCTCTTTCCAAAACATACAAATCCACCCCTTTACCCTCAACATAGGATTCAATATGAGCCAAACCAAAGTCAATCAATATCAAATCTAAGTCATCAAATTGTACGTTGTCCTTGTCACCCCCATTGTCTTTTTTATTATTCACCAGTAACATATTCGAAGTGGTCAAATCCCCATGAATTATATTATTGGCGTGCATTTTCCCTAAAACTGTCCCAATTTTCAAGGCTATTTTTCCGACAATATCGTCTTCAGATTTTGCAATAAAATCCTTGACAACAATACTATTCTCAAAATATTCCATAAAAATGATTCTTCGCTTGAAATCTACGAGGTACAAAGCGGGTGTCCGAATTCCCGCACTTTTGCAGCGAATTATAGCGCGGCATTCGCTTTTTATTCTTTCCTGGGATAATTGGGAATCCAAGTCTGGATGACGATACTTTTTTACAAAGCGTTCCTTGGCGATTGCCGGCTTCCCTAAGTAGGTTCCTTTGAAAATCCGTCCCTCCGCTCCTTGCTTGTAAAGCTCAAAACCTTCCATATTTTTTAAGTACTTTTACATTTCATAAATAAGGTCACAAGAAAAAATACTGTCAAATATCATAGAAAATATTAATGGTTTAGCCAGATATAATAATAATCATATTTTTTAGTATTCGAGGTTAGGTCATTAAAAAAAGTTAGGTTATGCCACAGAGTATAAGAAAGAGAACAATCTCAATATATATATATTCTATGGAAAACAGTACATACAAGCAAATTAATGCTTTCTTTTCTAGTTGGAAAGAATGAGTAGAGAGGTCGCTACTAGTTTGATTTGTACATGAAGCTATCTGTATATTAATTAATAATAATTTTAAATATCTAGTTATAAAGTAGAGTCAACAATAACTGTTTGAGTTGGCAGCTGTTTTTTTATTTGCCTATTTGCAACACTGTAACCGAATACGCTTGATTGACAGATATTTGACATAACACTCATAAAAAAATTGTAAGTTATGTCAACAACGACTAACTTTTTAATTGCCTTCTGTCAATAATACTGTTATTGCTAAAGATGTCACTCGTCAATAACAGGAAGTGGTTGCAGTTGTACCAAGATTGCCAACTCAAAAGGTTATTGTTGACCACGCTGTATAGTAGAATGTAAAGAATTTTTATAAAATTTTCGAAATTTTTTAAAACGTACTGTATAAAATTGTTTATTATTAAATATTAACGTGTATTAATATTAGTAGTTTAAGAAGTTTGATTCTGCTAATAATGCAAGTCACTTGCTACGCCACTGTCTAATAGTAAATTTTGTTAATTATTTTTTACGAAATTTTGTAAATAATGTTACGAGTTATTGCTTATTACATTAGAAGTTAGTTAAAAGTTATATTTTACAACGATAATAGTAATAATTAGTAATTTTGTGATAAAAATATTATTGTATTGGATTATAGGTTCAGGCTGAAGAACGTCCGTTTCAGCTGTTACTCGCAAGGCTCTAGTGGCGCAATTGGTTAGCGCACGGTACTTATAAGACAGTAGTCGTGAGCGATGCCGGGGTTGTGAGTTCGAGCCTCACCTAGAGCAGCTTTTTTTTGATAAAAATTATAAATATCAATTACAATACATATTATCTATATTGAAAGTTATTAATTTAATTATAATTTTCAATCATTAATTTTACTTATAAGTAAAGAATTCGATTTGTTTTTGAAAACAAAGTGTATAAATAACAGGTGTTTTGCAAAATTTGGCGTCATAGGTGGCCATGCCTATGATGAGTTTAATGTACGCGTCTTTAGATAAGTTCGTTGCTATGCGCTGCTAACACCGGTTGTATAAAAACTTATTATTTGGCAATTCGGCTGCAACTTAATCAACTTTGCTTATAGTATGTAAAGGTAGAGGTATAACTAGTAAAATTCAATATTAAAATTATTTTATTTCTCTATAATAAACAAACAAAATACAATATAAAAAAAAATTAAATAAAATATAATATAATAATTTCTTGCTGTCAATAATAATAATAAAAATCTTGTTGACAACTTAATCCTTCGGTTTATTTTTGATAAATTCTTTTTGAAAAGAGATCAAATTTATAAATAATAACCTAATAAATTAACTAAATGAGTATAGTAATCTCTCTCTTCCTGGTCATCATCAGAGACAGATTTTGTTAACAAATAAATTAAAAGTAATAGGATACGTCTTTATCCCTGACGACAGGCTGGATGGAAAGATCACCCCAAACTTGCGCCTCTCGTTCCCCGTTGACATCTGCGCTGGATTCGGGTCTTTGGAAGCTGTAGGGCCAGGTCTGTAACCCAAAAAAAAATTGATGTTTATAATTAGAGTCGGCTTAACAATATTGTTTAAGCCAGACTTATTTTATTATACCGCAACGTTTCGGTCTCATATTGGACCATCTTCAGGCTGTCATCTAACCCTAAATCATTATATAGTTGCTTGGATTTCTTGTGCTTAATTTATTGTAATTCTCCACAAACTTTTAAATTTATAATAATTTTTTTGTAATTTGCCTCTATTTTGATACTCTAATACCCTCATTAGAGAACGCTACGTCATAGGTTTCGGTGCGGTTATAAGCCATTAAAGCACTAAACATTTTTTTCTAAAAAATTCTTAAGTTGGTAAAACTTAATTTGTTTTTTTAAGTTTTTACCTGTCTGTCAATAATGTTGTATTAAAGCTTGAAATTGCAATTTTGGAACAACAAAGTGAAGTGAACAATTAGTGGTAAGTGTATTTATTTATATTGTGAAATATGACATTTTAATAGTGTAAATAATAAGTGCACTGGTCTGGGAAGAACAACCGATTCCAATAAAGCAAAAGTCACAGTGACTTAACCTAAAAAAGTATGTATCTTAATAATAATAATAATGAAAACCAAAATAATTTATGCTATTTTACGAATTTCGGGAGGCCTATATGTAAAGTTTTCTTCCATTTTCGTATTTTGGGGCTGACAGGATTAGAATTTTTGGATTAAACAAATCGATAAAATTTTTAGTTTTAAAATCAAGATATTGCCAACCCACTCCAAAAATCCCTAAATTGATCAAATTGAAAAAAAATGCTCAAAAACGGCATAAAAAGGGCAAATTACAAAAAATAGTATAAAAAACTCGTTTCAAAAGACCTTAAAAAACTTATTCTTAAAAAAAAAACGAGTGGCATTTTAAACTTGAATGCGTGCTTCAAGACATGTCTTATCAAACTTGTTTTTTAATATACTATCAAATTTGTTTATTAATTGACTGCCTGACGAAGGGCCAATTTGAGACTGAAACGTTGCGGTTTAATGTAATATTAAAAATAATTGATTTCGGCTCTAAAACCTTAACCTAACCTAACTTTTCAAATTAAAAATTATTCATTATTTTCGGAAAATTAATAAAAAATAAATAATTGTGAATAAAAACCGCATTTATTAACTTTAGTAAACACAATTTGTTTATTTTTTACCAGAAAAGTACAATTGCAAAGCTTAAAACAACAAATTTCATTTAATTATAGTGGTAAGCTTTTTTTTAGTATTTTTAATTTTTTGCTTTTAATTGAAAAAGTAAAATTTTATAGAAATTTTCAACTAACTGAATAATTTTTTATTCTATTCTACCTCCAACTCATAATGTTTTTTGCTTTATGTCATGATTATATCATAGGCTCAACTAAATTGTTCACAAAATGGGCTTTTCTTTCTAGAACGGAATTTGATAGGAAATGTACTTTTTTATATGTTTATTTTTACGTTTAAAAATACTAATAATTTTTTAAATAAGTATAATCTAATTGATAAAGAAAAATTGTCAAAATTTTGACATTTAAGATTTGATTTGTAAATTAAAAATTTTTTTTTTGATTTTTATAAAAAATTTTTATCAGATTTTGACTTAGGAACAGTGATCTTAAGAATTTTGACTTCTAGAACACATGATTTTGAACATACATAAAAGTTTAATATAAAAGAAAAAAAAAGTTAAAATTTGTAAATTTTGACATTTAAATTATAATTTTGAGGTTTTTTTCGATTTTTACAAAATTTTCTCACCTGAATTTGACTTAGTGACTAGAAATTTCAACTTTTTTGAAAGAAACAAAAAATGTCAAACTTTTAAAATTTTGTACGAAACAAAAGCTACGCAAAAGAGCAAGGAGAGCGTTTTCATCAAGTCATTGTGGACTTGGAGCGTCTTTAATTAGATTAAATAAATAAAAATACAATTTAATAAATTTTTGAAAAATGTTTTGTCAAAATCCCGGTACCTTTTTATCCCGTAAGTGCCCACTTTGCAGGAATATCCTTGTCAAAAATTTTTTTTTTTTGATTTGTGAGAAATTAGTTTATTAATAGAATTTTGCTTATATTGGAAGAGAGAACGGCAGCACTTCTCTTAAATAAACATTTTGGATGTCGTTGGATAATTAGAGCAGGCCGACAAATGTTTCCAGCTGTTGGATAGCGAAATAAAAGCAATTCTTCGGCGATTCATTGTAAACAATTAAAAGTAAAAATAAGCTTACTATGTTTTATGAGACAATAACATTTTTTCTCTAAACATCTATAAATAAATAAATAGGAAAAAAAATTAAAGGCTTGTAATTTATGATATACTGAGTGTTATAGAAAATGCGTGACCAGCGCGTGAGCTCTCAAACTTACCAATGTTAATGGATGTTTGTGAAGATGATCGGGATCTGGTTGATCCATTAAAACAGCTCTTAAATGGGCGATATAGCTGGTTGCTAATCGTAAAGTGTCTAATTTTGATAATTTGGTATCGGCTGGGACCCAAGGTAATGTCGTTTTTAGGCGGCAGAATGCTTTGCTTAGAACTCGCATACGCGCACGTTCGCGAGCATTCGCCGCATTTCTCTGAGGGTGGCGAGATTCATCGTCTTCATCTGAATCTTCCAGCTCGGGAGATCGGCGTCGTCGGGGCATCTTGCATTTGGTTTTACTAAAAATACAAAATGGCAAAATAATTTCAATTCAACTTTTTACAAGTTTTATCAATCATTTTGTATTTTTAAGCAATTTCTAATCCTCTAAATCTCCATCTAATAGATGCTTTTTAAATTTGGCGTCGAAGCTTGCCATGAATGTTTTGAAATGTGAACGTACCTTTACCATCGAATCGAAGTGACAGTTATTAATTTGACATCTCAACCTAACCTTACTTTTAATTTAATGAATCGATAGTTCAACATGTTAATGAAATTAAATTAAAAGAGTTAGTTAGAAAGCACTTTACAATTATTTTTTTGACAGTTGTCGCAGTTAAAGCAACATTTTGATCATGGTTTGTGCAAAATTTTGCGCATTCTGGCAGCCAATCTTTTATTAGTATTTTTAATATATTAAAACAAGTTGATTTATGTGCTTTATTCTATGAACTTTAAACTGTCAGCGGCTAAAAACTTGCTGTCAAAAATAAGTTTAAAAATTTTGTCAAAAAAACTTGGGATTTAATACTACTAATCTCAATACCTTCTAAGCCCAAATTTTTCAAAAATTTGTTAATTTGTTTGTCAATAAGAGTCAAAAGTGGAAGAATTTTTTGCAGAGACTGTAGCAGCTGTGATAAATTTGTCAGACAAAAATAGTAGTTATTTTGATGACGCTGAGTAAACCAAAAAATAAAAAAAACAAAAATTAACAATAATGACTTTTTTTTAGCTTGCTTGAGATGTTAATAGAAAATTCTTGATAAAAATAGAATTATTAGATAAGATTACTTTTGTTTTTTTTTTTATTTTAATATTTACAATTTTAGTGCTATTTTGTCATTTTTTTATAATTAGCTTATTCATTCATGCCGTTTCCGTCGTCAAAATTTGCTAATTTCATTGCAGAATTTTATATTTAGAAACTTACTTTTATATTTGAGTACCAAGTTCCGACAGAATGTCAAATTTTTGTGTAGGAAATGACGCAAACTCAAAAAGATCTTAAAAATAAACTTTTTTTTTAAATTAATTTTTTCAAATTTCTAAAGAATAAGTGGCATTTTAATTATTTATATTTTTTATTAGACTTTTTCAAGTTTAAAAAAGAGTTTTTTCAAGTTTTATTTTTATTTTTTTTAATATAAATGTTAATGAGAAAAATAATAAAAATAATTTTGAAAAAATACATATAACACATTTGTAAAAAAAACAAAATTGATAATTAATTATAAAAATTTAAAAAAAACTGTTTTTTTAAATATTTTTTTTTTTTTTTAATTTATCCATATTATAACACATTTCTTATATTTTTTAATTAACAAACGCTTATATTTTTTAAAAAATCATGTGTTTTTGCCGACGGAATGTCTCAAATCTTCTCAAAAAACTGTTTTTTTTTTAAATTTAAAGGTTTTTATTTCAAAATTTTGTAAAATTGTCAACAATATAAAACAATACAAAATCTACACAAAAACTACAATTTCTCTGAGAATAAACTTCAAAGTTTATTTATTTAAGCAGCAATCACAAAAAAAAAAACAATCAAAAACTATTTTCTCTTATGTTTTTAACTGATTTTTCTTTAATTATATAATAATTTTAAATTATGGCTATAAAAATCTTAAGATCTTACTTAATAATGGCAGTACAGTATTGAGATTTTAATTTTTTCTCATAAATTGATATATGACGCTAGCAGCACACACAAAAAGCATGACTCAGTGTCACGTTTTGCTTGAGCGCGTAACAAGCGATAGAGAGGCACGATCGGCTGCGAGAATCTAATAATAAACATAAAAAATGATGACAATATCCAATGCATATGAGGTGTTAATAAATCAACAATGTTGAGAGAAACAATCATCGATTTGACTTTACTTGCAATTAATCTGTATAATTTAAGTGAAAAATGTAACAAAAATGTACAAAATTAAAAGCATGAGATAAAATAGAACAAAGAAGAAGAGAATTAAAGAAAGATAAGAGAAGAATGAAGTATCTAAGCAGGTTAAATAGAAAAATTAAACTATTGTGATTAAAATAAAAAAACAAACTAATTATTCAAAGAAAAAAAAAGAAAGAAGAAGTGCTAGCAGAAAAAGAACAAAACAAACACTTAATAGTAAAGACTTTGAAAAGTTTTTTTTTTAAGAAAATGTCAAAACAGATGAAAAAGATACCAAAATGTCACTTTATAATTTTCTAAGCTTAAATTAGAATTATATTGACAAAAGTGTTATTTTATAATTATAAAAACATTGTTAAAGTTTGACAAATTACTTAATTTTAAGCAAAATACTTATGCTTTTGTTTATAAAAAATTAAATAAAGTGTGCTTCGTAATATAATAGCACTAAATAGCACAACTTATGATACCCCATGATCATTAATATGTCATAAACAATTGTCATTTTGGTCAATTTTTGTCATAACACCATAATCGCTTAAACAAAACAAAAAATTATATATTTTTTTAACTTTCAGCAGCAATTTCAATGTTATTTGTGACTTTAAAACAAAAAAATATAACAAAAAATTAAGAAATCACTTGGTTGTAACAACTGCTGGCCGATGGCAAAAACAATGCAATAGAGAAAAATTCAAGAAAAATATTTTGAAAAAAACAAAAATCAGTTAAAATTTGTTTAGTGTTTATTAATAAACAACTGTCATAAATTTGGTCAATTTCTATCGTATTACCACAAACATTTAAGCAAAAAATTTATAAAAAATATATATTTTTATGGCTTTAAAACAAAAAAATAAGAAAAACTTGTTTGTAACAACTGGTCGATGACAAAAACAATAAAATACAAAAAAATATTTTCATTTTTATAAGAAAAACATTGAAAAAATTCCTAAAAGTTGGCTAAATTTAGTTTAGTGTTTATTCATAAACAACTGTCATGGTTTTGGTCAATTTCTGTCATATTACCATAATCATTTAAGCAAAAAAATTCAAAATTTTCATATATTTGTTTGACGTAGTAGCAATTTCAACGTTTCGCCTCGTATCAAAGCTTCATCAGGTAGGTACGAGTAGTTGAAACAATTTATCATTTTACACAAAAACATACTAAAATTGGTCTAACCATAATTTGTTGCAACTAGCAATTTTCCATATTGCACAAAAAACAAAAGAAAAACAGATTCAAAAACAAAACGAATCGAAACAAAATTAGTTTTAACTAACTACCTGATGAAGCTTCGATACGAGGAGAAACGTTTTTATAAAACTTTTTTATGAGTTTCTTTTACTAATAAATACAAACATTTATATTTATTCAAAATAAATAATAAATAAATGTTTACATCCTCAAAAATATTGTTTAAAAAAATATATTAGTAGGAATTTTTTCGGGAAAATTTTGTATTATTACCTGGATTATTTTGAAAATCCCTAATTGAAACACAAACACTCTTTCTTAAATTTTCGACTAATTCACTAATTGACTGTGAAACAAGATTGGGATATTTGAGGCGGTGTCTTTCCTGTAAGCTCCACCCACATCCTTAGGGAACTTCCAGCTCGCCAACCAGGTTCTGGGATATTAATGATCCTGAGTGTTGAGAAACGAGATATTTCTAATTTTGACAAATTGACGCTTTTTCTTATTTACGAGAACCAAAAAAAAAATAAGAATAGACAATGTGTAAATATTTATGTTTTTTTTTAAATCTAGGTAGTTAGCGATGGCCTAATTATTCAATAATCTGTAAATAATAATAATAATATACAATATAATATAACCAAAAAATACTGAAATATACAGGGTGTATAATATTAATCAAAGGTGGCTATGTTTTTTTTGCATGTTATTTTTCTTTCCTATCTATATCATTCTGTTTTATATTCATCTGTTTTTTTTGTTCAATCTTTAGTAATTTGCTTCTGTCTTTGTGTTACTTAACCGCGTTTAAATTTTTCACATGCCATTATACAGGGTGCATACTATTAACATTAATCATAGGTGGCTACGCTTTTTTGTGCATCAGACGGTAGAGAGGCTAAAGAAAGAAGTGCAAAAATGAGCTGTTAAACGAGAGAGAAAGAGAGACTATGAAGAATGTGGTATAAAGAAAGAGAAACAATAGAGCACATGTGAAATGCAGTGAAATGAGAGAACAAGAGAAGATACAAAAAGAAAATAGAAGAGAGATAAGGGGAATGAAAGAGGTATGAGAAAAAAGCGACAGAAAAAATAAAGATAGGAATAAGAAGCACATGTGAAACAAATGCAGTGAGATAAAGAAAGAGTAGGCAATACTGAGAGAAAATGGAAGAAAGATAAGGTGGATGAAAATAATATAAAAGAACATAAAGAAAAAATAAAGATAGGAGAAGAAAACACAAATGAAGCTTAACTCTTAATAAAACAAAAGAAAAAGCAGAAAAAACTACAAAATTATGAGACAGTAAAGAATCAAAAATTTTCCAAAATAGAAGAAAATCATTAAGAATTTATAGAAAATTGTTTGTCAAAAATATATAAAAAATGCCAATTAAACAGCAAAAAAATTATCTAAATGTCTGTTGAATTACAAAATCTTCAAAAAAATGCTCTATACAGCAATTTGAAGCAAATTAAACCTCATTTAGATTTTGCATAATGTCCTTCGTATGCAATTATACAGGGTGCATACTATTAACATTAATCATAGCTGGCTATGCTGTTTTGTGCAGCACAAATTAGAGAGGCTAAAGAAAGAAGTGCAAAAATGAGAAGAGAGAGAGAGTATAGGTATTAGACAAAAAAGAAGAAGAGACTATGTAGAATGTGGTATAAAGAAAGAGAAACAATATGTGAAACAAATGCAGTGAGATGAGAGAAAGAGAGAAAATATTGAGAAAAAACAGAGATAAAGTGGATGATAGGGGTATAGGAAAAAAGAGAAAGAAAAAATGAAGATAGGGGTAAGAAGCACATGTGAAACAAATCCAGTGAGATAAAGAAAGAGAGGCAATACTAAAAGAAAATGGAAGAAAGATAAGGTGGATGAAAAAGAACATAAAGAAAAAATGAAGATAAGAGAACAAATGAAGAGTTACTCTTAATAAAACAAGAGAAAGAGCGAAAAAAACTACAAACAGTAAAGAATCAAAAAGTTTAAGAAAATCATGAAATTTATAGAAAATTGTTGGTCAAAACAGTAAAAATGTCAAAAAACCTGTAATTAGAAAAAAAAAATATCTAATTGCCGTTTGAATGACAAAATCTTCCAAAAATGCTCCAATAGAAGCAAATTTTTTCTAAACAAATGAATTTTTAGCATGAATAATCACTTTTTTTTTGAAAACTTGTTTTATAAAAGAACTTTATATCTGTTTTCTTAATTTTTAATATAACTAAAAATTTTTTTTTTATTTTTTTTTTTTGAGCTGTCATAGGAGCACTAAACGGAAGCTGTCATCAAAAGCCTCCCTCATTTCCCTCTTGGAAGAAGTGAGTTTTCCCACCTGCGATTATATTTTTAAATGGCACAAAATTGCGTACAGCGTTATTAAAATGAAATCTATGCGCGTATGTATTTTTAGATATGAGTTTGTTTTCTTAGGATTTCCTTTGTAATTAAATACTTTTGACGAATATTGGAAACAACCCTTCGCACGGTTCTAATGTCATTTGTATTTGTTTTCGTAAAGAAACGTAAACTGTGACCCACAAGGGGGTGGCATTCGTTTTTCATCTATTTTTGGCGTTTTATGGGTGTTAACATTGTGCGGTGACCACAATCTCGTCTAATTTTGTGTTTATTGTTCCAGTCGGATGATATATGGGTTGTAAATATTTTCCTTTGCTGTCAAAAAATCTTTTAGCTCTTAAAATCAAATATAAAAGTACCTAAAAGTTCTACTTAAAAACTAACTAACATGGAAAATTGCAATATGTTATAGATACTCTATCAGGTGGCTAAAGATAGTGCGTTTAGAATCAGGTCTAACCAGAGTCGTGGGTTCGAATCCCACCTGAGCACAATTTTTTTTCTCAAAATAGATTCTTCTGCCTTGTCATGCGTGTTTGTAAATGTAGAGAACAAATATAACACAGAATGGTATAAATAGAGAAGAGAAAAGCATGCAAAAAATAAATAAAACAAAAAAAAATTTATAAAAGGAATAGAATAAAAATAAACAAATGATAAAAAAGCAATGAATAGATGATCATGATAGTGTTAAATAAAGCAAGACCGACAATAGAGAGAAACAAAAGACATATCAAGTATAAAAATTTAACAAAAAATGATTAGACTAAACATGCGATAGAAAAAAGATAGGTAGATAAAGAAAAAATTAAAATGATTAATAATTATGTAAAAAACAAAGCAAAACAGAAACAAATAAAAAATAAAAAAAAAACCGAATACACCAATTAAAGCGTTTTTTAGCTTTTGTTTTTTTGAATAATTGTCTAGAGGCTAATGCGACAAGTTAAAACAAAAATTATAGATCTTTGACAGTCGAGGCTATTTTTCTGTAGATTTAAAAACAAACTTAAAAAAAAAATATTTTTTTGCAAAATAGCATTAATAAACAAAAATAGTTGGTACAGTCTATCATTCTGAGGCAACTTTATTCTCAATCATTGATCTACAACTTTGGCAAATAACCGACGGTTTTCGGTTCAACCACGGATGATTATCAAAACTATTGGATTTCTTAGATCTATAAGGATAGTTTTTCAACTTTTTCTGATTGATTTTGATCGGGCGGTCCAGGAAGCGTCCAGAAACGCCCATCTCGTGCCCAGCATAAGGATCTTCTGCGATCCTAAAAAACAATTGAATAATATTGCTAATACAGCGCCCTCAATCAAACATGAGCAAAACAAGAAAGCTCCCTGCAAGACTCATGTTTGCTTGGATGAACAGTGCACAAAATCATAATTATTATCTCGTACCATATTAAAAAATTGGGTACTTCATATTTAGCCCTATGATTTGCATAAATGATCACCAAAGGTACAATTGATAAGGTTATGATAACCATCATTGCCGCCGAATCGGTAACCATTTTGCTTATTTCTCTCCCTTCACTGTTTATCTTCTCCTGTAATTTTAAATTATTAATAAATCTAATAATTTCTTCCAACCAATCACATCAACGTATTCATCAGCCACTTTCAGCAAGCGCCTATAGCAAGACAGAAACATGAACCATATTCTGGAAGTATTAAAAAAAATCCATTGAAATTTTATGTTCTGGAAATTTCCTTAATAAATAACTTTCAATTAGTAATAAAGTAACTTTTACCCGAACTACTGTCGATTTCCATCCAGTATTTCTTCTAGTTTTGTTTACATATTGATAAATCGAGCAAAAAGAAGAAACTAGAAAAATAAATGTTGGAATTGTTGTGTAATAGCTCGAAAAAAAACTAGCTCCAGATATAGTTTTTTGCCAAAAATGTGTATGAGCTTCAAGAGATAACCACATGTTCATGACGGCACTGACAGATTTTCAATTGACATTTCGCAATCATTTTCAATTTCATGGCGTGCTACAATCAAAAAATAAGACAAAATAAGGATAATATAACACTAATATAAAGAAGGAGTTGAAAATAATAATAAAAAAGCTAGAAAAAGTAAACAATCTGTTTCTTATTATTTTTTATTTTCTTAATTGCTGATCATCTACTTTCTCTTCTAAGATAAGTGGAAACAAATAGTATTTTTTTGCTTAAACTTCTTAAAAAATCTGTTATGTTGCTGATTTTCTATTTTTCTTTTGCAAAATGTGTTCATGGCACTCTAGTTTGACGTATCCTAATTTTCCACAAATCTGTTCCAAATTGAATTTTTTTTTTGCATTTTGCTGATCTTTTCTGACTTGCTGATAATCGATTTTTTTTTAAAAATAACTTAGAACAATTAATATTTTTTATTTTGCAA
This sequence comes from Lagria hirta, assembly GCA_947359425.1. Classification (NCBI taxonomy): domain Eukaryota; kingdom Metazoa; phylum Arthropoda; class Insecta; order Coleoptera; family Tenebrionidae; genus Lagria; species Lagria hirta. Next base: position 31,481,241 of record OX375797.1, read on the forward strand.
AATCTGTGTACAGTCTTCCAGTTTTTTCTACTTCTCCACGTATCTGTTCTAAAATGAATATTTTTTGTTTTTTTTCTAATTTACTGATCATTTTTTTAATTTTGCAAAATATGCTTATAGGACTCTAGTTTTTTGCGTTTGACGTTAGTATAAAATTCTAGTTCTCTACAGATCTGTTCCAAAATAAATTAATTTTTTCGCTTCTAGATAATATTTTCTGATTTGCTGATTATCTTTTTTCTGTTTCAAGATAAGATAGAACAAATAATCTGCTCTATTTTGCAAGATATGGCTATAGCTTTCTAGTTTTTTGTTATTCATAAATTATATAAAAAAAAATTTTAGAACTATAGTACTTTTAATTTAAATACAATCAGGTAAACAATACTATGTAGTGTAGTTAGCCAATCAGCGGATTTTATGCTACGTCATGTGATGGCCCAACCAATAGAAACTCTAATAATTTATAAACACGTACTCTACATGCGTCTTTTTTTAATTGCAAATACTATATAGTAAAATATTTTTGTTAAAAACTATACTATAGTATAATTGTTTTAATATTATAATTAAAAATGTTCTCAGCGTAGTCTAGATTTTTTATAAAAAACAAAACTTAATTAAAAAAAAATTATTATAAACTTTTGTAGATATATAATTCATTTTGTTTAATGTTTTACCAATTGCATGTTTAATCTTTTTCTTAATTAATTTAAATATGAGCATGTTTTTCTAGAAAAACGCTTGCTGTGATGATGACTACATAGTAGTCAAAATGGCGGCTAAGATAAAATAATACTGTAAATTTGAATAAAATAAATAAACAATAATACAAAAAAATAAATAAATTTATTAATCCATACAAAATTTTTGTCATTTTTATCATAAATAAATAATTTAAGTGACAATAATATGACAATGAGAAGAATTATTGACACCGTATGGCTGCAAAGTGTCAATAATTTTACATTTCAGTGAAATTATAATAAATTTTATAATAATTCTCTATAGATAATTAACCCATTTGTGTTGCGTTCAGTAAACAATAATATTTTTGTTTATATCAAACAAATTGGCACAAACAAGCATATTAATAGTAGACAAAATATGGCTGCCATTTTATCTAATATTATAATATTGTTATCACAAAAATAGGCCCACTTTTTTTGCTTAGTACCTGATGGTAATTCAACCTAGAAGATGCTTTATTGTCATTGTTTCGGTTTGTTTTTTTTTTTACAAAAAAGTTGCTACGTATTTATGTAAACATGAAACTTTAATAAACATTTTTAACAAAACTATTTACAAATAATATTATTTTATAGATGCTTGCGTGATTATCTAGGTCCAAATTTTAATTTGGCTAAAAAGCACATTTATACTAATATTAAAATATTATAAATTTTATAAATATTTAGTTGAGAATAGTACAACAATACAGTTATTTACTATTTTAAAGAACATACGGTCTACCCAAGCAAACATGAGCTCTGAAGAGGCGTGGCCTGAGGGCGCTTACACACCGCTTCTCATTTTTTTAAGCTTGTGATTGGTCAATTTAAATTTACTCTTAAATTTGCGCATATTTTCCGGGGCTCAGGTGTGTTTGGGCACGCTGTACAGCACCTGATTTTGTCATACCTATTCTAATAATTCTACACGGCAATATACAAGGTTAAGTATAACAAATGGCTGCTTGTTATACCAGTTTTGCCACTAATCCCTACGCCTAAGATTGCCTATACATACACCTAAAACAACAAAAACTCTTGTTTTTACCAAAAAAACAACCCTTATAACCCGTGATTAACTCGTGCAAAATATGGCTGGTATTTTGCTCGAAATTTAAAAAAAATAAGACATATATCTTGTTGGAAGTACTAATCTAGGCTTAAACTAACCATTCGATAGTGTAGGATCTGACGATGCTGTTTGGTCACACTTCGGTACCGCCGCAGTAGGTCAGAGCGCTGTTGTCGGAAGAGTGCTCTGGCTTCCAAATCATTTTCCATCTCTAAAAAATAAATTAAATAGCAGTAAGTTACTGCTCAAAAAAAAACAGGACAACAATGGTAAAAAAAAATTACAACTCAAAGTGATTGTGCCTTGAGTTTATGAATAGAACCAACCAGGTAGCTGAGTACTACCCTGATTAGAATATAATCCCTAACAACTGGGTTAGCTCAGTTGAATTAGTATTTAAAGTTTTTAAAAATTTTTTGTCTATCGAATAACTCGATTTTTCAATTCTCTAAAAAAATAGTAATCAAAAAATTTGTTTAAAATTAAATTTCCTACAATGTAACAAAAAAAACAAAAATAAAAGTTGTTGCAGCCAATCAGCTTTACCAACAGCCATAATTTTGATAAAAACGTAAAAAAATTCTAAGTTATTGTAAAATCAACAATAATGGGTGTTTTTTCTAAATTTGGCGCCGAATATTGTCACTGTGAACGTACCTTTCTACAATCGAATCAAAGTGACAGTTGTTAATTTGACATCTAAACCTAAGCTCACTTTTAATTAAATTAAAAGCACTTGTAGTGTTATAACCGACGAAATAAGAAACTTTAAATAATAGAATTTGCGGATTCTAACGATTCGACTGTAATTATGAGTAAAATTGAATTAATACAAGCTGACCTAACCTAAATTATTGACATGGTTACGATATCTTTTGTTTTCCACCAGAATCTAACCAAATTTATGACGAATATCCCTAAATCTACTCACCTGTACCATACTGCCAGGAGTAATAGCAAATTTATAGACAATATATAAAGGAATACACATAATTGAAGAGGCTGTAAGCGCATATCCCACACTAAAACTCCATTCCGGATACTCATATTCAGTGCCCAGCATCTGCTCATGGCTGAGTATAGAAAAGATAAAAATTACCTAAAAAATAACATGAGTTTTGTAAAAAAACAAACCCAGCCTACTTTACTAAAAGAAACACTGGACTGATATATTTCCAGCACATTCGCCAAAAAAGCCCAGGCTTGTGACCAATCATTTTCTCTATATCTCTTGCAAAGTTGTCTGTACCATAGATCCAGCATACTCCAGCTGCTTCCACGAAGACGACAAAAAGGATGGCAAGGCCTGGACCATAGATATTCAGCATGTTTACCAGATAAACACCGCCCTGAAAGGAAAAAGTGTAACACCAATTGGAAAAAAAAGATGTTTGTGCCCATATTAACACTCGAAATTGAAACAATTTATTACACATGGCGAGCTTAAAATAGTCAGTAATAATTAAATTAAGAGAGAAAAGAAGAAGATAAATAAAGACAGAAGAGCTAAAGAAGAGATAAAAGTACTAATAAAAAGAAAAAAAGTTAAACAACAATGCTCTAAATGATAGAATGACAATTTGAAAAAAAAAGTTTATGGTTAAGGTTTAATTATTGCCGATCTTAACTATGCGTTTCAGACGAAAGACGCTAATGTGATCTGATCAGCTATATTCAACTGAATCCAATATCTGTCATTTGGAGTGACACCTGTAGAAACCTAATTTCTCAACGTTAATTTAAATAGGTTCTAATTCTAATAGATGTCGCTCGTTTGTACAGATACACATGGTTAAGTATTACAAGCACAAACAACATTTTAGAATCTACTATTTTCTTACATATGTTGTTGTTGGCAAGGCACAAATGTAGATTCCAAACAACAAAGCCGCTACAAACAACTCTCTATGCCTTCCTAAAGCTTTTGGATATTCGTCACAAAGTGCCGTAATCATAGCTTCTAATCCTCCAAATGTACTATCTAATCCCAGAGTAATCAACATTAAAAAAAATATAATCGACCAAAAAACTGATCCGGTCATCGTAGCAATCGCTTCCGGATACACAATAAACACCAAACCTGGTCCTTCGAGCCCAACCATCTCAATACTTTTATGTTGCACATGCGCCATATACCCCAAAACGGAAAAGATGACAAATCCCGCCAGAAAACTGGTCAAGCAATTAATACTGCTCGTCAGCAATGCATCTCTATAGCAATTATTGTTGAATTTGTTGTAGCTGGATAGAGCTAAAAGGGTCCCGAATCCAGGCCCTAAAGAGAAAAAGATCTGCGATGCTGCGTCTATCCAGACTTTGGTGTTGTTGAGTTTGTGCCATTCGGGAGTGAGGTAGTAGCGGATGCCGTCGGCAGCGCCTGGAAGACTTACTCCTCGAGCTAAAAGTATTATCAGGACGACGTAGGGCGCCAAAGCCGTTATCCAGACCGCCTGGAATAGAGATAAAATTTAAATTTCGGGAAAAAAAGGAGCAGCGGCGAGGAAGAAATGTGGGATTAAATTATTTTTCGATTATTAATACTTTAGAAGGGCTTTTATATCTTCGGCAACCATAAGATTGCTTTATGATACACGGCAAAATTAAAAGCATATTAGGGCATTTTTTATTGCAATATCAGCTGTGTCGGACAAGTTTATTAGTAATTTTGTCAAAATGGCACACGAAAAATATAAAAAAAAGTATTTAAAAGATCAAATATTAATAAATTTGATCCGACTTCTTAGTGAAAACGAAAAACAATTTCAAAAAAAAAACCAAAGTTTAAGATACATTATACAAAACAAAAAACAAAACAGCAACTTGATTGATACAAAAAAAAAAAAATTAAAGAAAGATAAAAGTAATAAAAGAGAAAAAAAAATATATAATAAGCTTTGGCTTTATTATCCAAAGTAAAGCAGAAATCTGAGTAAAACGTAAAAAATGTTTTAAATAATTTTCGGTCAAGCAGGCTACGTAAAAAAAGCATTTGACGTAAATTTGTTTTAAAAAATCTGTCACAAAATGACAATTTTAAAAACAACTAAAGAACAGTTATTTTCCTACAATTAGAGCCAATAAAAGATTAAATCTAAATAAATCAGCCTTCACAATAAAACCAAATTTAAAAAAAGTTAGGTTATGTAAACATAAGTTGAATTTGGTAAACTCATTCCTTATTTTCATCTTTGTGTCAAAAGTTTAAACGAAGTAAAAAACTAAATTTTGCTATTAAATTTATAATACTTCCGGAAATATTTTATTTTGACGAAACGAAAAGTTCGAAATAATTAAAAAAAAGTAACTCGAGCGCGTCAAACCTGCACTGATAGCAATTTTTTTTATAATAGCTTACTATAACTTTATTTTTAACTACAGATTAACTATATTCTAACGATTTAAAAAATTTTTTTAAGTAATTATAGAAAAATATTGTTTTTGAACCGATTTTCCTGAAAATTGATATTAAATCTCAGTTTAAGAGTCTGAAGTCGACTTTTTTCAACTCAGAGGAAAACAAATCTAGCCTTTCATTCCACCAAGAAAATCTCTATTTAATAGCTCTCCTTAGTGAGTACATAGAAATTTCCTAGCTGGAATAATAATTTCGTAAACTTGGAAATATTTTAAAGATTGGAGATGTCTCGAATTAATAATAAAATTGTTTACCTTTCCTGTACTCCGAACTCCTTTCCACAATGAGAAGTACACGAGTACAAATACGGAGAAGACGCATAAAGCCAGAGCCGGTTTAATGGGCCCCATCCTATTAAGGCCATCTGATTTGTATTGTTCTAATACTTCTCGTCTGGAATATTAATTTTTAATAAAATAATAATTTAAAATAAATGAAAGTTTACTCAAAAAATTCTCTTGCCGGACTCGATGCGGTAATATTTGGTAGAATTTCTGTAACAGGTCGGCAATCTATCGTATTCCAAGCGTTGTGGCAACTGGTCCATGGCAGTTCCGATTGAAAAGAGGCTATTAGATAATAAACAGCCCAACCGATTATTGTGTTGTAGTACATTCCCATGTAGATGTCAATTAAACATATTGCATAACCTATGCCTAGAAAATAATAAAACAAATAATAACATTATTTTTATGTCATATTGTTCAAATGTTCTTACATGCTAAATCTAACAATTCAATCAGCAGATGCGCGGCACTGTTTTTTTTTTCAAATTCTTATATTATATAATGATATTTATGCCAAATAGTCAGATCCGAAAGTAAAAAATTTGTCTTCAAATCAATGATTACATTTTTCAATGCTCGCTCTCCAGACTTGTCACCAATTGAACATGTTTGGAATTGTATTACTATTATTTGCTGAATTAATATTTAGATAAACAAAGTTGAATACATTTGCCGGCATTTATGTACAAACAAGCTTTGGCTAAAGTTTGGATACTTTTTTAATTGTAGCCGCAAGGTTCTGGCCTAAAAAGAGCTTTTTCCGACTTAAAAAATCGAAAAAAAGTAAAAAATTTTGTGATTCTAATAAGACGAAGGGCATAAAGATGCGGCAAACAACAGAAACCTTTTAGTTTCAAGTGGAATCGTAATTTTGCTCATGTTCATTTCATTAGTGCGTTTATCTTTGACACTCCCTTTATATAAATGAAGGTGGTCGGCAAGTTTATGTGGAAAAGCATTTCAATTTCAAATTATTCGCTTAAGATTCATCCGTTCGAATAAAACCAAAAACATGCCGAGATACGGCCCTAATGGAACGCTTTTGGCCTTCCGGAGCCGAAGACGAGTGCTTTGGGCTTATCTCAAATAACTATTTGAATACCGATTAGAAAGTCAAATATCTGACCCTTTATTCGAGTTTGAAACACTTTTTCTGACTTTTAACACAGTTTTACCGCTGCCAAAAAGTTTTTTAACGTGAAGCATTTAGACAGGTTGAGTATAACCAATTAAGCCTTCAATAACAATCATAATATTTTGCTAAAATCTATAAAAACAAAGCAAATGCTCTAGAATCCCTTCAGGCAAGTCAAAGAAAAACCCACAAAACTTGTCTGAATCGAGTCAGGACAGGTCAAGTCAGGTCAGGTGATCTGACCCGACCGTAAAAAATTAATGTTAATGACATTATTATATTTTGACAGCTATGTATACCAACTTTTAAAAACATAACACAAAAATAAATATACCAGGCAAGTTTTCCATGGGACACTTTATCCAAAACGTGTTTTTTAGGCTATTTCCCCAAATTTGCGTTTTTCTTTTTTAATTTTAAGTATAAATAAATAGATTAAGCGTCGGTTTGTGAAAATTTGCTACGTTTTTCTTCAACTATAACTCCTATTATTTGGTTTAATTCAAGAAAGTTTCAGAGATAAAATAAGAATTCAATAGAAAAGCTATCTTGATTGGAAATTTTTCAATTACCTCTTATTTTCCGGCCAATTCCTAAGGTGACAATAGCTAATTCTTTCGCAATGTGGAAAATCCCTTTTCCCGAGGAACGTCTGATAAAACAAACAAAGAGACAGACAATCACTTTGAAATGTTGTGGGTGTTGACTGATGGGATAAACCACGTGTAGAGGGTTTAAGGAATGATTGTTGTTGTGATTGAAAGAATTTTATATTCTATGACGATCAAATACTATTAATTCCCTTTAGTGGTCGTTATTGTTTGCATAATATTACGTTTTTTTGCCATAGACCGCTTAAGCGGTCTATTGGACCGCACCAGAGTGAGTGGAATAAAAGCAAATACGGCGTGAATAGGGGCTTATAATGACATAAAGACTAATTACCGTTAAGGGGTAATTGCTGGATTTTATCCTCTATGCGATAAATATTTGTAAAATAGGCTAACTAGGATTACAACTTGTTGCATATTTATGTATCACACAGATTTTAAATGAAAAACTTTTAAAATTTAACAATCATTTAATTAAAATGACAAATCTTTACAGATTTCTTTAATCAACAAAATTTATTTATCCAATTATATATATATTGTTCCGTAACACAACAACTTTATTCCAGAATGACAAACTCTTTATAATTCTACTGCAATTACGACTGAGATTTAATAAAAATAGTTTTAATATAAGCCAACCTAACCTAAATTAATAACATAGTTACGAACCTGTATGTACCACAGAACATACAAAAATAGTAGTCTAATAAAAAAAGTTACTTTTTTGTCTTACAATTAAAGAGAAACAAATGAATATTATAAACTTTTCTGTACTGGATTACTTGTTGACACTTTGCAAAAATTATTTTAAAACAAAATCAGAAATAACCTCGTAAGAGAGAAAACGATTGCTAGCCGGAACAGGCTGTAATACCTTTTTTAACTATTTAAAAAATTAAATATTTAAATATTTAAAAAATTTAACGATCTTTACAATGTTTTCAACAGATGTCTCAAGAGTCGTCTCAACGTTTGTCTTAACGATTGTTTAAACGGTTGTCTCAACAGTCTCAACGGTCTAAAAAATCGTCTCTGCGGTCTCAACGGTTTTCAAAGTCGTTTCAATTGTCTCAACGGTCGTTCCAACGGTTTCAACAGCCGTCTCAACGAACGTCTTAACAGTTGTCTCAACTGATTCAACAATCTTAGCGGTTGTCTCAACAATCGTTTTAACAGTCGTCTTAACAGTTGTCTCAACGGATTCAACAATCTTAGCGGTTGTCTCAACAGTTGTTTTAACAGTCGTCTTAACAGTTGTCTCAACGTATTCAACAATCTTAGCGGTTGTTTCAACGATCGTTTCAACAGTCGTCTTAACAGTTTTCTCAACGCTCTCAACGATCTTAGCGGTTGTCTCAACGGTTTTACCGGTCTTAAAGGTCGTCTTAACAATTGTCTTAACGGGCGTCTCAACAGTTTTAACGGTCTGAACAAACTCAAAAGTTGGCTCAACAGTCTCAAAAAAAGTCTCAATGATCTCAACGGTCGTCGCAACAGTCTCAATGGCACAATGGTTGTCTCAATAGTCCAAATAATCGTCTTAACAGTCTCAACAGTCGCCTCAACTGTCGCAACGGTCGTCTCAACGGTTGTCTCATTTATTATTTAGTTGAAATAAGAGATACCGACTTCTATGTAGTAAGTAATCATCAACAGAGTAAGATTTAACAACAATAGTTGTAATATAAGCTGACCTAACCTAAATTGTTGACATGGTTACGATTCCAAATCTTTATAGAAGTACCACAAAACGTAATCTAATAAAAAGAAGTTACTTCTTTGTCCTACATTTAAAAAAAAGCAAATAAATATTGTAAACTATTTTTACTTTATTATTTATTGACAGTTATTGCAGATTATTTCAAAATCAAAGCAGAAATAACCTCGTAGAATACCAGAGACCAATTATAAATATGATATATAATTTGGACTTAATTAGAATAATTTGGAAAATTAATTAACGGATTACTTACCTTTTAATGCGGGACAAATTCTTTTCCAAATTGTTAGGCAACCGCTTCGATGAAATTGTCCCAAGGCGAGTTCCATGTAAAAGAGTGGTAATCCTCCAAAGATCAGCATAATTGTGTAAGGTATCAAAAAAGCACCTGTACAAACAAAATAGAATAAAATGTATAGTATAAATTCAATAAATTAAAGTGAAGCCTGTCTGAGTCTACGAATTTAGTTTGAATAAATTTGCTTTGACTTTATATTACTGTTTTGTGGTATAAAGCTTTATAATTGCATATTTTAGGTATGCGTTTTCGACAAAATGCGCTAATGTGATAGCTTGGTTGTCTCAAAAACGTTTTTATTACAATTGAATGTCTCTAGCATCATAATGTAGAAACTTGATTTCTCAATCTTGATATAAGAAGCGTCTAATAGATGTCGCTATAAGTTCAAATAAATTATATTAGGTAATTGTGTAAACAGTATGATCGCATAAATAATGCGGTATATGCGGTTATTTATTATTTGACATTTTCAAATGGTTAATGTTGTGTAAGAATTAGTCTAGTGAACAAAATTACATAAAAATATAGTATCAAAAGCGATTAAAATATCGAATATCACATGTTTTAGCACGCGTTTATGGACTACAAAAATACCAGACTTTTTTATATCAATATTAAAGCTATTGACAGCAAAAAATCTGTTCAATCTCAGTTTTTTATTACTTTTAAGCAACTTTTGACAGTTTATCTATATACAAAAATAGCCCAAAAAGCAAATATACTTAAGTTTATTTATTTGTGTTAGCTAATAAACAATGTTCTAAACAAAAGCGTCATCTGTCACTTTGTAGCAAATTTGTGTGAAAAAAGTAAAAATTGAGACCAAATATAATACGTAGTTGTCAACTTTGACAACGAAAAAATTGAGATATAAATAAGAGTTCAGTTACATTTCTCTCTATATCAACGGCAGAAACTATAGTTAATTACCTGGATTTAAAAAAATACTTTTGTTTTGATCTATTAAATTATTCTTTCTTATTTTTGTTTATTTATTTGTTCGATTTACTGCATTTAATGCAAAAAAGCCTTTTTTTCTCTACAAATTCGACATTTTTCTTCGATTATAAATAGACGGTTATTATATAAAATGTGTGAATCACGTTTCTATGAAACTGTATAAGCTTTTCCGCGAATTTAAATTTCATCAATAATGCTGTGAGCCGAAATAAGTCAAAACAAGTGCCATTTCCAGTAAATGTTCGATTGGCTTCAAAGAAACTAACATAAAAGCTAACATAAATTTAACACAAATAATTTAATTTAGTTTAAGTTTTTTAATTTAATATTATGTAAAAAAAGACCATGTTTAGTCTTTGAAAATATGTTTGACTGACCATGCAAAAAAATGTCTTACATAGTGGTTTACCCAAATTTGTAAAAAAAAATTTTTTTTGTATAAAATAAATATAGAAAATTAAAAAACTTGGTTGTTTCAAATTTTGGAAAAAAAATTATAAGACAAAAGTTGTAGATTTTTTTATTATTTACAATTTTGCTTTTCAACTTTTTTTTATAGGACTTGTAGTTTTGCCGGAAATCGAGATAAACCGTTTTCCACCCTTAAAAACTCTACCTCTTCTACTTCCCGACCTTAGATGGTTCAAAAATTATTTTATATTTTGTTATATTTTTTTTCTTTTTATTCTATTATTTCTTTGGTTTCAAAGTCTAATAGTCACTATTTCCAATTTATATCTCGACATTTTTTACATATATTTAATAATCCGGACAAATTGCTTATCCGAACACTCTTCTTACATTTAATTGTCTAGATTTTTGAGGTTATACGTAATTATTCCTACGTTTATCAGAAAAGTACGACTTAATCTTTTTATTTGTTTGTATCACGTGACAAGATCTCTTATCAGTCAAAATTAGGCATATAATTTTTTTACACCCGGTACATTATCATAAACATTTTGTTTAATCTTATCATCACGTGATTCAATCGACACGATTGGAATGGAATGTAAAATAATGAAACATTTTCCGTGTTTTTTTTCTCCTTTAATCACTACATTGGGTTCGAAAAGGTGCAGTTTTCGAACTTATTAAAGGTATTTTTGACGTTTAATCGATTTTTTTAACGCACGCTGTGTGTTTTTGTTTAGATCACATGCATTAAGACAACCTAAAAATGAATAAATGTCACGCGAATGTGATGAGCTTAATTGTCTATTCTATTTATAGACTTTCAATGACAAATTCTACAAAAAAAAATCTAATTTTCTAAAAAAAAATGATTTACTTGGCTTTAATGCAGTACTCTTTTGTAATATAGAAATTAGTATACTTTTTATCAGTTCATCAGACTTGATAATGAGTTAATCACTATACAATATTATAAAAAGCTTGTTGAATCTCCTTGAAATATTTTTTGTTTAATTCTAATACCAAGCTTTTAAAATAATTACTCAAAACCGAAATCAGTAGATCAGTAAAAAATAAAAAATTTTAGATTTTATTCAAAAAGTTGAAAAATGGTGGAGGCGCCAAATTCAAAATTTTTAGTAAATTGTCTTATGTGATATTAAAAAAAAATAACGTTTTTTTTTTAAATTTTGGTTCAAATGATCCATTATTTTGTTATATTTTATAGACTAAATTTAAAGCCATTTCCATCAATATTCTCTATTCTGAGTGAAATGAAGCATATTTCTATTTTTTTTACATTCTGTCAATATGTATTTGCATCAAATTGGGAAATTTGGTAAATAACTTCTAGAAAATATTTTTAAAAGTAAAAAAAAGCTTCAATTCCTACAGCTAGAGGTAGCTTTTCTGTAAATTATACTTTAATGTCTAGTTTTCGAAGAAAAGCCGGATAAAGCTGATTGATGACAGGCAATTAGCACGTCACTGTTCATAAATATGGAACATGTCTAAATGATATTTAATTTTCAGCTGAAGGGCTTCTCTCCCTTAAAGTTTTGAATTGAAATCTTGGCAAAGCTTCATTTGTTTCGGGCTTATTTGCAAATCAACTTAAAGGCGTGTTTTCCTTCCATCTCGCCAATTTTCCAAATTTATCGATATACAATTTATGCCTCTCTGTTCATCAGTTTCTATTCAACGGTTTACATCTCGCTAATCTTGTAGATTATTAGATTATGGAGCCGAATCAAGCTGTTATTGAAACGATGTTGACAATAGTGCACAAAGAGAAGCGGCGCTAAGAAAATATACCTTTTTTGTTTATTTTGCAAAAAAATGATCATTATCTAACGCTTTTTTGTTGTCTGATTAAAAACAAGCTCTATTTTTAGCAAATAATTGTAGTATTTTAAGCAACGATACGCTAACTCTCCCCTAAGTGTCAATTATTACCACTAGATGACGTTAACGTGCGAAGGACTGTTTTGAATTACAAAATTGTTAATTTTGGCAGTCTCTTCCATGGTAAAGCCATCAAAAAACTATTTATTTATCAGGCACCAAGATGAAGCTATTGCGCGAAGAACTGTCACAAATTTGAGTTAAAGCAATTTTATTCAAACTAGATCTGTGAGTATGCGTTTTAGACAAAATGCACTAAAGTGGCAAAAGTTGTCTAATCAGCAATATCACCTCTGTATCAAAATTATTTCCTTTTTCGAAATCAGTTTAAATTTTTTTCATTATTTTTAAAGAACTTTTAACAGTTTTTATGATTTTAAATAAATGTTTGGTATTCATCAACTTTTTGTTGTATCATCTTATTTTTTGTTATTTTTTGTAAAGTAAAGAAATAATTTTTTTCTGTTTTTTTCAATTTAAACATAAATATTTTAATTTTTTCAGACAAGTTGTATTTTTTTTTTAAATTTTTAGTTGATGAGTCAATTCTATCTTTTTTCAACATGTTTCCAATTTTTTTCCAATGTTTTAAGATTTTTAATATTTTTTGAATCGTTTTTCTACTTTTTTGGTAGCTGATACATTTTTTTCAATCTAAAATAGTTATATTCATAGGATATTTTATGTCTTTTGATAAAATTGTTTGATTTTTTTTCAACTTTTTGTGGCTTTTTTGCCATTATTTTTCAAAATTTCTTCTAATGTTTCAAGTTTGTATCTTTTTCTGCTTTTTGTAGAAGCAACATCTAAGATCTTTTAATTTTTTCGAATCTAAATTTATTTTTTTATTATTATTTTTAGACAATCAGTTGTTGTTTGAGAAAATTGCTCCATTTTCATAAATTTATCTTTTCTCTTATTTTTTTAAGATTTTTTTCAAAGTTTTTAAATCTTTATATCTTTTTTCTTCTTTTTGGTGAACAAAAGATCTAAGGCTCTATTGTTTTATTTCAAATTTGTTTTTTTTATTATTTTTGAAAAAATTATACGGGTAGACATTATTGTTTAATTATGAGTAAATTGTCTTATTTTCATCAGTATTAAAAAACAAAAAAATAAAAAAAAAACGGAGAGATTTATAACGCAGCTAGAGGGAGAAGTAGCAATGAAAAATGTCATAAAATAGCGAAAAGAAAAATATTAGAGATAAAGAAAGATTAGAAAAAAAAAAGAAACTGAAAAATAACAAAAGTTTAGAAAAATTTTCAAAGATGATGACATGACAATAAATACAAAAAAAATTAGGAGAGAAGAAACAGAACAAAGCAAGAGAAGAATAATAGAATAATGAAGAGAATAAGATAGAAGCAAAAAAGATGGCAAAAAGAGACGAAAAAGAAAAATTGTTATCAGTTCTTGGACATTATTCTTCAATTTCAAGAGAATGGCTTAATTTTCATCAATTTTCTTTTGAATTATCCAAGCTTTCTTCCAATGTTTCATCAATTTTGTTACCTTTCTTTTATCTTTTTTTTTCTTTTTGGTGAATAAAAGATCTAAGGTTTGTCTTTTTTTATAACTCTAAATTAATTTTTATCATTATTTTTAATAAACTACTTTTGAACATAAATTTTATCACCTTTTTGTTCCATTCTCTTATATTTTGTTGTTATTTTTCTTTTGTTTTCAATATCTAGAAAGTTTTTTTTTTCTATCTTTTGGTGAAGCAAAATTCTACAATATTGATAATTTTAGAAAAAACGGTGTAGAAATGTTTGAAAAAATTGTTAAACTTGTCAAAATTGGACAATTTTGACAGGGTTTTTTCCGAAAGATATCAATATTTTGTTGGCATCAGGCCGTAAAAGCTTTTCTGCTTCAATGTTCTAAAATTTGTCAATTTTTTTCTTTTCAAAACTATTTTTTATTAATTTTTTTTAGACATTATTGTAATCATCGTAACCTAATCAAATAGTATGCAAAGAAAAAACTAAAAAGTAAACAATATTATAAAAAAAATTAATACAAAGTAAAGGAAAGACAAAAACCGCAAAAAACAATAAAGAAAGAAAAATAATAAATAAAGCATAATTATGAAAGAAAAAAAAGAGAAAATATTAGACAAACAAAATAAAAAAACAAATAATAAAGAAAAAAGACTTTAATTGATAAAAATATATATAAAAAGGATTTTAATATCTTACCTCCTCCATTCTGGTAACATATATAGGGAAACCTCCACACATTTCCCAAATCAACAGCGAACCCAACCACGGCCAGCAGGAACTCAACCTTCTTATTCCATGTTTCCCTTTGCCTATCAGGGGTTAGTGCAACCACGACCACCCTGGTCACGTTGTCTCTGTTCTTGGTGAATTTTCCATCTTTTGACTTGACCGGTGACTTTTTGCAATTATCTGCATCGGACGTTTTTTCTTTGGGCGGATGGGAGTTTTCCTTGCAGCAGTTTTCTCCTTCGGTTTCTGCCATCGCAGAAGCTCAATGTTACGGCCAAGGCAAGGATTTCATTCTGAAGCAAAAAGAAGATGTTTCTTCATTTTACGCCAATAGCTGATTAACGAAAAAAAACATTTACAGACAATGAGAGAGATTCCGTTTTCCAAAGATAAGCCCATCACAGGCAAAACAAATTTATTCAAAAAAAATTGGCTCGTTTCACTTTCCGTTTGAAACTGAAAACGTCTCTGAAAAGGTAACAACTACAAAACATGCTTTAGTCAACGAATCTTATGATTTATTAGTCATTTTATTACTGATTTTTATCATTAAAATTGATATCTGTCAGTTGACGTGATCTATAGTATCCACAATGTAGAAAGCTGCTTTCTTGAGTTGGATGTAATCCTAATAGATGTCGCTATTTTGACTATACTACGCAAGTAAAACCACTAATAATCACTGCAAATTTATTCAAAAAATCTGTTACTGAAAAGTTCCAATAAGAACGAAACATGTCTAAGTCTACTTTTCTCTGCTTTAGCTGGTCTATATTATTTCCTCAAACATTTGTTTATGTATGCAATGCCCACGTAAATAATAAATAAAACAAAAATGACTATAGAAGTAAATTATGATAAATGAAAAGTAATTGAAAGTAGAACCGTCACATTGAGCAAACTTTATTGTGTACACAAGCAATTAATTTTTTATTGATTTAATCGACATTGCGTTGATTCTCTTGAGCTATTGCAGAATTTCTCATGAAGTAGTTATTTCGAGTGTGTTTGTTTCGCAAGTGCTGCGGTTTTCATTGGTTCTGATGACCACAATGTCGGAATTGTCGCTAAAGCCAAATTAATTTTCTATTTTCAGTCTTAAAAAGCTGAAAAGAAAATCGTAAATTGTTCAATTTTGGTTGATTTCAAAACAACGACTACATTGTAATCATTGCGCCAGAAAATATAGAATAAAATTATTGAAAAAACGTTCTTTGTCGTTGTATTTATTGTATTCAACTCTTCTATGAGACTGGCTCGTGTGATTGTAAAGAAGTTATTGAAAGAGTAAAGCAAATAATGGAAGAGGCGCCACAAACATGTCTACGTCGACTTTCAAATTTTCTTTTAAGCCAAAGAGAAAACAAAAAAAATTACACTAAATAACTTTTACTTCGCGCATATTATTTGAATGATTAGGTTTAGCATGTAAAAACATTCGAACAATATGACATAAACGCTATTATTGCAATTTTTTTGCTGCTACGGAAAAATATTCGAAATATATCAATGCAAGTCTCTTAATTGCTCCAGAAAACTTTGAAGTATCAGAAAAAAAAATCGCAGAAAGCGACAGCGACTCTTGAAACGTGTTCTATTGGCATCATTTTGAGAAAAGGATGCTGCACAACACACCTAGAGCCCTTAGTGTTAAATCATAGCTGTGACCCGGCCAATATGGCCGTAATAAAACACAACTTGTTCGCAGCATTCCTCTCTATCTATCGAAGAATCGTCGTAAAATTCTTGTAACAATTTAATATCCGAGCCGGAGATTTGTGGCCCCTTAAATTCGGTGACCCTTCAAAAAAAAAACCTTTTATTGAACTCAATTTTAAGCAAATTTCTCAGAAAAAACATTTTCCACACAGTAAGTAAAAAATAAAAATAATTGAAATTATAAACAAATTTTGTAGTTTTTCGAAAAAAACAGTAAAGTTTTAGTGTTATTGAAAAAATACCGCAGCAGATATGTTATTTTCATTTATATAACAAAACGTATAACAAACTTTACAAAAAAACAAGTAAGGTGATATAAGCGATTTTTAAATTTTAACAAAATTATAAGAAATTTTTAGTAGTTGGTAGATCTGGCAACATTGTAGGTGGGAATCGTCTTTTGTTGCAGAAAAGTATGTTGAAACGTCAGGAGTTAGTGCCAGAATTTAGTCAGATATTTAGTAGAGTAGAAGATTAATCCAATACTTTTGTAGAGTTAAGATTGTACTAGATTATAGCACAATTATAAGATGTTTTATAGTAGCTGATAGATTTATTACTAATAAATAACTAATTACTAACAAAATTATAAGATATTTAATAGTAGCTGATATATCTGACAACAGTGTAAATGGAAATCGTCATCTGTTGCAGAAAAGTACGTTGATTTTATCTATTTTGCGTTATAAATAAAATCATTATTAAATCAAAAATAGTTCAATATTGAGTCGTATTATTAAACTGATTTCAGCAACATTTTGGTAGCACAGCCAAGTTATTATTTTTGTTTTTAATTAGATATTTATAAAAATAGGCTTATATTAGTGGTCAAATTAAATATTTAATTAAAATTAAAGATAATTCGTTACGTGATTAATTAAATTTGCGAGAGCAACCAATCAAACATCTTAATTTTGAATTTAATTGCAATTATCGTAATTTCAGTTTAGTAAGCCCAAAACAAATTGACGAAAATTATTCGAAGAATTATGTACAGCCAGCCTTTATTATTATTTATTTTGCTATTCTTGTAAATATTTGCCTCAATTATTATGTTTACTCGCACACCTAAAGACAGCTGTTCCTACAAATGCAAATTTAATCCACTTTTGCAAGAATAGATCAATACTGGGTGTATTTTTCCAAAAAATAATTTTGCTAAAATAAAACTATAACAATTTTATCATAAATAATTCCTGTTTTTTCGAAAAAAATTAAAAAACTGAAAAAGTTTGATAAAATTTTTCAGATATTGCCAATAAAAGTCAGTTGGCTGAGGATAGAGAAGAAATAGTAGTGAAAAAAATTGTTTTTTCTGCAAATAATAATAATAAACAATTTTGCAATACACTTAAAAACAAACAAGTGCAGTATAAAAAAATTACTCTGTAGGATTTAAAATTTTAGAGAAATTACTTTTCTAATGTTGCAATTAAAAGGAACTTTTAAATATAATGCTCAAAGTTGGCTAAACTTGATGTTGACAGTTGACGTTTAATTTAGGATTTTATAAAAAAAGACGAGGTTTAGTGCTGCTACATGACGAATTTAGAAAAATAGCAATATAGATACAACCTTAAAACAATTTTTTTCCAATTTAATTATATATAAAACGACTTTATTCCAGAATGACGAACTCAAAATAATAGCTTGACCTAACCTCAATTATTGATATAGTTACGATATTTTTTGTTTTTTACCAGAACTAAATTTATGACAACTTATAAACAAGTATTTTAGTAATTTATTGTTGACATGCATGATCTACAATTATTTAGGCAAAAGAAAGCTGTTGAAAGCAAAATGAATCTTAACTTGATTCAGTGAGACAAAATGTCAAACTAAATGCGTCTGATTTTGTTTTTCATAGCCTTCTTTTATAAGTGTGACATGTCTAATGCCAGCTGGCAGCACCAACAAAGCTAAATGTTACTAAAATCCGTTTATTAATATAATTCATTATTAAACTACTTATAATAATAAGCTTTTTTATAGATGATAACAATTTGACCTTAGGTCACGCAAAATATTAGCATAAAACCTATTTTTCTTTTAAATAAAATCAATTTCAATGCACATAATAAATCAAGAATTTTATTTTACCAAGTAAACTACATCATTAGGAGTAGTAATAATAATGCAATTGATTGTTAGCATTAAACTTGAGCTCCTATACAATCCTCTTCGGTATAATTCCCCTATTATACGAAATAGCGCATCTATAAATTTATTTGTTAGCCAAGCAATGACCGATTGTTTTAATAAATTCGATTTTCTTATCAAAATTTATCTATAAACAAAAAAGTGGTTGCATAGAAAGAAGAAAATTTTTGTACTTTACTCAAAAATCGGCAACTAGTCGCAAGTAAGTTACCTGATAAATCCGAAATAGCCTAACGATTTTGAATGTAGCTGGGTTTTTCTAGAGATAAAATTTACATCTTTTTTTTATTTAAGTTGCCTCATCTAGATAATTTATAAAAGTGATATTAGGCGATATTTCAGCGTGAAAAAGTCAAAGATAGATTACCTTGATGAAATGAAAACGTTGACGGCACTAAAAGTGCGGAAAATCGGGGAAGAAAAGTCACAGGTGTCCGTAATTATCATAATCGACTGGAACTCGGGGGTGGTTTATTCATGTAAAAGCAATTTATTAAATTATAAATTATAGATAAGGAGCCGCCAAAGAAATAAGTTTTCACAAGATTAATTCAATTACTAGCAGCTCCATTAAAACGCTCAAATTTTACGACAAATTTTATTCTTTCATAATATTTTAGTGGCAAATTTCTTGATTTAAAAGATCGGTAAATCGACAGCAGATTGGATATTAAAAGCTGCAACATTGGAAAAAGCAACGAAACAGATCTGAATAGAAAAGTTTTAAAATTAAAGTATTACTTAATTAATAAATAGAAGAAAAAGACGCAATCAGATGTTCTATGGGGGTATTCTCGAGCAAAATGATGAAATTATTTCGAATGAGCGTGGCTTGTCAGTGAAATTTTACACAAAATATTTTCTTCAAAACTATTCAACAATATTTTTCGGAAAAAATTTTGACTGAAAAGCCACGCCCATACAGAATAATTGCATTATTCTATTCTATTTTAAGTGCTCGAGAATACCACTCTAAGATAACTCTTTATTAAAAAAAAATCTCTAAAAAACTAATAGAAAACAAACATAGGAAACTGCATTTTTAATATTCCTCACAGTTTTTGAAGGATGACTACTATAAGAAACTATAGTTTTTGTAATAATCTTTAAGTTCTCTATTGGTTCTATATCAATAGTTCTCATTCTTAAACTATAAAACGATGATGACATAAGAAAAAGTAGACGATTTTCTATAATTTTGCTTTAAATGAGTTATTATTTTGTTTTTTTCATAGATTTTAAAAAAATATTAAAAAATGATGGATGCACCAAATATAAAATTAGGAAAAAACACCAAAAAAAGCGTTTTTCTTTAATTTTGGTTAAAATTAGTCATTATTTTGTAAAATAACGTGCTTTTTGTTGAAATTATTCATATTCAATGCAATTTTGAGCTATTAGAACACAATTATTATAAGTTAAACCTATAGTAAAGTAAAAATTCCGAAAAATTTATAATAAAAGTCCAAAATGTTAAAATAAAAAAATGTGAGCTAAATTTTTACAATTTATAAACCGCCATATTTAATAAATTCAAAAGTATAAGTCATAAAATTGTTATTCTAGATAAAAAAAAACAAAAGTTCTGCAAAGCCCTGACAAAAAAAGATGTTTTTTATAAAAGCAACAAATAGTGTGAATAGATAAAAGTAGTAAAAAATAATATAAAATTATTAATAACAAAAAGCAATGTATAAGTTATCTAACTGTTAATTTTCGTTTATGATAATTGACATTAAGTAACAAGCTGTGAACCAATTTGTCATAAATAAAAATTCAACCAGTCGTCTCCAAAGCTGTACAGAGCTGTCTTTACCTGCTTTAATCAAGTAATAAATAAACACATTTTAAATAAAATAATATGTTAGATAAACAAATAATATAAATATAAATAAATAAAATTTTCTAAATTTTTTTTTTTTTGAAAAATAATAACAACTACGGCTTTGTACAAGACCGTATTTTGTCAGATTTTTATTTATGATCTGTTGGTTTTTAGTCGTCTGTTACTAGCACAACCCATCTATTTAAAAAATTTTTAAAAATTAAATAAAAAAAAACCTGAAAATTTAAAAAAGTTCAGTTTAGAAATTTTTCAAAAATTGTCCAAAAAATCTGAGAGAGTCTACAAAGCTTAATTGAAGCCTACTGAAATAGATTTCTTTAATAAAGTATTAAAGAAGTTGACAAAAACTAAATATTCAAATCGACAAAAATAAAATAAAACATAATATGTATTACTTTTATGAAAAGTTGGTATAACAATAAAAAATAAGTAAAGAATATAAAAAATTAATGGTTTTGATTAAAAAAAGTAGGAAATTAATAAAAAATAATTTTTTCTTTTTACAATTCCCACTAGATAATTAGATATTTTCAATTGTCTCAAGTTCAGAGGCTTTTTCCCTTTTAGTTCTACATCTCAAAGCAACTGTAAAATCTGATTATTGTAACAGAAACTGAAAATCAGATTTTATCTCAAAGACCTTTTGGAACAGATTATCGCAATAATTATAGCAACAAAGCTGCTGGTTAGTTTATCGGTTCATCTCCTGCTTTGAGGAGAGTTATTCGAGTGGTTTTGATATGATTATTCTGTGCACCGTACCTTTTGGTTGGGGGCTGTCAGGTGGCATGCTCGACCGCGTGGAAAGGCGCTCTTCTCCTCTGCTGATGATCGTCTGTTCTCTGCGAAGCCGTTCAAACCACTGCGGAGCGAAACCGTCGAAAACACTCCTCCTGTTCATCCTGGGGGCACCTGCGCCGCTAACTCTCCTCTAATCCCTAATAAAAAACTCAAGAAGAAGCAGCTTTAGTTTTTCTAATCCGCGCACCATATAGTTTTTTTGCATATTGATTCGAGGAGGGCATGTCACCGGGTTAACAATGCCCTCCTCGTCAACTATTGTCATTTTTTTTTTGTGTTCATTACCTGAATTAAAACATTCTCTCGAAATAGACCCCACACAAGAGCATTCTACCGTGATACGAAAATGGTCTATTTTTAAAGCTCTCTGCTTGCAAATCGACGTCCTAAATAAGTTCTAAACCAAATTTGATTGTTGTGGTTTATTAAAAAAACAAAAAAACACTAAAAAACTAATAGAAAACAAACAGAAAAAAATTCATTTTAGTATTCCTTATAGTTTTGGAAAAATGACTAATCCTACTATAGGAAACAATCGGTTCTATATCAATCGTTGCCATTCTTAAATCATAAAAGTATGAAGAAATAACAAAAAATAGACGTTTTTATTCAATTTTGGTTCAAATGAGTCATTATTTTCTTATATTTTAGAGATTTTGATAAAAATGTTGAAAAATGGTGGATGCGCCAACTACTAGGACAGTCGCTACCATTCTTAATCTTCAAAGTGTGCAAAGAAATAACAAAAAAAAGAAGATTTTCTTCAATTTTTTGTTGAAATTTTCTGTATTTTTTGTTTTTCAAAAGGCTGTAGCTTTTTAACTATGTCAGATAGACCACATAAAAAATTTGGTTTTTTTAAAAATCTAAAAGTCTAGGCGAGATAGACATAAAAATAGACTGTTGAAAGTCTAAATTTTGATTTTTGGGACAATCCCGTCTCTGCGGTCGCCGCCATTTTGATTTAAAGTTCGATTTTTTTTGGTTTTTTTGAAATAACTCGTTAATTTACAATTTTAGAGCAAAAATAATAGTAACTAAAGTTGTTGGAAATTTAATTTTCTACAAGTTTGTTTTTTATTATTTTTACGCTTGGATAAATATTTGCAGAGTTATACAATATTTATATTTATAGAAAAAAATCGTAATGGGATTTCTCCAACTTTGGTTCTCGCATTTTTTTTTCTCCACGATCAATATTTTCGGATTTATTCTCAAGCCAAAAATGAAATTATTTTTATTATCTAAATATTTTGTTTATTGTGTAGTTTATTGACAAAAAATTGTATAATTAGCTTGACAGTATAACTCTGCAAATATTAATCCTAGCGAAAAAATAATAATAATCAAACTTGTAGGAAATTAAATTTCCAACATTTTTAAATACCACTATTTTTGCTTTGAAGTTGTAAATAAAGAAGTTATTGTAAAAAAATCAAAAAACTAAACTTTAAATTAAGATGGCGACGACCGCGGCAGCGGGATTCTCCCAAAAATTAAGATTTAGACTTAAAAAAAACGCGGTTTTAAATTTTTTTATTTTAATGTCTATCTCGACTGGATTATGAAATAGTTAGACAACAAAACTCTCCAGAACTTGAAACTTTCAATATTTTTTATCTAAAATTTCAAAAAAGCAAAAGTTTAAGAAACTCGTTTTATAAGGGGTAAATCAACCCTTATAGCACTAGCTCTTTAATATACTATTTTAATTTTTTTAATTGTTGGACAGTCAAGCACTGTGTACAAACAGTGCAAGCTGGCTTTGGAAATTTAAAACAATTGAACGTTGGCGTCACTTCGCCATTTTTAGTTTTCTAAATTATTTCGTGGTGATGGTACGGAGTGCAGTGTTTTATCTCAAAAACTTGAAAAACATTCTTAAAAATCTAATCTAAAGTGTATTTAGTGCTACGTCAAAGGAAAACCGAAGAAAAGTGTTCAAAATGTCGACGAAAAAGTGAGTTTTGAAGTTTTCTAATCGTTGATGTAATTTTCCTTATTTTGTCGATATTTTTGGGCTATATAATTGATAGAACGTGGGGAAACGTTTTGTAAAGTGATTTTGATTATTTATTTTGTTTATTATCATTGGAAAATAAGAAAAAATATCAAAAAAGAAATCACAAGTTTGCCTTAAAATATTAGAATACTGCGCATGCGCCATTTTAATACGAGTGATCGCCTTAAATAGCTTTAAAAAAATGTAATTAGTTTAAATAAATCAAAAATCTATAGTAATACTTCCAGCCACCTCCGTTGACGTTTAAAAAAACGCGGTTTTTACTTTTTTTTATTTCAATTTCTATTTCGACAGAACTATGAAATAGTTAGATAACAAAAGTCCCTAGAATTTAAAAATTAAAATTTTTTTTATATAAAATTTAAAAAAATATTCTTAGAAACATGTTTCGTAAGGGGTAAATCAACCCTTTTATAATACTAGTTCTTTAATATACTATTTTATTGTTGTTAATTGTCGAGCTGTACAAACACTGTGTACAAACAGTACAAGCTGGCTTTGGAAAATTAAAACAATTGAACGTTGGCGTCACTTCGCCATGTTTAGTTTTCTAAATTATTTCGTGGTGATCGTACGGAGTGCAGTGTTTTATCTCAAAAACTTGAAAAAGATTCTTAAAAATCTAATCTAAAGTGTATTTAGTGCTACGTCAAAGGAAAACCGAAGAAAAGTGTTCAAAATGTCGACGAAAAAGTGAGTTTTGAAGTTTTCTAATCGTTGATGTAATTTTCCTTATTTTGTCGTTATTTTTGGGCCATATAATTGATAGAACGTGGGGAAACGTATTGTAAAGTAATTTTGATTACTTTTTTTGTCTATTATTATTGGAAAATGAGAAAAAACATTAAAAAAGAAATTACAACTTTGCTTTAAAATATTAGAATACTGCGCATGCGCCATTTTAATACGAGTGATCGCCTTAAATAGCTTTAAAAAAATGTAATTAGTTTAAATAAATCAAAAATCTATAGTAATACTTCCAGCCACCTCCGTTGACGTTTAAAAAAACGCGGTTTTTACTTTTTTTTATTTCAATCTCTATTTCGACAGAACTATGAAATAGTTAGATAACAAAAGTCCCTAGAATTTAAAAATTAAAATTTTTTTTATATAAAATTTAAAAAAATAGTCTTAGAAACATGTTTCGTAAGAGGTAAATCAACCCTTTTATAATATTAGTTCTTTAATATACTATTTTATTGTTGTTAATTGTCGAGCTGTACAAGCACTGTGTACAAACAGTACAAGCTGGCTTTGGAAATTTAAAACAATTGAACGTTGGCGTCACTTCGCCATTTTTAGTTTTCTAAATTATTTCGTGGTGATGGTACGGAGTGCAGTGTTTTATCTCAAAAACTTGAAAAACATTCTTAAAAATCTAATCTAAAGTGTATTTAGTGCTACGTCAAAGGAAAACCGAAGAAAAGTGTTCAAAATGTCGACGAAAAAGTGAGTTTTGAAGTTTTCTAATCGTTGATGTAATTTTCCTTATTTTGTCGATATTTTTGGGCTATATAATTGATAGAACGTGGGGAAACGTTTTGTAAAGTGATTTTGATTATTTATTTTGTTTATTATCATTGGAAAATAAGAAAAAATATCAAAAAAGAAATCACAAGTTTGCCTTAAAATATTAGAATACTGCGCATGCGCCATTTTAATACGAGTGATTGCCTTAAATAGCTTTAAAAAAATGTAATTAGTTTAAATAAATCAAAAATCTATAGTAGTACTTCCAGCCACCTCCGCTGACGTTTAAAAAAACGCGGTTTTTACTTTTTTTTATTTCAATCTCTATTTCGACAGAACTATGAAATAGTTAGATAACAAAAGTCCCTAGAATTTAAAAATTAAAATTTTTATTATATAAAATTTAAAAAAATAGTCTTAGAAACATGTTTCGTAAGAGGTAAATCAACCCTTTTATAATACTAGTTCTTTAATATACTATTTTATTGTTGTTAATTGTCGAGCTGTACAAGCACTGTGTACAAACAGTACAAGCTGGCTTTGGAAAATTAAAACAATTGAACGTTGGCGTCACTTCGCCATTTTTAGTTTTCCAAATTATTTCGTGGTGATGGTACGGAGTGCAGTGTTTTATCTCAAAAACTTGAAAAACATTCTTAAAAATCTAATCTAAAGTGTATTTAGTGCTACGTCAAAGGAAAACCGAAGAAAAGTGTTCAAAATGTCGACGAAAAAGTGAGTTTTGAAGTTTTCTAATCGTTGATGTAATTTTCCTTATTTTGTCGTTCTTTTTGGGCCATATAATTGATAGAACGTGGGGAAGCGTATTGTAAAGTAATTTTGATTACTTTTTTGTCTATTATTATTGGAAAATGAGAAAAAATATTAAAAAAGAAATCACAAGTTTGCTTTAAAATATTAGAATACTGCGCATGCGCCATTTTAATACGAGTGATCGCCTTAAATAGCTTTAAAAAAATGTAATTAGTTTAAATAAATCAAAAATCTATAGTAATACTTCCAGCCACCTCCGTTGACGTTTAAAAAAACGCGGTTTTTACTTTTTTTTATTTCAATCTCTATTTCGACAGAACTATGAAATAGTTAGATAACAAAAGTCCCTAGAATTTAAAAATTAAAATTTTTTTTATATAAAATTTAAAAAAATAGTCTTAGAAACATGTTTCGTAAGAGGTAAATCAACCCTTTTATAATACTAGTTCTTTAATATACTATTTTATTGTTGTTAATTGTCGAGCTGTACAAACACTGTGTACAAACAGTACCAGTACAAGCTGGCTTTGGAAAATTAAAACAATTGAACGTTGGCGTCACTTCGCCATGTTTAGTTTTCTAAATTATTTCGTGGTGATCGTACGGAGTGCAGTGTTTTATCTCAAAAACTTGAAAAAGATTCTTAAAAATCTAATCTAAAGTGTATTTAGTGCTACGTCAAAGGAAAACCGAAGAAAAGTGTTCAAAATGTCGACGAAAAAGTGAGTTTTGAAGTTTTCTAATCGTTGATGTAATTTTCCTTATTTTGTCGTTCTTTTTGGGCCATATAATTGATAGAACGTGGGGAAGCGTATTGTAAAGTAATTTTGATTACTTTTTTGTCTATTATTATTGGAAAATGAGAAAAAATATTAAAAAAGAAATCACAAGTTTGCTTTAAAATATTAGAATACTGCGCATGCGCCATTTTAATACGAGTGATCGTCTTAAATAGCTTTAAAAAAATGTAATTAGTTTAAATAAATCAAAAATCTATAGTAATACTTCCAGCCACCTCCGTTGACGTTTAAAAAAACGCGGTTTTTACTTTTTTTTATTTCAATCTCTATTTCGACAGAACTATGAAATAGTTAGATAACAAAAGTCCCTAGAATTTAAAAATTAAAATTTTTTTTATATAAAATTTAAAAAAATAGTCTTAGAAACATGTTTCGTAAGAGGTAAATCAACCCTTTTATAATTTTAGTTCTTTAATATACTATTTTATTGTTGTTAATTGTCGAGCTGTACAAACACTGTGTACAAACAGTACAAGCTGGCTTTGAAAATTTAAAACAATTGAACGTTGGCGTCACTTCGCCATTTTTAGTTTTCTAAATTATTTCGTGGTGATCGTACGGTGCAGTGTTTTATCTCAAAAACTTGAAAAAGATTCTTAAAAATCTAATCTAAAGTGTATTTAGTGCTACGTCAAAGAAAAACCGAAGAAAAGTGTTCAAAATGTCGACGAAAAAGTGAGTTTTGAAGTTTTCTAATCGTTGATGTAATTTTCCTTATTTTGTCGTTCTTTTTGGGCCGTATAATTGTTAGAACGTAGGGAAACGTATTGTAAAGTAATTTTGATTACTTTTTTTGATTATTATCATTGGAAAATAAGAAAAAATATTTAAAAAGAAGTCACAAGTTTGCTCTAAAATATCAGAATATGGCGCATGCGCCAATTTAATACAACGAGTGATCGTCTTGAATAACTTAAAAAAAAGTATTTAGTTTAAATAAATCAAAAATCAATTTTTAAATAGTTGTAACAAAACTAATACCCGCAAGTATATCTATTTATTTGTTTTTATTTCAATTTATTACTATAGTAAAGTTGTGATCTGAACCACTGCTGAACAGAGCCACATCCAAATAACGTTTTATTAAACACCGTTTCGTTTTACAGCAAAATTTTTTTAAAATATCAGAAAATGACATTAAAAATAAGCTATTTTAAATTATTTTGATAATTTTTATTGTTATTTATAAAAATATACAACGTGTCTAAAAAGTAATTCACAATGTTTAAATCTACACTTTCCTGTAATAAAAAAATTACTCAAAAATGACCTCTAACTAAAGAGTATTATATAACGAGTGTTTTTTAAAATTAGGCATCATAGTTTGCCATGGCTGTGATTTTAGGTGAACGGTCATAATTTTTAAAACAAGTGCATATTTATCTGATAACCATTCATTGTTCAAAAGTAATTTATTTGTTAAACAAAAATTATTGTTAATTATGCAGTTTTTCTAATAGAAACCTATTTTTTTTTTAATTTATTATCAGTTCTCTTCAATTAAATAGCAAGTTTTTTATGGTGGTTTTTTGCAATAACACTTCAGTTGTTTAAAATCAATGATTTCTAAATAGTAACACTTCATCTTATTATATTCTCATTAAATAAACTAGATAATTCTTATCACCAAATTTAAAAAGCCTAGAATGCCATTTTTGAGAATTTTAATTTAAAATTTAAAAAAAAACATGTTTTTATTAAAAATGGAATTATATTAGCCTTGCACTTCTTTAAATCAGTTATATAATCTACAGTTTTTCTAATAAAAATCGCTTTTTTGTTTGGTTCTTATCAATTCTTGTGCCGGAAATCGCAAGTTTTTTGTAAAGTTTTCAATAATACTCTAGTTTTGATTGAAATTTCGTGGCGAAAAGATGTTATTCGGGTGTGATAAAAAAAATTATCGTGAATAATATAAAAAATGTGATTGTGCTTGATGGATCCTGGAGAAGAGATTAATAAACTGGAAGCAGGTTTGTTTCTACGCAATGAAGGCAACGTGGGACAGGAGGCAAAGGTTAGTGGATTTTTAAAACTTACTAAATAATTGTCAAAACATAATTTTTTGTTTAATAAGCAAAGAAACTTGCTTTATACAGTCTTTTTTCAAAAAGATATATAAAAGATATATATTTATTTTTTCTATAATGGAAAATATAAAATTTAATTATTGTTATTTTTTTAACAGTAAACTAATGGTTTAATTAAAATCTTTCTGTTTTTGTTTATTTATTAGAGTCAATAATAATTCACTCTTTATCAACTTTTAACCAATCAGGGATGTTTTTTTCTAGTTCAACTTTTTATTGACGTCATCATTGTCATACATGACAAATAACTTAGCAACAAGTTTTATTTGTATTTGAATATACAGTGTGAGTCAATAGAAGAAATAAACAGAACAACAAGGTTGTTATGAGATTGTTTGTAAACTTTAAGTTTTTATGGCAAATGCTTTGCAAAAAGAAATATTTAGAAAACGTATTGGTAGCAGAATCTTTCTTTTTTAATCTTATTAATGGAAACATTTGCAGTGATTGGTGTTAAATGTATATTAATCACTCTTAACTTTGTTTGGCTTCGCGTAAGTGCATGAGGAGCGTATCAAACTCTGACCCTTGGTAATTCGTCATTAAGGAGTTAGTTATAATAGTGTTTCTTATAACTTCAAATTACTTATTCGATTCTCTTCTTTTTATTCTCTTTTGTTTATAATTATTATTATTTCTAATGGCGCTACCAACATTAAAACTTTTTGCACAAAATTAATTTATTTGAACTCAATTCAAGTTCTAAATGTTGCGCAACTAATTATTCTTCGTCAATCATATCTTGATGCAAAATAACTGCATTTTCTCTAAATTATTAGTGTTATTTGTTATTTTTTTTATACTGTAATTATTACCCTAGATGAGCATGTTGTCTACCATCAAAGCAACACACAAATCCTTTATTACAGTAAACAATTGAAGGTTAACAATTAAAAACAACGTGTGCCACCCCTTAATTTTTATTTATCTAAATAGAAATTTATTTAATCTCTCCACACGCTGCAATGGTGACTTTATCCGTTGGTGTTCCACTTTTGCTCCCACACCTCTCCATACGCTTTACAACATCCGCTCCAGTGATTACATGTCCAAATACAACATGTTTTCCATCTAACCAATCAGTTTTGCCGGTACAAATAAAAAATTGGGATCCATTTGTATTGGGTCCGGAATTCGCCATTGATAGTGTTCCGGATCCAACATGTTTCAATTCAAAATTTTCGTCGGCAAACTTACGCCCATAGATTGATTTGCCTCCAGTACCATTGTGGTTTGTAAAATCGCCTCCTTGACACATCTACATTTTTGTTAAGTGTGATTTTATCTTATAAAGTGGAAACTGTCGAAAATGTTATGTCAACTATATAAAAAAACAATTCATTCTATCATAAAAAAAGACAATCATCAACAAATTGTTACTATTTACTTTATTTACCCAATTTGATATAGTTGACCAGACAAAAACAAACAAAATTATTTAACAATAAGGATACAAAATCTGGAATAATCCTATGAAACGTACTTCCTTGAAACCCATAGCCTTTCTCGTGCGTACATAAGCACCGAAAATTTTCAGCCGTTCTTGGAACAATGTCCGCTCTCAACATCATTGTTATTCGTCCAATTTCCGTCTTGCCAATTTTTATATCAAAGTAAACTTGTGGATTTTTAACTTTTTTCGGATCATTTTTATCATCATTCGCCTACAAATTATAATTAATTAATAATTTCAATTAAGATTGATCAATTTTCTTACTTTTTCCTCGGTATCTTTGGTTTCTGAATCACCAACCGATTTTCCAATTGTTTCGCCGGCGTGTTGCTGTAGCCATGTATCTTCGGACCAAACAGGCCTCGTAGAACCTTCTTTGATGCGTTGTGGTTTTGCCAAATTTACTCTAATCGTTCGACCAAAAAGTTCAGAATCATTCTGTAATAAATTAAAGTAAACATTCAAAAAAACAAATAAGAATCATAAAATTGCACTATAATAGCGTTTCTCCAATGGCGACGTCTCGTATTATATAAAACTTTCTCGTTTTTCTGATATTTGAGTAGCTTTAATAAAGTTCTACGAAATTGAATGCCAAAGTAATAAATTGGCTGCAGTTTGCGGTGTTGTCAGCATTTAGCTGAATTTAAGATTGAAATTGAAAAAATCCAAATAATATTAAGATAATTCTATTCAAGATGGCTTTATTATTAAGGATCATTTATTTAAAATAAAAACAACTCCTTTTGTTGAAGATATGTATTCTTTCTTTAGATGTTTAGCCAATAAGTCAATTTGACAACACCGCATAAAATTGACGTCTGAAGTCACTAATAATTTTTCTATGATCACCCTGTATGATAACGTCATTTATGTATCACATTTTTATGTGATCTCACTGTATATAAAATACTAAAAAAATATACCATATTGTCCATCGCTGCAGCGGCATCTTCAGCGCTTTCAAACTCCACAAATGCGAAGCCCCTGTGCTTTTCCGTTTCATAATCTAAAGGAATTTGAATATCTATAATGTCACCAAATGGAATAAAAGCAGCATTCAAAACTTTTTCATCAACTTCTTCAGCAAGACCTCCAACATAGACTGTTCGTTTTGAATTAACACTCATTTTATAAATTTAATAACAAGACAAACGTCGGCAACTATATTTATAGGTTAGAGTAAACATAACCTCAAAAATTAATTTATTTCTGTTATCTGTCAAAACTTTGACATTATTGAAAATATACAGACTAATCAGTTAACATTTAACAAATTTAAGTTAATTTAAAAAAAGCTTATCAATCATTTCTAGAACAGAAAACTATAAAATTTTTGAAAAAAAAAGCGTTTTAGGTAATCTAGCATAATACCTCTCTGGATGACTACATGATAGTCGAAACGGCCTTTAAAATTTTTTTTGGAATTGTTCAAAGTTGTGTTAATAAAAACTATTTTTTAATAATTACAACACCTTTTTGTAACATTTTAACACAATTTATTAGTCTATAAGTTAGAATTTACAGACTATTTCCATTTTGAAAAACAAGTTTGTACGGTCAGACCTTTGTTAAAAAATCTTGCGTCTATAATAGAATATATTATCTAGAAATAGAATAATAATTTTAATTAACACTTTGAGAAGTCTGCATGACTGAGTTTAGATTTTTTTTCACATTTCTTGTTTTTTAAAGTCATCAAAACGGCTGAGGGACATAGGGCGTGGTCTGTGCAGTAATGTAGAGCAGTCCATTTGAACACAAAAGAGGAGACGTAAAATCAGCTGTATTTTGATTTGTAAAATGATGCCAGCAGTTTTTTTCAATTTAAGAATGTTTTCAGTATATATTATTAATAAAAAATTAACTCGCATTGAGACCACGCCCCATGTCCCTTAGCTGTTACGCTGACTATAATAGCCATGATGTCAAGCTATAATATATTTTTTCTAGAGAAGCTTGGCTGTCCCTGCATACCGCATGAAATTTGCTGCTTTGTCTAGTATTCATTTTTAAAATAGAATGTACAGTCACATAATAAAAAACATTTTTTGTAGAATACAAAATATAAATCTAGAATACAAAAAAAAATTGACATTTGCTATTATGCAATGAAAAAAAATTGGCTGCAAGATAAAAATAATAAAAAAGACATATCATTACAATATTTATTAAGACAACTCTTAAAATTACATAAACAAAATGAACTCAAATAAAGAATTCCATCTCCAAATTACACTCACATCTTATGTAATCACCGACTTCACTGAAGCTAAGTAATATATTTATTTAAATTCAATTCTAAACAAAATGATTCAATAAGATCGATTTAAAGAAACATTAAAATTCATATAAAGATTATAAATTAAATACTAGTAAAATATATTCATATATCATAAACACAATAAACTAAAGTAAAAAGCAAAAATAACGGAAAATCCGTCAAAATCTATCTGAAAATTAAATCATCCATTGTAAAATAAAGATCCAGATAATGATTATCTATCTCTTGTAATTATTATCTATAAAATTATTAGATTTCGCATTGCACCAATCTTTGGGGAATAATCTTTATTAAACCGTGCTTTTTAGAGTGGCGATCTACCACTAAAATAATTTTTACAACTGTTAGAAGAGAAGGTAAAATATCTTATACTATTTATGAAAATATAAAAAATATTTTTCTCGTTACAATAATTTCAAAAATGTAAAACATTTTACATTCAATCTTATTAATCGACGATGAAAACGAAAAAAAAGTTTGTACCATTGATACTTAACAAAGTTAGTTTGTTTTTTCTTTTTTAATTTCCCGCTTCTAAGAGACACCTTATTATATAAATTAACTTTTCTCCAATTTTATTTTGCAAAATTGGTCTGACACTCTGCACTCGTCCAATTCTCCACAAGAAGTTTATTTATTGGATTTAACGCCGCTTCAGTGCTATCCAGGATATGTTGCCGTAATTGCTGCTTAGTAGCCACAATGCTCTGCAAAAAAAAAAAAAAGTTCAAAACCGATTTTATCTGTCAAAAACCCAGCCACGCATAACACAAAATAAAAAAAATAATAAAAAAAAAAATTAGTACACATACCTGGCACGATTTATTCGTTAGAGAATTGATAAGTGATCTATATTCTTCTTGATATTTTTCTGGCCAGCATAACTTTGTCACCAATCCTTTTCTGCAGGCATCGTCCGCTTCAACAGTTTGACAGGAGTACAGCAATTCGCCAGCCTGAAAAAGAGTTAATCATTTGATACATTCGTTGTTATCAATATAGAGTTTCTGTAACTTACCAATCCATGGCTATTTAGAAATGGTACAGTTAACAAGAATCCAGCTTCCGGAATACATCCAAGCTTTGCATATGGCGTTCTAAATGTTGAATTGTCGCTAGCAATAACCATATCAAATAATGGTAACATCGTAACGCCTAAGCCAACACATGCACCCTGTATTCCTGCGACTAAAACTTTAGGAAAATGTAAAAGACATCGTAAAAATTCCCTAAAAAAAAATAAATATAATACAAACCACATAAAAAAAATTATTGACATACTTGACAAGTGCTGCCAATTCCGTTGCTTTTTTCTTTAAGATACTCTCACTTTCGTCAACAATTTGTGAATAATTCAAACCGTCACAGAAGCAATCTTTGCTATCACTTATAATTGACACCACATGACATTCATCATCCTTCCCCAATTCTTTCAATGTCAAAATAAGTTGTTTTAGCAATGGTTCTGTCAAAAAATAATTACCATCAGTGCTAAGTAATTTAATTGTAGCATGTTTATTTCTTTTAGTAAGCATAAAATCTTTATTTTGACTTAAACTTTTTTCAACATTATTAACTTTGGCATCATCGACAGAATTATTATTATTCTTCGAAACATCTTTTGTCGTTTGCTGTTTACCAGCATCAGTTTTTTTCGTTTTTTTACGAGGCGGTTGCTCGATGGCGGATGATTTTCGCTTGATACCTTCAAGTGTTAATTCATCTCCACTCGAAAATGAACTACTTGAATGCCGTCGAATAATACGAGAAGCTTCAGCTGCATTATAACCGGGCGAAGCTGGTGGTGTGCTACGTGTTGAATCTTTCGATTTCTTTCTTTGTAAATTTGGAGAAGAAATATCTTTTTTCGGAAGAAATACTTCTTTTTTTGCTGGTGAAGGACCTTCTTTTTTACGTAATGTAATTTGACCATCTTTACTGCTAGTATGATGCTGTAGCAGCTCATTTTTAATAACATCAGTTTTGCTCATCAATTCTTTATGTGCTTTATCTAAATTAATAGTCGGCTTGGCACTTTTCTTTTTCCCTTGAAGCATTTCTTCGGTTGTGTTTACATCATATAACATATTAACCGCACCTTCGTCCATTAATAGCCTATCGATTTCAGTTAATCGTCTCCAACGTTTCGGTGCTGAACTCTTCGGAGATTGTAATTCTTTCTTCAATTTCTTTTCAGGACTTTTGTCTTGTTCAATCTTCTTTTCGGTGGGTCTTCCAACACTTTTTGATACTGTCGCTTCTGATTTTTTCTCAATATTTTTTTTTGCATTCAACTGATCATTCTTCTTCTCTTCTTTTGGAGGTCTTCCCACAGGTCTTACATCACCCCTCGTAGTTGATCGAACAGGACTTCTAAAAGGAATTTCATCATCAGGATCCCATATTACCTTTTTTTTAATAACTCGTGAACTTTTAGTGACATAAACAACAGGCTTATCTTCCTCATGTCTCAAATTTGTAACAACAACTACAGGTTTTTTCTGTGACAATATTGGTAGCTCTGTTTCCGTTGATTTTCTTTTTCGTGTATACGTTTTCAAAACAGTACCAGTTTTAAGTCTTGGCTCCAACTCAGCTTGACTTTTTTTATCAGTTAATTTTGTAATATGTGTAATTTTTTGTGGAATTTTACTTGATGGTCCATCTTGTTTAGCTTTTTCATTTGTTTCGGTTTTCGATTTTTCCTTTGATGTTTCTGCTTTAGTAGCTACCTCTTTTGGTACTGAATTTGTATTTTCCATTTTTGATTTTTCTGTTCTGACAATTTCATTTGAAGATGTTTCTGCAGTATCTTCAGCTTGTGCTGCATCTTTCTTGATTTCATTTTCTTTTTTTCTATTTTCTTCATCGCGACTTTTAAAGAATTTCTTTTCGGGAGTTGGAGAAAGATTCGGTAGTTCGCTTAATTGTTTCAAAGCAATTTCTCTTTCAGTCTCTTTACTCATTTCTTTCTTACCAAATTGTTGTTTTGGTGATGGAACAACATCATCTTCACCTTCCAAAATCGCTAATAAATCAGAATTATCTTGAATTTCTTGTGTGCTATTTAGGCTAGCCGAACTTGAACTAGTCGATTGTAAATTTTTCTTTTCAGCATTTTCTTTATCAACTGGTATTAGTTTTTTCGCCAGTCGCTGTGTCAATCTTCGGGCGAACATTACATCACCACTATTAGCATTATTTTGCTCTTGTTTTACTTTAAATCTCTCCATTATTTCTTTTTCAATATCTTGTTTCGATACAATTTGACTGGTTAGATTCCTATAAGGTACTTTCACGCCAAGCCGTGGTTTTGGCATTGTACGTCCACCATTTGATACACCTTCTGTTGGTTTACTAATATCCCGACCTAAAACATGAAGCGGAATATCTGTAATCGGTTTTCTGCCTCTCGGCTTTTTCGGTTTTGGTTTTGGTGTATCCTCATTTCCATCTAATGGATCGTCAACACTTTCATTTGTTTGGTCAATATAATAAACTTCTTCGCTATATTCACTTTTATCGTCGTCAATTTGTTCAATTGTTATTTCAGTTTGTGTTTGATCCGGATTTATTATAACCACTGTTTCGGTTGTTAACGAAGCAGCGGAACTCGTTTGAGCTAGATGCTCTTCGATTGTCTCATGAGTTTCAACCTGAAATCAAAAAGTAAAATTATGAGCTTTTCATAAACAAATTTATACATATACTACTATTATCGTAGTTAGATCAAATATATTTTATTTAGGATGTATCTAGTGTCCATAACCTACTACAGCGCGCCCAAGCAAACATGAGCCTCGGAAAATATGCGATCAAACACATTAATAAATATCTAATTTTAAGATAATCAACGCACTAACCTCAAAATAACCTTAACCATAAAATAAGCAAAAATTCAACACTGCCATACTATACAATCTAGTTTCAACAAACAAACATTACTAAAAAATATAGCAAAGTAGAAACAGTCATATTCTGATTTTTATTTTCTTGTAACAATCTCCATGTTTTCCAAAAATCACATCAAAATTTCTAAACTGGCCTTCAACTAATTATAATTGTTTTTTAATTATTTTTATCTTTCTATTCTCTTAAACTTTGTACTATATATCTTGGCAACTAGTAGCCTCATTATATTGACTTTTGCAAACAATTCTATTATCATTGATCCATTCTTATCGATGATTTGTATTTTGATTATTTTCTTTCAAAGATATAACAGCTAAAATCCGTAAGTTAACAATTAATAATGACATTGACATTTAACGTAATTATCCTTTTGGCAGTCACATATACCAACCTTTAAAAAAAACGTCATGCTTTTATAGATTAAGGCTCCAAATCGAAAACATTAAAAAGCTTATGATAGACTCAAATTTGGTAAAACAAATCTTTAGAGTACTCACCTCGTCAGCTTCAACAACAGTATATTCTACACCTTCAACAACAGCGACATCTTCAGATTTAAACGCTGCAACATCCTCGTGTACATCTTTTGTAGACATCTCAAGAACATGATCATCGTGTATTAATTCTTCTTCAAGTGACGATTGAGAAACGTCAACAATTGGATCAGTTTCCATTAGAGTTTCATTATGCTCTTCATGCTGCACTGAATTATACTCCATATTAGCCTCATCCTGAATTTCATGAAAGTCCGTAACTTCTTCTTGTTGAATTTCAATGATGTCAGATTTTTCCCCCTCGGTTGTCTCTTCATTT
Source organism: Lagria hirta (assembly GCA_947359425.1). NCBI lineage: Eukaryota > Metazoa > Arthropoda > Insecta > Coleoptera > Tenebrionidae > Lagria > Lagria hirta. The sequence continues at coordinate 31,518,180 of OX375797.1, forward strand.
GTAATTGTAAAGCTACTTTCTTCAATTGACACTCCAACAGCATCTTCTGCTATATGAGAAGCCGTTTGAGGTTCTTCGATCACTTCTTCGGGGAGCTTAGCAGTTTCTGTGTGAGATGTGACCTCTTCAGCAACAGTGTCCATTTCATCACTAAAACTACTTTCAGCTGGTTTACCCGATTCTTTAAGTTCCTGAGAAACCTCCATCATAGCTTCAGTAGTCTCAATTCCAGAATTAATCAGGTCTAATTGTGCGCTACTAGATTCATTTATTACAAGTTGATCAGCTGGTTGAGTAACTTCATCTTCATCCTCAGCAACTTCGGCAGTAATTTTCTCCCAAGAAAGCTCTTGATTTTCACCATGAATTTTTGATACAGTGTCTGAAAGTTGGGGAGCACTCACAATTTCATTTTTTAAAAGATCTCCGGCCACGATTTCAGAAGCTTCCACGAGTGACACCAATCCATTATTTACATCGGCAGACGGTGAAACTGCGATGGACTCCATCGTAAACACTGAAAATAATATAAAAATCCACTTAATAATCGAATGCCCAACCACGGTTATGTTGAAAAAGTAAACAAGCATTACGAGAACCAAACAATTAATTACCTTAATATATTAGATAATATTTCCTCTGTCGAGATTCCAGTTAAATCAATAAAAATGTATAAAATATAAAGGAGAAATCAATCAACAATTTTCGTCAACATTTATCACTTACACTTCATAATAAATCTATTAACTTTGATAAAAACGATGCTATGCGTCCATTAGGTACCACAACTTAACGATACGCCATCTTGCATTCACGGAAACGTCATCAACAAACTAAACAATCTGTCGACTGTCAAATTAAATTAACTAATGAAAAAATTGAATTTAATCTAGGCTTATTCGGATTGGCTCTTAACAACCCGGCAAAGTTTAAAATTTTATAAATATGTAATGAATAATTGATAGATTTATTAATTATGAAATATCGTAATCGATTGTTAATTTAAAAAAAGAAACTGTTTGAAGCCTATTTAACTAGGCTTATATTTAAGAACGCAAAGCAAGGTCAACTTAAATATACAGCGTGATCATGCTTATTTGCAAATGTCATTTTATTTTAAATTTCTTAAATATTTCCAAGACAGTTTTTGTCTTAAAAAGTGTAAGACATTTTTATATAATTATTAACAAAATTTACATTTTTTTAAAAACTTTGACATAATTTTTCTAACCTTAAAGCGGAAATGTTTAAATTCCTAGAGCTATTTCAAATTAGATATAAAATTAATTTTTTTTTTAAATTTTGAATTTGCTTATAAAGTTACTTTACCGATTTACAAATGATTTGCATATAATAAGCCTAATTACACAAACATGAACAACAAAAATTAAAACGCTTGGCAACTAATAGCAAAATATTTCTAAACTTTTTATCACATTGAAAAAAAAACACTGTATAAGTATACTTAAAAAAATTGTTTTGACATTTGTAGTTTGTAAAACGTTAAAAATTTAAGAAAAACAAACAAATTAAAATTAAAAAATGATAAATTTTTATTAATAAACAAGTTTTGACAATAATAAACAATAAATGCCAATCAAAATTGCCAACACTTTTAAACTTCTAGTAATATATTCATTTTTTTGGCTGAAGCTGTCATTATTATGTCATTTTTGTCAGTTTTGCTTACTATCAGTTGTCATTTATTTATCTGTCACTTGTCAGAATAAAGTAATGTTAATGTGACAGTTTATCAAATAAAGAAATAATCGCAGAAGTTCGATGTGATAGTATTCTTTTGCTAATAATGGACATACATCGTGGCAATTCTCCAGAGACTGAAGACGAAACGCGCAATTTAACTGCTCCGTCATGTTGTCATGGCACCAATCCCAAATCGCTTCTTCCCGAAGAAAAAATGCGGCGAAAGCTCCAATTTTACTTCATGAACCCCATTGAGAAATGGGAAGCCAAAAAGCGTTTTCCGTACAAATTCGCCGTTCAGCTGATCAAGATAATTCTGGTAACAATCCAATTGTGTTTGTTCGCCTACAATCGATACAATCACGTCAATTACACATGGGACAATAGAGTGTCATTTTCTCATTTATTCCTCAGAGGATGGGATGCAAGCCGAGAGATTCAAGCATATCCTCCAGCTGTGGGGCCTTTGGCCGTCTACAAAATTGAAGACTTTTTTCATACGATTGATTATGCCTATGCAGGGTATGCTAATTTAAGCGCTGCTGTGGGGTCCTATTCGTACGCCACTGAGGATAATACAATGACCGATATGAGGCTTTGTCTGAAGCATTATAAAAAAGGTATCATATTTGGCTTTAATGAATCATATGTATTCAATGCTGAAATAGTCGAAACTTGTGTAAATATATCGGCAGAAAAACCAGATGCCTCACTGAATTCGAAACAGTATTTACATCATTTAAATATAAATTTCTCAGCTTTAGTAACAGCTGTCTTAAGTTTTTCACTTAAAACAGTTGATTTTAAGACAGCCGGACGGATATCGCCACCAAATTGTTATCGATTTGATATTGATATTATTTTTGATAATGAGGATCATGATGGACAGATGTTGTTGTCGTTAGACGCAAATCCTGTTCGATTATTGTGCAAAGGGGACGTGGAATATGTAACAGATGATGAAATTGATTCGATATTACAAAGTATATTGAATTATTTTGTCATTTTTATATGTGTTACGTCACTGCTTTTGTGTAGTAGAGCTGTCTGGCGTGCACAGCAATTGAAAAATACAACAAATACATTTTTTATTCATAATTTTGGTCGACCTTTGAGCCAAAAAGATAAGAACAAATTTTTAAATTTATGGTATATTATGATTATTATTAATGACGTGCTTATTATTGTCGGTGCGTCGATTAAGGAGCAAATTGAAAGGAAAGAGTTTACCAGTAATCAATGGAATGTTTGTAGTTTGCTGCTTGGATTAGGTAATTTATTAGTTTGGTTCGGAGTTTTACGATATTTAGGATTTTTCAAAACTTATAATGTTGTGATTTTAACACTTGAAAGGGCAGCGCCTAAAGTTGCACGATTCCTGTTATGTGCCCTTCTTATTTATGCTGGATTTACTTTCTCCGGCTGGTTGATTTTAGGACCTTATCATTTGAAGTTTAGATCTTTAGCCACCACCTCCGAATGTCTTTTTTCCCTAATAAATGGCGACGATATGTTCGCCACTTTCTCAATTATGTCAAATAAATCTCCGATGCTTTGGTATTTTTGCAAAATTTATCTATACTCTTTTATTAGTTTGTACATTTATGTGATTTTAAGTCTGTTTATTGCTGTAATTATGGATGCATTTGATACTATTAAATTGTACTATAGTGAAGGCTTTCCGAAAACTGAATTACAAATGTTTATGGGCGATACAAATATTGAAGACTTCTCCAGTGGGGTTTTTCGGGCTGCATCTAATGAGAGTATAGGGTTAATGAAAGATCTGTGTTGTTGTTGTAGTAAAATACACAAAACCTATTCGAGTTTATCGAGAGCCAGTTTGACAACAAACGAATCTCGACAAGGTTCTATAGCTGTATAAAGATTCATTTAATTGAACATCCTGTATAAAGAGATTTGTATATAGTAAATATTTTGTACATGTTTTTAATTAACAAATTGATGTTTGTTAACATTGTTTACGCTTATTTGTATATTTATCGTTGAATAGACGTAAAATGTCTTTTTGATCCGATTTATGTGATTCCAAACGAATTGTCACTTTTCTGGAAAATTTGAATAAATGTTAGAGTTTTTAATTTGTTTTTTTTTTCTCAACCTATGTCGTCAAATAATTCCTTTTAATAGTCTGTTTTATTTGAACAGATTTTTGCTATTCATTTTCATCTACATTGTACATTGCGTTATATTGAATGTAGTTCGATTATTAAACTGATTTTGGTAACATTTAGCTTTGTTATATTGGTAACAGCTGACGTTCATACGGTTTATTATATGACATGGGGATCGGGGGTCAAATCGCAACCGAGTGAGATTTGATTATTTTCGGCGAAGCTTATAAAAATAAATAATATAATCGAATAAAGTTGCACACATATTTATTTACTATTTACAATCAACACTATATAATGGACGTTTACACTTATTCATAACGACTAGATAAACTTTGAAGTTTGTTAAACATATTTACGCTTATTGTAAATAAAGCTTTATGCCTCAATAAGCGTAAAGGGTCTTTTTTTTTTCAGGTCACATACATCATAACTAATAATTAAAATAACAAAGAAATCACATGAGTAATGGAGAAATATGCAATAAGTTTTTACGCTTTTTTTTTTATGAAAATATCAAAGGTCTTTAAAACATTAATTGACAATACTCTGGTTGATTTGTTTGCCGCGCTCTGCCCCAGTCAGCGTTTGTGGGTGTTGACATTTAGCGAAACCTAACATAGTGGAGAGCAAGACAAACCAATCACTTAACTACTAGGGTTGCCTACTTAAGACAAGTTCAAATAGAAACTGTTTTTCATATATTAGATTAACGAACACGGCTGGCTAGGACCATTCTATACATACAATGTTCTCAAATCGAGACGAGTCAGCAAGTCAAAATGTTAAAGAGTCTGAGTAAGAAGATGTTTTGACACTCTGACTAGTTTCTTTAAATAAAAACTAAGTAACACCACTAGAATAAAGATTTCTATAATTGTAAAAATAGATTTGTTGTACAATAATAAAATTAGTACCACAGTGGAGTCATTATGTTTACTTAAGACTAGATGAACTGAGACTAAAAGAGTAAGATGTACAATTACATAGACCAAATCCACCGGCTTCTTAATTAATACTAGTCTATCTACTGTTTAAGAACCCTATTATACAAGTCAGCCCTAATGATATCTTGGGTTAAAACGTCAAAATCCATAGTAGGTGCGCTTAAGTGATAGACAATCTACTTGGTTTAATAAAATAAATAACTTAAGCTAAACTACAAAATAGTGTAGAAGACGTCAGTGGCCCCAATAGTTAAATATTAAGCGCTTTAAAAGTTAAGTTTTTCATCAGTCGTAGATTGGAAATACAATTTTCCTTGGTCATTTAAAATGTCTTACAAATAATGCCTAAACTGTTTTCCAAAAAGTCTGCCGTTTTGTAAAAAAAAACAACAGCCTTGATCTCAAAAAAAAGGCGAGTTTCACTTTTATTCTGGTCCCAATTTGAGCTTTTTGTTTCATTGTATAACATATGACATCTGCAGAATTCTTTTCGTTTCGCAACATTGTATAAGCATATGTAGTGAACTAATATAAGCTGGCATATAGGCTACCCAAGTGATGGGAGAGCTTAAATGTTTCCAAATACAAAAGTTAGATTAAGATATACCCGGCAGTAAATTTTATTTCACTAATCCGAAACTATTTGACACCTGAAACCACAGTTATAAATTAAAAAACAGTTATTGGAGACACTTCTCTTCAATCACAATAAAAAGTTGTACAAATTTAACCTAAAGTGAAATCAATCATCTATTTTTTTATTATATAATGAGTACAATTTTTGGAAAATTTTAGTATAGATTTATTGCGAAAGTACCAAAAATTGAACAAAAAACTCAATATAACGATGTTTAGTAAAATTTCATTTTATCCAATCTAAACTTATTTCTCATTTTTACGATTTTCACGTTCATTACGATTTGAACAAAACACCGAAAATTAGCCAAAAATGAGCATTTTTCCCAAATAAATGAGTAATGTAGACGTTTTGCCCTTATTAAGGCTCATTAGTCACCCATAATACAAAAAGCACTAATTATTGTAACATTGTAAATTAGAAACTTACAATCTGAAATATTTTACAAATACATAATGTTTTTTAGTGAACCTTGAATGCAAATGGTGAAAACAAAAGTACCTTCAAAACTAATTAAAACAATTAGAACGATTACGTCGTAAAAACTGTATTTTCCATTCTATATGTCAAGGTCTTTAACCAAAAAAATTAAATTCAATGGACTGCCTAAGTGATGACGTATAGAAATGAGCTTAAATGTCTCCAAATACAAAAGCTTGATAGCAAATTTTTTGTAATAGTATAGCCCAATTTATCAAAAACAAGTACTATTGGCCCCGCTTTCTTATTTATTTGAAAACATTAATTCCCCACTCCTTGGGTTGTGACGTCAAGTCTATCGTTAGTTATGCCGTTATTGGCTTGTTTTAGTACATATGCTTATACAATAAATATGGTTGTGCCATTGGATTCAGTATATGTATATTTTCGATATCAACCACTAATAACTAACCCTCTAACTCATCTTGAACTTGTTCGATACTTTTCCCTTTAGTTTCAGGTACAATTAGATAAATAAAAAGTCCTCCCAATAATGACGTAATAGCAAAACCATAAAATGTACCATCCTCCCCAATCGAATGACTAACTTCTAAATAAAATTTCGTAACAATAAACGCTAAAAACCAATTAAATGTACCAGCTGCTGAACTAGCAACACTTTTAACTTCTGGCGCAAAAATTTCGGATGATATCATCCAAGGAATCGGACCCAATCCAATTGAAAAAACAATAACAAAAATACATAATGAAACAATTGGAAGGAAACCAAGATGTTTTAAAATTATAGGATCGATTGCAGTGCGATGTTTTAAAGTGAAAAAAATTGCTAAGAAAAAGCTGGATATAAACATAACTAAGGATGAGATCAGAAGTAGAATTTTACGGCCTTTTTTATCGATGATTAGCGAAGAGGCAAAAGTGGCTAAAGCTTGAAAAGCACCTACAAGAATAGCAGCCGTATTAGCGTCTAAACTAACACCAGATGCCTTAAAAATATCACTCGTATATAAAATAACTGCATTAATACCACTAAATTGTTGGAAAAACATTAACGCAAAAGCAATAATCGATGCTTTCCAAACGGCTTTTCTTTTAAATGTATCTGAAATCGAAACTGTATTTCCTAAACTTTCCTTCAGCATTCCTTCAATTTCTCTTAATTCTGCTTCACTATTATGCTCCGGTCCTCTTAATCTAATCAATGCTTTTAAACCTTCATTGTATAATCCCCTTCGTAACAAATAGACCGGTGTTTCTGGTTGAAATGAAAAAAGCACAACAAAAAATATCGGAAGTGAAGCACAAAAAAATGTATAATTAACCGGTGTTAGAAATTTTCCAAATGTATAGGCCAAAAAAATACCGATAGTAACCATTAATTGGAAATAGCTACCAACTGTCCCCCGTATTTCGCTTTCTGCAATCTCACTGGTATACATGGGGGCTGCCACACAACTCGCTCCAGCAGCCATACCAGTTATTAATCTTCCTAAATATATCATTATTACCGATTTTGCAAATAATATCAGTGACCAACCGACAATAAAAGGTAGTATCAAAAAAAGTAAAGTCTTTTTTCTACCGATTAAATCACATAAAAATCCTGTTGGTATACACATTGTCATTCCTCCTAATGTGACGAATGATCCAATCCATCCCATTTGGCTCTTATCCACTGTAATGTTGTGGAAATTCCCATTCTCCATATCGCTTAAAATTGGTGAAGTCCATCCTAAAACAGCTCCTGCTGATAACGCTGATAAGGTAGCTGTAGAAGGAATTAATTTATAAAAAAGTGTTTACAATTTTTTTTAGTTCACTTTTTGCCTTTTATTATGTAACGATTTTCATTAAATCAACACAATAATCTAATTTCATTGATTTTGTGAATGTCACATCACAAAATATTGTGTAAATACAATGTCTACATGGGCTATATAAGATACAAAAAATTTTCAAGTTGGCATAAACAAACTAATTACTAAAAAACAGTCAATAGAATGTTAGGTTGGTAGTACCTAGTATGCCATACCGATCTGTATGTTTATAATTTTGTTAATTTATTTATTGTTTTCACATTAAGGATCTGTATTCTTATTTTGAAAATCATTACTAGCCCAGCCCAGGGACGGCAACATTATATATTATATAGAGACCCCAAATTAATACCAACTTATAACCAGAAACCCTAAAGTTTCGACAATAATAAATTTTATAAAATGAAATTTTCTCAAACTAGTCGCAGTATATTTTGAAATCTATCAAAAAACTATGTGCCAGTGTATAAAGACAATAAAATTTATAACAGATAACAATTTACTAATGTTCAATAAACAGAAAAGATGAGCTGAGGTCGATAAAGAAAATTAAGTGATCTCATCGTATTATAAGCCCCATTGACTTTTTACAAATAGTCTTAAATTTGATCATATCCAAGCATTAGCTAGAAAACAAACAACTGTAGGGCTTATATTATTTATGCGCCGTATAACTTTACTACAGCCCTAAATAAACCCCCATATAATAAATAATGTACAACAAATTGCCACGCAAACATTTTCTAATTAATAAAAAATTGATCGAATGACGTAGCAGGGGGGTGGTATTACCTGTTAACGCGGCAACATATTGTGGGAATTTTTTGGATCTCCCACTAGGCTCGTCTTGTTGTGATGCATCCTCAAGCTAAGAATAGATGGAAATTATTAATCTATTTAATTAATAAAATAGAAGAAAATGATCTTACTATTTCATTTTCATTGTAATGTTGACTATCGGATGATGTTGAAGCACCAGCATTTTCTCCATAAAGTAAAGCTTCTCTAGCTTGATGATCCATCTTGGTAATTAGACCAATCTCTATTGTTTAAAATAAAAGATTCTATAATCTATAATTCTTATACACTTTCATAACAATTTTGTGCCAATTTGTTTGTTTTTGAAATATCAAACCGATAATGATGACATTTGACAGATGACAAATGAAACAAGTGACAGTTGACGTAAATTTCCATTTTTAATTTGGTTGATAACCTGCCATAAATTTGGTTAGGTTGGAGGCAATGAGATTCTGGTGGACAACAAAAGACATTTTAACTATATCAATAATTTAGGTTAGATTGATTTTTATTAAAACTACTATTATTAAATTTTACTTATAATTACAGTAAAATCATAAGAGGTTTGTCATTCTGAGATGAAAATTTTGTGTCACAGAATCATATGTAATTGAATAAATAAATAAATTTGATTGAATTTTATTTGCAGATCGTTAGTTTCTTGGAAGCTATAAGATGTTTTTGTGTATACAATCAATTTATTTTTTTAATGGCACAATTAATTAAACTTGCGTCAGAGATTTCTTAATTCATAATTGGCGGATATGTCATCTGTCAACATTAAGTTCAACCAACCTTAAAGATGCAAAATCACTTTTAATAATCCTTGTTACATACAACCGTTGAGTGAGAAGTTTTCACTCAACGATACAACATTAAAAAGTGATTTTCCTAAAAGTTTTTAATTTTTTTTGGCATAAATTATTAAGTATAATATTGAATAATGCTTTCTTACAATCGTAAACAATAAAGTTTTTTTTATATTGATCAAAAACAATTTTAAAGTTTTTTCAAATTTAATTATTGGAACTTTTGTTTAAAGAATTTTTTTGTTTTCTAATTTATTAACATTCTGCTTATTTGGTATCTGATTTTAATATGGCAAATCAATTTCTAGAATAACTTTTTTGTCGAAAAATCAATAATAATATTTTTGCCTTTTTAGAAGGTATTTTTTTTTGAAGGTATTTTTTTAGCGAATAATTGGAGCTATATTTGACTAATGAAATTAAAATAAAAGCAAAACTTTTTTTTTTATCCAAAAAATTCACTTTTCTTCAATTTTTTTTCTATTATGTAAATCATAATTACTAATTTTTGTGGAAAGTTTTATTAAAGTTGTCATATTATATAAAACTAGCTAGAGCAACAAGCTTGAAACCGGTATTGCGCTATGAAGTTTTAAGTTTGTGTTTCTTGCACTGTTTCAATCTATAATTCAAAGTTTTATAAAAGCTATCTATACAAGATATTTTATTTTTCGACAAAAGACGACTTTATACATTTTCAGATGTTATTCTGAATTTAAAACAAATAAACATGTCTGTTGTAGATGTATACATTTATTTTGAATATGTTTAAAGTTTGTCAGGCGGCTGAAGCCTGCAGCAAATTATAAAAACATCAGTGATGGAAATTGTGAAAGAGTAAAATAACTACAAAAATTTTCTTTTCAATTCAATTTTGAATGAAGAAAAGCATTTTAAGCTTAATAAACATTTATTAATTTCAGATAATCTATATTATATAGAGTAAAGACAATCTTGATTAACTTATCAAAAAGCATTCGATTTCAGCATTTTAGCTATTTGAATTTTAAAAAGTAAGAAAAAGAGCATAAAAAAGATGTTTTTTTTGTAATTTTGGTTCAAAAATAAGTCATTATTTTGTTAAAATTTCATCTATCTTTTTAATATTAAAATTTTTTTTTACTTATATTATAAGAGTGGTGCACATGCTCGGTATAGCAACATACCAATGTTTTAGATACTCGCAGTCAATCGTGCCTCTCTATCTCTTGCACGTTAAAAAAATTATAATAAAAACTTCGTAATTTTGGGCCACTCTGTAGTTGGATTAGTTGTGAAAGCTTGAAGAAATAAGTAGGTAGGTATTAATACTACTATAATAGCTTTGGAATTTGCTGAACGCGTTGATGAACTAGGTAAACAACATTTTAGTGTCTTTAATTAATTTAACCATGTGTGGATTAGTTCTCTCGGCACGCGAAATATAATTATACCTACTTAACTAATTTTCTCTTCTAATCTCGTTTAATGGTTCGGAAATATTATGTCTCTGTAGAGCTTTCGCAACTAAATTGAATTAGCCGCATTTTTATTACTTATTTTATTATTATTAAGCTTATAAATAGTTTTTTTTATTTGAAAAAAACCAAATCTGATTTTATTTGTAAAAATAATAATAAATATAGTGTCGAAACGTACTCGCGCTTTATTATGATTGCTGAACAATTTTGCATAAAGATGAAAGACACGATAGTATAGTAAATGTAAATTTTTATTACTTTTGAGTCGCCTTCTAGATCATAAAAGTTTGATTGGTAAACCATTTAAAAGTGTACTTGCAAGCGGAAAATTAGATGTGAGGAAATATACTTTACAAACATTAAATGGGTTTACCGAGAAAACTAATTTTTTACACATTTTTTCTCTTTACACTAAAATATAGTTCGGTTAGAAGATATTTTGCACCTTTATGTAAAAAAAATATATTCATTTGTTAAAAGAAAAACTTGTATAGTGCTACTGATTCTATATTAAAAATGGAGCGCGGAGCATTGTTTGAAGTGTGGAATATAGCCTGAGGCAGTTTTCATTAACATTGTTAATGCTATAGAACTATTTATACGTTTTGCCGCTGGAAAATTAATTATTTTATGCAAAGTTTGGTTCATTTACGATATTAATTAGTTAGATTTGACCCAATTTTGTAAATTTTTTACTGAAAACAATTTCTAAAGACATCTAATTGAATTTTTTTGGTAAAACTGTGTTAATAGTTTATGCTGTCAAAGATTTTAAATGAATTAATTAATAGAAATACTAAATAATATTAGATAAAACATTTGTTATACTTTGATAAAAGTAAGATAGTTTATAATTAAATGAGTTATAATATTTTTTTAATGTTTATCGTATATGCTCTCACTGGGTTAAAGATCATCATGAGTAATTTTGGAATATTCCGATAAATGATTTTTGCTTCAGACAATAATTATTGCTTCTTTATAAAATATATTATTTTTATAAAATAATGGATTGTATCTATAGTAAAAACGAATTGGAGGTGGACTGTCAGCCAATCAACGCACTTGGTGCTAAATCTTGTGATGGTTTAACCAATAGAAACTCTAATGATCTCCAATCACGCCTTGTTTACATCCACTTTGCATCTATTTCTAAGCTATAACGTAAGACTAATTTTTTTTATTCAATGCAATAATTGTGTTTGAAGTTTGAATAATACTCTTGATATTATTTAAGAAAAAATATAAAAAACATAAATAATTGATAATAAAAAGTTAATACAATTAGTGTTTCTTTTGTTGATTTTTTTTTCGATTATGACATTTTTTTTGTTTTAGCGCAATTTCAGTATATAAACAATCAACTCAAATTGTTTTTGCTAAATATTTAATTAAAATATTATTATTAGTTAGTCAAACATTCGTGTGTAATTTGACGCTTTGTTATAATTAAAATGTATTATTTTTGCCACTAGAGTATCTATAAACTGTTGTTATTATTTTTTTTTTACAGGAAAAATAATACAAATAATTCCTAGTAATTATTATTTTGTGGAGAAATATTTTTATTTTATTATACCAACATGGCATGTGATAATGGCTTGTTTGTTGAGTAAATAGAATTTTCTAGAAATTGCTAGCATTATTAGTGGTTTAATTACATACGGGTTTTAATTAAATAAAGCGAGAAAAACGTATTTTCTTGTGGCTAAGGCCACGTATGATGTAGCCTTCTATCTTATATCTATCTATATTTTTGACCAAAATTCAAAATTCTCTTCTGAGTTTTGTAATTAAGCTAAATAAATTGTTTTTCTTCACAAACCAAATGCTTTTTATTGGTAAACATTACAAAACCCATTGATTACCTAATTACCTTTTCTGAAACTCATAAGACAAAATTACAAAAAAGAATATACGAATGGTATTCGGACAGAAAATCAGAAGACGCTTTTAAAAGTTTAAGACAAAGTTGAACAAATTTAACGTCAAAACAAACAGAAAATTATTAGTGGAAAAAATTTTTTAAACTTCTGTTCAAGTGTAGATTTTATTAATTGTTGCAAAATGTTAATTTTAGTCGAATAGGATAAGGGAAAAAAATTACCAGTCTTACCATAAAAAAGCTTTAAAATCTCAGTGTCTAATTGGTTCATATAAACAAGCAAGACAATAAGTGCAGGGAAACATAAAGGATAGAGATAGAGACATAGACAACCAAAAAAAGAAGAATAATTAGTAAAGCAATTATAATGAAGATTACAATAGTCTGATCATAAAAGAGTTGATTGAGTACTTAAAAACAGAAAATAGGAAAAAAAAAGATGATGATAAGCAAGATTTAAGTGCGGAAAAAAAAATGATAAAAGACGCAGTTTCTGTAAAAGAGAGAAAGAAACATTAGAGCACATGTGGAAGAAAAAAAAACTAAGGGTAAAAAAAAAGAATAAATAAGATAGTGAATCAAGTAGAGTACCTAAGAGGAGAAAAAAAAAACTAAAATTGAAAGAATAATTAGTAAATTTTAGACAAGAAAGTTATATTATTGTAAATTGATAATAATAAAATTGATAAAGGTTAGAAAAGTTATCTCAAATTGTTTTTATTAATATTTACTTTATCGTCGCTGATATCTATTACAACAATTGAAAAAATTCGAAAAACAAAGTAGTAGATTTTTTTAAGGCTTATCAATTATTGACAAAAAGTGGGTGGAAGGAAAATGGCTTTTGTTTATTGATAAAGATTAATATGGGTATAATCAGATGATTGAGAGGTAAACAGATGTTTGTCCTTCGAATAACAAAACTAGGTACTGATAAAGACGAACAGATTACAATTTCAACTTTGATTTAGTTCAGTTAGACAATGGGTCTGCTATCGTGCGACAATGAATTCTCCAGAAAGTACTTCCCAAACGCGAGATTTTTTCGTTCAAATCTGCTGTGATCCGAGTGTGAAAGAAATGAGAGTGAAACTTCGCACATTTTTTAAGGACCCTTTGCAAAAAATCTGCATAAAAAAACAATTGCCGTACAACTTTCTCATTCAATTGATAAAAATTGTGCTAGTGACATTACAAGTGTACTTTTTCGCTTCCCATCGACACACCCATGCCGAATTTGTGCGAAACCATGAAATTGCTTTTCAGCATTTATTTTTGAAAAATTGGGATCCGGTCCGGGAAATTGTAACCTATCCTCCAGCTTTGGGTGCGATGGCAATTTACGAAATTGATGATTTTTACGCCACCATTGATTTTGCTTTTCAAAAGTACTCAAATCTCAACACTGCCATTGGGAATTATTCGTATGATGGAGGAGTTCCTTCTATGGAATTGTGTGTTAATCATAAACAATCAGCTTCAATTATTGAAATTCGGTGCTATAATTTGAGCCAAATCAGTACTAATTTTAGTTCAAAAGAAGCGTTGCAAAATGGTACCATTGATTTTAATGCTCTGATCAGAGCAGATTTGTTGTTTTCGGTACAAACTACGAGCTATAATTATGATGGTTTGTACTCATCTCCAAATTGCTTTAATCTTTCTATAGATATTGCCTTTAATAATCTAGATCTCGATGGGCAAATGTTTATAACATTATACACCGATCATAAACAAATTAATTGTTCATCTGGTATAAATACCATTTCTAATAATTATGTACTGGCAGCTATAATGCGAACTGTTCTTAATTTTACGATAATAACAATTTGTTCAATATCCCTCATGCTATGTACACGTTCAATAATCAGAGCCCAAAAACTACAAGCAGAAACAAATATTTTTTTTATGCGCTACTTCAGTGTCTGTCTTGGTAGTTCCGATAAAAAGAAATTCATAAATTGGTGGTACGTTGTAATAATTGTAAATGATGTCCTCATCATATCCGGTTCCTTTATGAAAAACAGCATCGAATACGCCACTTTTGAGAAAAAAGATTGGAACAGTTGTGGTCTTTTATTGGGAATTGGTGATATGCTTGTCTGGTTTGGCGTACTTCGTTATCTCAGTTTTTTTCGAAATTATAACATTGTTATTTTGACATTGGAGAAAGCAGCGCCTCAAGTTGGAAAATTTCTAATATGTGCAGCTTTGATTTTTTTCGGATTTACATTTTCCGGTTGGTTAATTTTCGGGCCGTACCATTTGAAATTTCGTACTCTATTTAGTACTGCTGAATGTCTCTTCTCTTTGATTAATGGAGACGATATGTTCGCTACTTTCTCTATCATGTCTAAGGATTCACCAAATCTTTGGTTATTCAGCAAATTGTATTTGTACATTTTCATCAGTTTGTATATTTATGTGATCTTAAGTACCTTTATTTCTGTGATTGATGGTGCCTACGACACTGTCACGTCGTACTACACGGATGGCTTTCCCAAAAGTGAATTGGAAAAGTTTATGGAAGAGGATCAGGATCTGGAGCGTGAACTTAGCAAATTGACATTTAAACAATTTTTAGGTACTATTATAAAATGTATGTGCTGTGGTTGTATGGGGAAATGTGGAAAAACACCAGGATCTCAAGAACGTTTGATTACTCGATAAATAGTTTTAATAAAAAAGTCTGAAATTTTTTTGTTTTATTTTTCGGATCATTGCTTGTTTACTTCCGCCGACAAATTAAATAAAAAACGATTAATAGTATATTAAGTAATGAAAAGTGGTCTATTACTATCGAGTGATTATTTGCTATTTCTAGCAAACAATTTATATCTAAATTTATTTACATTTTATTGTTTTTGCTGATTTATTCAACTTTTCTTCTGTTTTTATTCATTGATCTGTTCTTTCAGCTCTTTACAATTCTTCAAATATTCTAATAGCTCTTTCTCTTTCTTCTCAGGCACGATTCCTCTTTTTTTTAATGAATATTTATTTCCAGTCGCTTTACTTAGGAACCCTGCTGTTTTTTTTAAATATTTTGGTACTCTTTTAGTTCATTATTTTAAGTAATTTTCTATTATATCTTGTCTCTTTCAGTATTTCTCTTCTTTCTGCTTTACATACATCTTGATCTCTTTTTCTTGCTTCTCTTTTTACTCTTTTATCTCCACATCTTTTATTCTCTACTTTTCTTCTACTCAAAATGTTTTTGTTTTTTTAGGTTTTTTTTCTTCCATCTTCTCTCTCATGCCATACAATCATTATTCTTTTTATCTTTTCTTTGTAGCTTTTTTTAATAAAACTTTTTTTTTCTTACTATGCATTTAGGTGTTTTAATGTATTTTAGATTTTTTCAATTTTCCTGCACTTTTTTGTCTGTCTCTCTACCTCCTGTACGGTAATTTTTGTTGCTAATAGTGTTGCCTGGTTTTTTTATATCTACTTCTTTTTTTTCTTGCAGCAGTTTTTTGAAGAACTCTTTACTCGCCGCTTCTTTTCTCGTTCTTTCTCTGTTTTAGAACTTCTACGCTTTTCTGTTTGCTTCTTGTTTGTTTTTTTTGTCTTCTTTTCTTTATACATCTCATTTTATATTTGGTTTTAACCTTTAGGAAAACGTCTCTATTACCTTGCGATCTTTTAAATACTCTTAGCGCTTTTGTGGCTTCTTTTTTTAGCTGTGAGCATTTTATATCTCACTATTTGTTTATTTTTTTTTGTTTTTTTCCTGCTTATTTTTAATTTTGTTGTTGTTTTTTTTAATATTTCTTTCAGTTCCACCTCTTGCTTTTTTAATCAAACGTTTTTTAGCTTTCTTCTGTATTCTTTCACGCCTTGTTTGTTTTATACTATAATTATTACCTTCTGCTGTTCTGTATTTGTTTTCCTCTTTTGTTTCCAATGTTTTCTATGTTTCAAATTAAATTTATTCAAAACAATATTTATTCAATCAATTGTTTTAAATTTGGCTTAAGTTCTACTATATATGCCAATAGGCACTAAACATGTCTGAGCCTACATCTATTTGCTATAGAAAAAATTTATGAATTTTTAAAATAGATTAGTTAGTCTGTTAAGCCGCACTAATAAAAAATAAAATGTATCGAATGTTTGTTGTAAAATGGTTTTTAATTTATGTTTGAGTAGGCATATTTTAATAGGATTTGCTGGAGAGATTAACGTTCGATTTCACAGCTTTGCAACTCGAGTAATCTTAATTGCATATGTAATACAATTTGCGGTTAATATCTGCACAGATAATACGCTGCTTTTCTTGTTTACAGTATACAGTAATAAAAACAACCATTAAAGTACTGTAAAAGAGTCATTATGAAAATGACTAATTTAATAAATTATAATAGGTTTTATTTAATTCTCAAAGATTTTACGGTTTACAAATGGTTTAATCTGAAGTAGTCGATAATGGTTTATGACTGCTTTATTTGGTACCTCACCGAAAATTAAAGCTGTCTAAATCCATGGCTTGTTTGGACATCTGTAATGTTAAACATAACCGCCATAAACTACTTAAAAAAATTAATAGTAGGGTATTTGATCTTTACAGATAACAGTTTGTATCTTCCCACTCAAATCAACAACAATAATTAGAACTAAACTTTATATAAACAAAATAATGTTAGAAGCTGCGGTCAGGTGAAAACAAATCATAAATTTGAACTCTGGATTTTCAAGGCGGAAATTACTCTAATCTTCTACGTAGTGTTTTAGTCTTAAGGGTAAACAAGCAATCCTAAACCGATTCTGTTTATTTTCAGTCTCAAGAATTGCACAATGTAATGAAAGAGAATTTAATGCATAAAAGAAAATTGTTAATTTGTTGTTTTTTAAGAAAAAAAATTAATAAAAAACTAATACGATATTGCACTGCGACCTTTTATGCTCTCTATATTTACAAACATACAAACACCCATAGTCAGACAAAAGACATCTTCTTTGTAGAAAAAACACTTGCCTGGATGGGAATCGAATCCGCGATTTTTTTCATAGGCCAGATTCCAAACGCACTGTTGTTAGCCACCTGGCCACCAAGCGATTTAAAACTAATAGAAAACCAATAGAACAATTTTTACTTCAATATTCCTTATAGTTTGGGAAATATGCCTGATTGTATTCTGAGAAACTATAATTTGTTTTATCAAAATTAAAGCTCAATATCAGTTCTAGGTCATTTGTTATCTTACCTAATTTTAAAACAAAGAACCAATAACAAAAAAAAGACCTTTTTATTCAAGTTTGGTTCAAATGAGTCATTTTTTTTAAATATCTTATAGATTTTGATCAAAATGTGTATAAGTGAGTTATCTTTAATAATGATATTCTTGACATTGATTTTTGACACTGACAACTGATTATAACAAATTAAAATTTTGAAAATATCTAATTTTAAGTTAATTAATTTTCAATTGATTTATTAATTATTTAACTTTGTCTTGTATTTGGAGTCAACAGCTTAATTTTTGATTAAATTTGATACGCTGCTATAAATGCAATTAACGAAATAAGTAATTATCTAATTTAGCAATAAATTGTTGAGTTTTCTAGCTTGTTATTAATCGTCATTTGTGTTTTATACTATTCCTATTAATTAAAGTAAAGCTTTACGATGGATGCCGTTGTCTTTAATTACATTTTAGCATTTTACTTATATTCCATCAATTAAGTACCTTGTAATATTACTTAGCTCTTCTACTTTAGAAACAGTTGACTCGTATCATTTAATAAGTTGTCAGTTGATGGAAGCCAAAAAGGCGTAGGTAGGTAGGTAGGTAGGTATTATTAATATCACTACATCGTCTCATTACAAAAACTTAATGGAAGTTTACAATATTGAACAACTTTCATTATGTTTCCCACAACTTATTATTTACCTTCGTCTAATAAAAAGAGGTTAATGTTCGGAGTTTGAGAGAGTTTATTTACCATTTTCTTAATAAAGATTGTTACGCACAAAGCACACCTTCACAACTTTGTCAACTTAATCATCGCCTAAATAAAGGTGCTAGAATTTTGTTTAGCTCAAAACGTACTCAAATTAGTTGCAGCATTATATAATTCAGTGTATAAACAAATTAAACAAAGATAAAACAATTTGTTTACTATATGGCATTATTCTTTATTTGGCAAAATAAATACTTATTCTACTATTTTGACTACTTCAGTTGCTTGAAGTTTTTGGCCGGTTTCGTTTACTAAACAAATATTTCTTAAAGTAAAGCACCAGAAACCCAACATTAAAAAAATCTAATTTATTGCAAAATTACCTGATTTATTGCTTTCAGGTGATTTTCATTTTTAAGCTTAAAGTAAGACTTTTTTGGCAAGTGAGAGAGATTTTTTACTACAAAATTTATTTTATAAAAAATAAGATTTAGATGTTTACTTTTCATTGAAACATTGTTTATTATGTTGGGTAATAGTAATTTACCTAACGAGTTCGGAAAGGGAAATTTCCCACATGAGTGCTCATGCAATGAATAACTGTAACTTTTTAATAATACATAAATGATTTGGTTTTTTACTTATTTATACTTATATTTTCTATTTTTTTAAATTTAAAATGATCTCACTGTTTAGTTGCTATGGTTTTATTGGAAAAAAAGAACATTGTTTCAAGCATTTACCCTTAGATTTGACAGTAAAGTAAAAAAGACCGCAGTGCGGGAAAAACGTTTTCCGATGCATTGAGAACGACCGGAAATTGCCGATCTATGAGCGATTAGCGCAAAAAAAGATTTTAGTATTTATTTAAATACAAATTACTATTGGTTAAAGCTTAGCTTAAGCTAAAATTAGCAAAAGTTATTGAAAAATCACTTTTCATCATAAACATAAGAAATCAGGTTTCTGCATTTTAATGCATGTATATTACTTTAAATAACAGATTTTATTTAAAGTATTAAAATGCATTGAAACATGTATAAACTTGGTTTCTTATTTTTTTTTATGTAAATTTAGTTTCTATCAGATGTTGCCAGTCAGAAAAAAAGTGTTTATTCATTTATTTAGACCCGCTTATAATACTAGTAAAAATATTTAAAAATTATAATAACGTTATGTATGATTATTTACAACAATATTTATTATTAAAAAACACGTAATCTTTTATGTAAAAAAATTTTTTGTTATAGAAAGAGACCTGATAGTTCATTTATTTTTTTTTTAATTTCTTAACTAAAAAAGCTAGAATTACAAAATATTTGCAATAAAATTATTTATAAATCCTTAATTTCGATGATCTTGTACACATTAAAGAGTTTTTTATTATTATGTACAATACAAATTGAAAATGCTTCAAACAGTAAAAAGTATATTATTTGGCTTTTGTTTATCATTCTTCTGTGTTTGTTGATTTTTTTATCAGTTTTGAATTCGATTGGCTTAGCTTGAGAAAAACGTTGGACTGTGTGGTCTGAATTATAAACATAAAAAATAAATGTATTAAAATATCAAGACGCTTTTTTGTTTTTTTTTTATTAAATTAAATCAAAAGTCTTGACTAACCTGATTCTCAAAATTGAGAAAACAAGCCTAAATTACAAATTTATCTGACTTATACCTTGTAATTTTTGAAAAATATAGTTTTTTTGGGAGAATATGTAACGCAAACTGACAGATATATAACAAAACTAATATAAATTACTCATATTGCACTTGCATACATACATGTCATGATACTTACTATATGTTTTTACATTTTGACGCTAAAATTTTGTACTAAGACAGATACCAAATACTTTTGTGAACCAGTATACAAAATTGCTGGTTGGATAACCAAGTTATCACATTGTTATCTTTTGTCTGAAACGGATGTCTAAGATAATACAAGATTCTCTATCTACTTTAATTGCTATTAACAACTAATAATAAAACCAATACAAAACTGGACATATGTTTGGTTATTTATGAATGTCAACAATTTTTTTTCTATAAATTTGTTGTAACAAATAAGATTTATTTCAGACAAAAGTTACATTTTACATTTTTTTAAAGTAACAAGGATAAATATAAAACCTATTTGCCATAGCAAAATAAAATTTTGTTGAGTTTTATTGAAAAATTCTAATTAAAACAAAACATGACTAATAAGTCTTCAAATCTTGCTTAGTGTGATATATATGTCAAATTGCAATTTGTTAATTTTTTTCTTTCTAATAAATCATTTATATTTTGTTTTTGCTGTCTTTTTATAATTTTGTTTTGTTTTTTTAATTTTAACGGTGTTTTAGAGTTTGGAAGACGAAAACAGCACTTGCTTAAATTATTTTTGTTTTTTTCTTTGTTTTTTTTTTTTGAACTATGTAATTTAGAAAAGCTCTTAATACGTCTGGGTTAAAACTCTTAAATTTATTCCAACGCCGGCTATAAAATAAAATCCACAAACAAGTGAAATAAAATACGATGGCTGATCGATAGTAAGTTTATTTGCCTATTATTAAATTATCTTACAACGTGGAAATGAAATTTACAAAGAGAGAGGGTACATCATTTAAATAATATAAATACAATAATAATAATAATAATAAGAGTTAACGATTTATAAACAGAGTCATTCGGGTATTGTTTCTTCATCTCTTAAGGGATTTCGCGATATTCCAATGTTTCTCATCTTGTTTTCCAATGCAATCCATTCAAGGAGGAAGCTAAAATAGAATAACAAAAACGTTATAAATAGTATGAAATATAATATTATTTCGAACATCATAAATTTACTTCACATTTGACCTCACTAAGGAGAGCAAATTGAAATTTAATTCAACATTGTAAAACATCAAATATCCTCATTGTGTTTCTTTTCTTAAATCATAGATGGAGTAATTTGTTAACAATATAACAAGCAGTATTTTAAAATTACTTGACAAGAATCATTTTTTAGAACCGTTTTTTATGTCAAGCACTATAGTATTTTCAAGCTAAAGACGAAGAAGAGTTAAATAGAATAGAAGTGTTCTAGCCAGCCAATCAACGCACTTTGTGCTAAGTCATATGATGGTTCAACCAATAGAAACTCCAATAATCTCCAATGAGTCTCTTTTTGTTTCCATCCGCTTTGCTTTTAACTTGAAAATACTATAGTGGAAAAAGATTCTACTTGAATCTTTTCACACGCAAATTGAATGCGAAAAGTAACCATTTTCACACTTTTGCAAAAATTCTAACTTAAACGTTGTTTTTAGCATTTGCAAAAATGCGATTTTAAAATTTTTAAGATTTTACAGTTATCTGAATCAGTTGTGTCATTATTGTTACAGCATTTTGTTTTAAATAAGATTTCTATTTTTCTTATTATTTTTTCAAACAATCGTTTAAAAATTAGACTTTTTCATACGCAAATTGAGTGCAGTAAGTGACCTATTTTCGCACAAGTAAATTAAAAAAGTGCTCTGATTGTTTTTCTATTGAAAAATTTATATAATTTTGTATAGGGATTTATCTGCTGTTTTATTACAGCATTATCGTTAGAATTTTGATTTAAAACGCTTATCTTTGATGTGAGCGTTCCTTCCATCTAAGACTACGATGTCACAATGTATGAAATTTTCTACTTACTTGTTAACATGATGCATGTCAACAGCTCGTTTACCGTATCCTCGGGCTGTATTTAACTGAAGATCGTTGAAATTAAATTGAGCTCCTCTTGTCAGTCTTTCCTGTTGTGATAATGATGATGATGCTGATGAAGATGATCTGATTTTTGGAAATTTCGGCTCACGGCGAGCCTGAGCATTGATGAGAAGAAACCACAAAAATAATAGCGTGAGAAAGAGTGCAGCATGATGAAACGCCATTCTAGAAAAAAAAAAATTACAAAAATCTATTAAAAATTACCAGAAAAGAATTGCGACGAAGTTTTAAACAAAATTATTAACCAGTAAAAAAAAATTATTTAAACAAAACTGATTTATTCAATTGTTTTAGTTATCCACAGCCGTTTTGAATTTTAATCAGTAAGTTTTACTAATAAGTGCCAATAAACACAAAACATGTCGGATTCTAATAATGTTTGTTTTGAATTAATTGGCATTGACTTTGTTAGTAAAGGTAAATTAATACACGTCGAGATACAGATTAATAAAACACTAAAATGTAATTTAATGCAAAAAAAATGCAAATTTTTTTTTTATTATTTTTAGTAATATTTTGACATACCAAAAAAAGATTAGTAGCAAATAAATTTTGATCACAAATTCGATTGCTGAAATTGATAAAAAAATTTTTTTTTTATATAAAGTTTATTTTTTAATTTAAGTTGATACAAGTCGGTTGTAGTACATGTACTATACTATTAATTAAAGTTTTGTATACAACATTGTTCAATTGGAAAAAAATATTTATAATTATAATAAAATTAATAACCAAATAGTCAAATTGTCAAATAGCTTTTTATGCGGTCTCCAACACATGCGCAATAAAATTTATTATTTGATCAATCCGAAATAGCCTAACAATTCAGAATGAAGCAAAAAAATTTTGCAGTTCTGCTTCATGTCACTTTGTTTTTATATTTTAAGCATTGATTTATTCAAGTTATTTTTATATTTATCAATATTTATCTATCTTTTGATTATTTAATTTAAACTTGTGCAATAATTAATATGTTGCTTACATTATTGTGAGTTTTGTTTGTCACTTTTACCACACGCATCTTACCGAAAATTCAAAATAAATATTAACAATTTAGGATCTTTTTTATTATTAACCGACTTTGGATGATATATTAACTGTATGGAGCCACTTTCGGCTATCTCCGTCGCAATATGTCCTAATCAAATCAATCTTTTTTTATCTAGAAATTAAATTTATTTTTCATTATCAAAGTAAACTTTGCAAGGGGTCAAACAATTTCATATTTGCTTATTTTGCAAATTTTCCCGTTCATCGCACTAAAATTTTAATCTACTATCAACGGCTGGATAAAAAAAAGTAAATTCAATAAGCGTACCTGTGTCCACCATCCCCTATTTGGTATTTTGAACATCATAAATGCTTTATTGTCACTCGATAATTACCTTTAAATCCATAGGTGGGATGCAAATTGATTGTATTCCAGTAAACAATTTATGCAAAAACATGAAACATTTTTGGATAATGCTCGATAATCAAAGTGTAGCCATAATCACAAACAATTCGATTAGTTTGACTAAAAAGTACAATAATTATAGTGTTTGTTGCATGTTTAATCTAATTTTTAACATAAATTATTCACTGTTGTTTTTTTTTATAGAGTATACAAAGTGACACAGAAAACACAATACAAATATTTTGAAAAATTTAGAGGTTACGCCTTAAACGTACTTGGTTTATTAGTTATTGTTTATCGTTCATCTTATTTATTCAAGGTATTTTGGGAATTTTTCGGTTATATTAGTTGGGACAATCCATTATCTAATGGATGTTAGTCGTGCTAAGACACGCCAAGGTTATTCTACGTAGCCAAACGCACCAATGCACTAATTAAACTATCGATGGAGTCAAAAAATAATTATCTTTTTTTCGGAAAACTAGTCTACAAATGTATAGAAACTAAAATACCACATAAATTGTTTATTGTTTTATTTACGAGTAACATTTGAGAAATTTTAGCTTATAAGCCACAATTAATTGTTTTTTTTGTATAATTTTTGACTTTTTTGTGTGGAAAGCCATAACATTAAAATTTAAACAACCAATATGTATTCGCATGCACGTTTCATATTTACGTTGAATTTAGAGCATTTAAACGCACGTGTGTCCATTAAATCGCCTAGAATGAGAACTCACTCACCAATTACATAATTAATATAAAAGTCACAAAGTTTCTATTTATTTCTCTGTTGTTATTTACAGCAGATTTAGTCATTCGAAAACAAAAATTTTTCGAAAAATGCGCAAAATTACAAAACTTTGCTTTTGGGAGCAAAACTTTTAGATCAATCGAGGGTTAGCAAAGTTTAATCCTTGAAGCCTAATCCTCAAGCGCGACTTTGTATTTGAGTAAAGAGTCCGGAATTTATTATTATATTTACATAATCGCTATTTAACTTGGAACTTATAGAAAGATAAGTTAAGGATTATTATATGATATATTTTGATTAATATTATTGTTAAAATCTTGCCAAAATAATGCTCTTATTTATATTTTTTGATAAATATTTTCTTTTTTTATAAATATTTAGCGCTAGCTGGTAAAAAAAATGACAATGTTGGAGAATAGTTTGCACTGTTTTGCTGAAAGTACCCGTCCACATATTTATCGTCATAAAGCTGTGCAAAAAAGGGCTGTCAAATCTCGTCTCAGTATCTTGCAGCGGTCATTCATTAAAAAAAATTAATCAACTCGGTGGCCTATACGAAAATAAGACTTTATCACGAAAATTTTCTTTTCTTGTGAAAAAACATTTTTTAATTGAAAAATTAAGAGAAATTTGGTAATTATTTTGATATTTGAAGAAATTGTTTTAAAAATTATGGTCTGCTATGAGGCAAATTTTGACAAATATTCTCGTTTACAATAAAAAGAGTAGAAAAAATATTTCAGCTTATTAAAAGCATCTGCGTTTTGGCATAATTAAATTCAGCTACATTTTAATCGGCCCTTTCAAAAGATTTACTTAAGACGTAATTTGTTGATTTCTCCCTTAAATCTTTGAACATAAATATTTAAAAAGTCAACAAACGCAAATTAGAGCACCGAACTTTTTTTTTTTATTTTTTAGTTGGTATAACTTAATTTAACTTTTGACTTATCCGTCAATAATATTGTGAATTAAAATTTGAAATGGCGAATTTTACAGATTTCAGGAGGCCTACATGTAAAGTTTTCTTATTTTGGGGCTGACAAGATTAGAATAGCTTCATGGAATTTTTGGATAAAACAAAAAACAAGATAAATAGATAAAATTTTCAATTTTAAAATAAAGATATTGCCATCCTTTTCCAAAAATCCCTAAATCGATCAAATTAAAAAAAAAAATACTAGAAAACGGCATAAAAAATGCAAATTACAAAAAATAGTATAAAAAAACTCGTTTCAAAAGACCTTAAAGCTCTTATTCTTTAAAAAAGCTGGTGGCTTTTAAACTTGAATGCGTGCTTTGATACATGTTTTTTAAAACTTGTTTTTTAATATACTATAATGGCTGCTCTGTCAACAAACAGCAACAAACGCCGCATGTTGAATTTTTTTCCAATGCAGGGTTAAAAACTTATTTTTTGAGGAAAAAAAATTAAATTATTACAGCTGAGTTAATTTCACTCTATTGAGTTGGACTGATAAGAGCTAATAAGATTGAAACCGGTTGGAGTCTATAGCTTCTTTCTTCTAAATCGAACGACATCTATTAGAAGCTATTATGTACCAAACATTTTTGAGAAAAAAATGTCTACATATTTGGATATGCTCTAAATGACAAATGTCAATGTTGATAGATACAATTTGAAAATAAAAGGTAAGGTATATTGCTGGTTGGACAACCAAGTTATTACGTGAGCGCCTTTTGTTTCAAACGTATATCAATGATATGCAATCTATCTCCTTTGGTTTAACCATTAACTGGTTAAATAAAAAAAATAAACGCAAATTTATTTTAACTACGTCTGTAAATCTAGACATGTTTCGTTCTTATTGGAACCCATCAGCAAGTCGCAACAGATTCAGATTTGAAGTGACAATTTTGCAGTATAAAATTTGACATTTTAGTTTCTGTTATCTTCTAATGGATGGTGCTACTTACCGACGTCATCTGTCTTACCAAGCTTTCAATTTGTCACTTAAATAAAAATGCTTTTAAAAAATTAATCTGCAATTTAACATTTTAATTAACTTCAAAAGTAAATTTTCTTAAATATTTGGAAAAAAAAGCGTTTTCAAGTCATACTAAAGGCTTTTTATTGAAACGAAATTATTCACGGGATTGCTTTACAAACTTTCAATTTTTTTCATAAAGATCTAACGCTTTATAAAATTAAATTATACCGTGTGTCTAAAAAATTTTTAGATCAAGTAAGAAAATGTAAC
This sequence comes from Lagria hirta, assembly GCA_947359425.1. NCBI lineage: Eukaryota > Metazoa > Arthropoda > Insecta > Coleoptera > Tenebrionidae > Lagria > Lagria hirta. The sequence goes on from OX375797.1 coordinate 31,544,836, forward strand.
GGGTGTTATTTAAAATTTGGCGTCATTGTCGGTCATGAGTTTTTGTAAACGAAACACAATTTTTACAAGTCTAATGAGCACTAATCACAGCCATTAATGATTAAGTTTGTTAAACTATTGAGTTTTTTAGTAATCTTTTTGTTGTATATGAGGTCTACTCATTGTCAACTGAATTTTTTTTTAAGACTATTTTGTACATTAAAATATATCGAACAAAAATACTAATATTTACTTCAAAATGTACAATAATTAGATTTGTCTTGGGTTATGCAAAGCCGAGAAATCCCTGCAAATTGCAGTGTAAAGTAAAACAATAGAAACCGCCGCAAAAGCCATTTCTTCTTATATTATGCAAATTTATTTACGCCTCCTGCCTATAGGTTAACAATAATTTAAATTTTCACACCTAATAGCTTAATGAAAATTCCGAAAGAAATAAAAATTATGTTAATGACACTTTCTTTAGAGTTTTCACTCGCAATATAAAATTTTTCATTTTCTCTCATTTGAGACGTTTTCAATTTTAAACTTGTTCTCAAAAAATGTAAACACAAATTTATTGCTACAATGTGTAGTGATACAGAAGAAGTTGGAAAATTTCTGGCTAAATTTTCACTATAAAACAAATAAAATTGTGTTTATTTGAAAAAAAAAAATTATTAAAATGTTTTTCTTTATTTTTGCTGTTTGAAAATACTTGGATGTGTTTTTGTTAATATCCAACGTTGCCGTTAAGTATAAACAGTTTTCATAATTCAAAAATAACAATTTTTTAAGAAAACATTTTTTAAATTAAAAAAATTTTTGTTGTTGGTTTAAATTGTCTGACAAAAATTAAAAAAAAATATAATTTTATAGGAAATAAAGATATCTACGCAAAAGTTGCTTTTTAAAAAAATATCGAGTGGTATTTGGCATGAAAATTTCCCGAAAGCAATCGATTTGTCAAATTTTGATAATGTTTTGTCAATGAAACATGGCAAAATTGTAGGTCTGGGTAAATTTTTACAATAAACAAATAAAGTTATGTTGATTAGATAAGAAATTTTTTTGTTTGGTATTTATATTGTTTTGTAGCAAAAAATACTGAATTTGATAAGAAAAATTTATTAAATGTGTAAATTTTCCACATATGCATGATGTGTGTGGAATGTACAATAGATTCATCATACAAAAAAAAATTATAAAAAAATAAACTGTTAATAGTAATAATAAAATCACTACACTTTATTGTTTGAAGCTTAAGATGTAATCCATCATGTCAAGCTGTCTTAAGACCACTTTTTTTATTGTTCTACAAGATTTTAACTACTTTTATTTTATTTTTTAAATGAAAATTGTTTTTTTTGAAATGTTGTTGCACCGCTTTAGACGTGACGCTATTATTATTATTGAGGCTTCCTTCTCCTTACATCAATAGAAGTTGTAACTTTTTTTTCTTTTCATCCTATCGTACAATGCCATCGCTTACTTTTCTTATCTAATAGCCTCTACTTGTCATTTTTGTTTATCAATATTTATATAATAGGTTTTTCTTTTAATAAAAAATGTATTTACTAACAATATACTTTAATTATACTTTCTTCAATCTTGCATTTTTTGGTAAAAATTTAATATAACCTTACAACTCACTTATCAACTATGTTTAATTAATAATCGGCAATAGGTGAGGAATTTTCTTACCAAATACCACTCGGATGTTGATTGGATCCGGAACAAAAGATATGAAAATTTTTTAGTATTTAGTATTAATAATAAAAAGCATTTGACTGGGTTAACTTGCAAAAGCTTAAAAATCTTTCATACACATAGGGTTTTTCTACCAACATCGCATTTATTTAGATTTTTTGTAAAATAAACAAAATTTTTTTTTTTTCATTTATTAGTTTTTTATATATGTTTAATTCTCTGCTATATTTTCAATTCGAACTTTTTTTTGTAAATATTTTAAAATCTTCACATATTGATCCAGATTTTGAAAAAAAAGAGATACAAATAGCTTAAACAGCAAAAGATTGTAAGCAGGTGAGTGAGTAAGACAGATTGAATCAAAAATAATGAATAAGAATGAAACAGAATTTGAATGGTTGAAACTGATAAGAAAGACAAGAAAAATATTAAACACAACTAAACAAAAAAAAAAATAATAACAATAACCAAAGATGACAAATTAGTGAAAAATCTTCACAGATAAATGTCAAAATTAAATTAGTCAGTATAATATCAAACATTATAAACGCAACAGTTTGTATTTATAGATGTTTGTTACTCTTTTACGCTAAAACTGCTAAAATAATATAGTTTATACATCAGAATAGCACATAAGCTATAATTTATAAATCTAAATTGTCTAAAATATAACAATAAGAGTCATTTGTAAACTATTTTGTTGTGCGTCGCAAAAACCATTTGAGAGCAGACATCCTTGACAGTTGTGTCCGTTTTGCGACGGGTCTTATGCGGATAAAGAAAATATAGCTTAACGTTTATAGTTTTGTTTCTCGTGTTTGACATTATTATATTTTGAGTTTTTTTCATTATGTTACTAAAATCTACGTTAATTAAGTTTTACATTTTATAACTTTTAAAGTTATTTTCGACAAACTTAAATCTATTATAAGCAGCAAAAGTCTATACACATATAGATTAAGTAATTAAATTTCAATTAAAATTTCAAACTTGCATTGGAAGATTAAATTAAAATAGTGTTTAAATTGAAATAAGTTTTAATAAACTATACTAAATAAATGAGAAAACATTTTCTAATAGGTAGTAGGTAGAGCGCTATTTGACCCCTGACTCAAAGATTTACTAAACTCATTTATTTATTTAAGCATGTAATTTAACTTATTCAATTAGAGGTTGTTTTATAGAAAAGAAGTCGTTTTTTATTTGATATAATTTATCTTAAACGTTTCATTAGTTGAAAACGATTTTTGTTGATGTAAAGGAAAATAATGAAGTAATTTGACTGATATGCATTTTGAAATTAAAATTAAGTCCACCTATGTCAACGCTTTTTTTTTGTTTTTTGATTTAAATTTCGCTTGCGACACCGAGCTTGAATACATTCTTCAGATATTGGCGAGCAATATTGTCAATTAGTGAGCCACTGATTAAAACAGTTTTTAATGAAACTAAATTATTTTCAGACACAAATTAGTAATATTTTATTTTACAAAATAATTTCGATGCTTCACGTGTCGTGGCAGCTTTTTTTTCTCTCTTATAATTTTAACTATTATAAAAGATTAAATTGTTGTAAAATGCTAATTTTATTATTGCACTAACACCGATTAACTTATTTAACGGCAGATTTAACGTTTTCAGATTGGAGAAGGCAATTGAAACATTGAAACAACCAAAACTCAAAAGTCACATAATTCGTATCTGTTAAAATGAAATGTAAAATTTATTTTAATTTTCGGTTTTAATTATTTGTCCATATTTGTGACTTTTAATGATAGATTTAAAATTTTATGAAAAATGTTTGAGCATTATGATGCTAAGAAATAATATTTTTTTATGGATTCACTGATGCTTTGGCATATTTAACGTCAAAACTGAATGAATAATCGCATAAATATGTATGTTGAACCTAAAAGGCGCATTTTAAGGACATTAGAATGACATAATTTATGAAAATTTGAATAATACAATAGGCGCTCAGGATGTGGTATTTAGATTGTTACGAAAAAGACGCATTGTGTGTAGGAATTGCAATTTTGTGATACATTTTTTATAATCGCTGCTGCAAGCCAAATTGGCATCTTTTTACCTCTTTACCATATTTTATATCCCACGAGAATGTAGAAACTGAAGTAGAAGAGCTTTAGGCGGCTTAAGAATTATTTCAACTACATTTTTAAAGTGCTATTATATTGACATAAAAAATACAAATTACTTTTTAATCTGTAATTAATTTTTTACTAAAATTTTTAAAGTTGCTTTTACAATTTTTTTTAATTTGGATGTGAACTCAAAAACTAAGTTGATTAAATTTATTAGACAAGCACCAGCTTTCAAATAAAAAAAAAACAGTAAAACGAGACTTCCTCTAAAAAAAGTTTTGACATATGAAAAATTCAGATCGGTTAGAAACATAAACAAAAACAAAATCAAAGAATATATTAGCATAAATAATGCAAAGTTTTCAAAAAAAAAATCTCAAGTTTAATGACACAAACGGCAGCATAACATTGAACAGATAGAATTTGTTGTAAAGTGCAAAAACATTTTATAAAGCACTATCTCTTAAGCTCGGAAGAATATCTACAAAGAAAAGTTCAAATTTTTATTTTAAGAAAATTTCAAAAAATAAAAAGAATCTGGAGAGAGACGACGTTTTTGGAAAAGCAATTAGGATAGAAAATCCAGCAATAAAAGCTAATTCTCAAACGTTGTTTAACTTGTGCCTGGAGGAGGAAAATATCTTGGCATTGTAAAATGGCTTAATAACTATATTTTTACAAAAAAAAAAAATTAGATTAATAATTTGCAAATTTGACCTTTTACTAGCTTTAAGACTAAATTGGGACGGTAGATCAACAATATTTTGTTAAAATACAAAAAACCTTCGATAAGGTAAAATAGCTGGTTATTTTAAGAGCCTTATAACTCTATAATTCTTTAAGATGTACTTCATAAAGTAAAAAAAATCTTGGTTCACTTATCTGAAAGTATTCTATGTTTTACTTTTATTTTCTTTAATATTTATAAAAATATTTTTTTGATCTGATTTTTGTGTTTTTTTTTTTAATTTCATTAAGAAACTAATAGAAAACAAAAGAATGTTTTTTATCTTAATATTATTTTTGTTAAAGTTTTAGATATTTATTACTTTTTGATTTTATGATGAAAAACCTATAATTTGTATATGTATTAATCTATCGGTTTTATAATAGCAGTCGCTATCATTCTTGATCTTTAAAAGAGAAAAGAAATTTCAAAAAAAAACATTTTTTTTAAATTTTAGTTCAAATAAGTCAATATTTTATAGACTTTTATAAAAATGTTGAAAAATGGTGGATGCGCCAAATGCAAAATTTTGTTATAGAAGTCGTTACCATTCTTACTTTTTAAAAGTGAGAAAAAATAACATAAAAAAGACGTTTCTTTTCAAAATCTGGTTCAATTGAGACATTATATTGTAATTTATCAGTCTTTTTCCTAAAATTATCTCTAAGATTTTGCAATTTTATTATTTTTTAATACTGTTTAACTCCAAAATATTCTGAAAAAACACTCCTAGCCCAACTTTCCGTATTCTAAAACTCAGCGCCAAATTTTGAAAAACATTATAAAATTGCTATAAAAAGCAGTAAAAACTGTGCCTTTTTGGATGTAAGTTAAAAATCAAATAAAAATAAGTGAGCTTTATTTTATAATAAGCAAAACAAATGATAAAAAAAAAATCTTTTTTAAGAATGCATCGGAAAAATTCGAGAAAATTACATAAAAGCCTTTTGAGACATTAAAGATACAGTTTTTTATGTATTATATAAAATAAATATTAATTTACACAAAAACTGAAAATTGAAATTTGTAGAATTATCGCTCTTAAGTAAAACACTGAGTATAAATGCTTTTATTTTTATTTAGATGGTAATTAAAAATAGGGATTTAACACGTGAATAATATATTTATAAATAAACTTCTAACACTGTATATAAATTTTAATCAAATTATTATTTAAAAATTAAATTAATATAAATTATTTAGAAATTGGTAAAAAAAAGTATTGTCTTATGCTTTTCGTTGTGCAATTTTTTTTTGAACTATAAAAGCTTTAAATATGCGGATTTTACTGTAGAATTTAAGAAAAATGCTTTATAATTGTCTTAAACTACAATTTGTTTCAATTTATTTTTTTTTAATATTTAACAGTTGTTAGTCTAATTATTAATTTTCTAATAATTTTTTTTTAAATCGTTTATAATTTCTCTTTTAAATCATAAAAAACTAACTCCTAGAGTAAAGCGAAAAAGCAAGAGAAAATATGAAAGTTCAATTATCACATTTTATAGTAAGTAAAGTGCTAAAAAATTAAATTTTTACTTAAAAGCGAAACATTTTTAAGATTAAAAGATATTCAAATGCATAAAAAAAAAGTAAGAGTAATAATTTTTTTCAAATTTACATAATTTAAAGTATATATATTTTTTAAATTAGATAGAATAAAAAATGAATTTGTTAATATTTTGTTCTGTGAAGTGTAGGAATTGGACAAGTGGAAGATAATTACATAATTTTACCACTTGCAAAAAATCTATTTAATCGATCGTAAGGGCTCTTTTGATTACCAAGTCGTCATCATCAATAGATAAATGACCACTTGGTGGTCGAGAGCATTTTCAAGATCTAATAAACAAACTTTTTGTGGAGTGGTAAAACTGTGTGAATAGATTATTTTGCCAAAGATTCCAAACCAATCAATTAGTTAAGTAGAAAATAAATTTAAATAATTTTCTTGTACAAAAATAGTGAGTGGTGTTTTTAAGTGAAACACTTGATATAAATTCAAATTATAAAAATTATAGCAGTATAAAAGAAGAACACAACTTTTTTTTTTAAATGGCGTAAAAAATATAGAATTAATTTTTAGAGAATACTGTACATTTATAAAATATTTTTTAACAAATGATTTTAATATTAAAAAATCCATAAAAAACGTAATATGTATGTTCTATAAAAAAATTTCAATATAAATAAAACTCTAATAAAAGAAATACGTTAATACAAAAAAAAAAAAACAAATGAATACAACAAAGTTATTATTAAATAACAAAAAAAAAGAATGTCGCCTAGACAAAATTTTTTTTTCCATAAATATGAATTTAAAAATTTATAAAAAGTTAAATACTGACAATATTGAAATATCTTTGATACAAAAAAAAAACAAATTGATACATTCAAGTTACTCTTAAATAAACAACCGAAAGAAAGTGAAAAATATTTTCTTTTTAGGGTGAAAAAATGCCACACAGGCCTAGAGGCCATTCTTAGTCGAAATTTTTGTCTGACGGGCACTATTCGCCTGACCCGTGAACTGAATAAAATAGTTGAAATTGCATTCTAAACACGAAATTGCTGAAAAGAATGACTTGTTGAAAACTTTACTTTATTTTACAAAACTTGTACAAACTTTGCGAATTAATTGATTCAGAAGTGATCTGAACCGAGATTCAGTTGTTTTTAGCAAAACAAAAAAACATCAATTTGAAAAGTCATTTATTTAAGCGAATTGTTTAGTAATTTTGAAATTTTTTTTTTGTAGGATCACAATAAAGCAGTTTTAAAGTAGTTTTTGTTTAGGAAAATGGAAATAATATAGTTGAAAAGCGCACCAATGAATCATGCTACACCGAACTTACCTCTTTTTAGTAAGATTTGCAACTGTTGTTGTGTTGTATCAGCATCAAAAAGTTTGCTTGTGATGGTCATGCGCCCCTTTTCAATGATGATGCTGTTGTAATCAGAAGGAGTGACTATAACGACCTACACAAAAGGAAAATAATATTGAAATCCTCTCCATCATCTTAGAAATAAGTGTTACAAATACGAGTAGTAGGTACCCTTGTAAAAGATTTCAAATTTTCTACTTTTTTTTCAAAAGTATTTATAGAAATTAATTCAATTATTGCGTTATTGCTTTTCGCCAAGTCTTTTAGCGCCATCGTGGCATCCGCTAGAAAGCTTCTTCGGGGATAAATAATTTTCTTATAATTGGATCGAAGGAAATGAGATAATGTAGAACCATTTAAATATTTACTACGCATCATTTATTTAAAACAAACAAAAAAGAAATCAAAAAGAAAGCTATATTAATACAGAAATTAGATTATTTTGTCTTGCATAATTTTAAAATTTAAAAATTCAAAATACTTACAAATAAGTGCCGCCATTTTGCAAAAAAACTTTTAAGTCTGTATCTCTATAACCGTGCACTTGAAACGTATAATTATATGAGCTTTTATTATAGATAATTAGATTTTTTATCGTTTTGGTTTAATAATTTTTTGCGTATCATCTACTGTTCACGATTTATAAGATTATTTTCGTTTGTTTATTGACTTTTTTACCGATATCTTTACTAATGATTGATTAAATAATAAATTGCCAATTATTAAACTTTTAAATCAATAAGTTTTCGACCACTTTCAATTTAAACTTTTTTTTCTAAAATTAATATTTTAAGTACAAAGTTAAAATACAATGAATATTTAAAAAATATGAATTATAATATTTTTTTATAACAATAAATAATAATAAATCATCTGCAAAAAACAGCAAATACTTATTGGAATATTTTTTCATTTAAATTATTTTCTGAGCTTAATCTATTTTTTTTCTAATTTTTTTGCACGCTGTGCTTACTCAATAGTTATTTGTTTTATTTGTTTTATTTGTTTTTTTTTTATTTATAAAAATAACAGACTTATCTTCTATTGATTTAGCATTCTTCTTTTCTGCCATTCGTTTCTTTATGGTTTAAGTCACTTTTTCTGTGCTTTATATTATAATTTTGTTTGCCAGTTTATCTTCTCTCACTGTTCTATTATTTATTTTATTTTTGTTTGTTTGTATTTACGTGTTTAGGTCCAGCCGGCGTCAACCGCCCAGGCATTTTTTTCTACTCATATTTATTTTTACTATTTTTTGTCTTTATTTTCTTGTTGTTTTCAACTTTTTATATTTTCTTATAATTGGAAAAAGGTAAAAATGTTAAAGAAGAAAAAAACATTAAACATTAAAAAAAATAGTATAAATGTTCAAGCTAGTGGCGTATCGTACACAAATAAATGAAAAATTTTGTGTAATTCGGCGAAAGTTTTGTAAATACATAGTGAAAAATAAAAATTAAATAACAAAATATGTTTATGTTTAGAGAAAAAGGGCCAACTATATAATTTTAATTTTAAGCAATGCTATCAGCTTTTAATAACTAAAATAGCCCTTTGTCTTTACTTTAATGGATAAAGTCTGAATTAATATTTATGCTAGGTTCAGCTAAGGTTAGGAAACTATAACAAACTTAAATTCATGACACTTGTCAACTAATAAGTTCTCTCTTTATATTTAAAAAACTTAAATTTGACTTGATTAATAATGATTTACAGCTTGAAGTTTAAGATGCAATAACTGAATTGTTATTAAAGTGATTAATAAGAAAATATTTGGTAAACTGACAAAATAAATATTATAAATCAATCAACGCTTTGCAAAACAATCTCTAGAAGGATAACTTTGTACCAATAAATGGCTTCTGGAGGTGTTCTCGATAGTACGTGACTAAACTCGACAGCTTTTAGGGCACACTTAACTAAGTTTTACTCAAAATTACAGTGAAAGACCATTAATACTAAATTAAGTATTAATTTAATTTAATGTCTTTTTCATAAAAATTAAGTAGGTTTTGGAATTGAAATTGCTTTGGTTATTTATACAAATTATTTAACAATCAAACAAAAACAGTTAACATCGTGTTGTTTATTCATTTGATAAAATAAATGTTTGACATAAGTAAGAACTGTCATTAGACATACGTTCTCTATTTCATGGCCTACTTAATAAAAAAACTGTTTGATCGTATGGTAGAAAATTTTTCGTACAAAAATAATTTTCTTTCAAAAAGCGAAACAATACAAATTGTTTACTAAAGAAACGTTTTTTTTAATTAGCTACAAAACATAAGTGGGATTTTTCTTTTTACAATAATTTAATTAAATTCTATTAAAAATATAATAAAAGAAGATTGAAATCATATTAAGCTCAAAATGAAATTTTATTTTCGCACGTCATAAGCATAATCGGATTATTGTCCGTTGGAAAATTTATATAAAAACAATTTCATTATTAAATTTGATGAAAAATATTCTAAATACATTTAAAAATGTGTTTATCTGAATTTTTATGTTAAAAATGGTTCACTTTTAAGATCGTTTTGATCATTTAAACAGTCGATGTATTCTATTTTCTAATATTTATTTAAAAAAAACATCGCTTGGTGGCTGAATATAGTGCTTTCAGAGCCTAGCCATATGAGTGGCGAAAGTTTGAGTCTCACCCAAGCAAAGTCTTTTTCTAAAAACAGAATGACTTGTCAGGTGAAAAATTAAAAATTTTATTTTTTATTAAATATATAAAATTTAAAAAAAACACAAATTTTACAAAACATAATAATGTACAATACAGTGTTACAAACATATAACTAATTAAGCTAATTAGTTTATTTTCTTTTTTTTGCATCATTTCTTTTTATTTTTTTTTCTTTTACTTATTCTAGTTTATTTAGTATCTTGTTTAATCTTTCTTTCTCAATTATATTTTTATTTATTTCATTTTTTTTTATTATCTTTTTTCTCCAGCTTGCTTTCTATTATCTCTAAAAAATTCATTCATTATGAGTTGTAATGGTTTTCTTTCTCTTCTACACATTTTGCATTTTGTCTCATTTTTCTCCATTCAAAATATTTTTTTTTCTTTATCTACGTATCTAAATTTTGCTTTTTCTCTCTCTCATTTTTTTTCTTAAGAATCTAGGTAGCTATTCTGTGGTTAGAGTAATGTCTTTTTTATTGTTTCTGCTTTTACTTGTTTCTTTTTTTTTCTTGCTTATGGTTCCATCTCTATCTTTTGTTTTTCCATGCACTTGTTGCTTTGCTTCTGATAATTTTTTTAGTTCTATTTTTATTTTCTCTACCTGTCGCTTTTTGGATGTAGCGTTTTCTAGCTTTCTTCTACATTCCTTTACACTTTGCTCATCCCATACTTTAATTATTACTTTCTCTTATTCTGCATTTGTTTTGTTTTTCTCTTCTTTTTGGTGTTTTCTATCTTCTATGCTTATCTTTATAGGAAGGTGTTCTGACTCTATTCTGTCCCTATATTCTAAAGACTTCTAGTTTCCTCTTTGCCTTCTAATTTGTTATTCTATTGTCTATCATTGATTCTCCTCAATTGTTAACATACGTCTACTCTCTTTCTTTACCTATACCTTCTTAGTTTTTTGACTTATTTTTGTTTTCTTCTTCTTATTTTATCTTTCTTTTTCTTCAAAATTTCTAGCATCTTTTTTCCCTCTTATAAATATTTATTTTTCTGTATTTTCTTTAACTGTTTTTTTACGCTTCTTATTGTCTTTTTCATCTCTTTGGTATTGTCATTATTTTTCATCACTTTTTGTTCTATCTTCTTATGGTTTTTTTTTCACTATTTTTTTTTCTCACCGACGGAACTAATTCTCTTGCTGTTCTTTTTTTCTTCTTTTGTTTTTTTGTTCTTTTGAAATTTCTATTTGAATTCTGCTGGTAACCTACGTTCTATTTTTTTTCAGCTTTATGTTTCTACTAAACCCACTATGTCGAATAGTTTAACGTAATTCCAAAAAATCTCTTCTGTTTTCTCTAATCTTGCTACGTTTATAATATGTTTCATTTTTTTTCTATACATTTTTTGTATGTTTTTTTGTTTTTGTTCCGTTAGTTTTCCCTTTTTCCATTGTACATTTGCCTGTGTCTTTTTTATTGTTTCTTTTTCCTCTTTTTTTTCTTAAAAAACCTGCAATCTTAGGTCTTTTTCATTCTATTTGTATGTTTTTCATGTCCAACTTTAGCTTTCTTTTCTTCCCTCTTTTTTTCTTTTGCAATTTCTTTTAATTTATTCTAAATTTCTTTAATGTAGATGTTTTTAATTGTTTTTATTTCTCAGCTTTCTTTGATATGTCGCTTCTAAGTCTTGAAGTTCCAATAGCACTTTTTTCTTATCTATTTTGTGCGACTCTTTTATTCCTGTTTTTACCACTCTTTTTAGCTGCATTTCAATTTTTTTTTCTTTTTTTTAAGTCAGCTCTAGTTATTACTATAGTATGTTATTTTTTTGCTATATCGGTTTTTTTTTTGCTATATCTGTTTCTTTTTCCAAGATCACTATCTTCTCCACCATTTTACTCTTTTTTCACTCATTTTCTCTCTTTTTTATAAACTCTACTTTTATCTCTAACTTTTTGTTCTCTTGTCTTAACAGTTTAATTTCCTCAATTAATTTATCTAGTTTCTTTACAACTAGCTCCAGCTTTGTCTTCATATCTTTTTCTTCAGCTTTTGGTTTTTTAATATACTATTAAAACACTTTTTTTGTTGTTATTAATTATTGATGTTATTTATTCTACGTTAATTAATCAATTTGTAAATTATTTAAAATTTTGCATCTATAGTTATAAAATTTTTAGAATAAAACGTAATTCTAGTGCCGTTTAGGTACTTTTTTATGTTTATTATTGTAAAGCCTCTTACATGCGCAATTTAATTTAATTTTTTTAATTTTCTTAAGTAGGTTCTAGCTGCAAATAAAATTCCCATTTTCCTAGCATTGAGCAATAAGCGAAGCTCATTTAATTTATAGAGCATTTGTACGATTTTATTTCAATTAGGTAAAAAATGGCCTATTTTCGCCCGGAAAATCTTCTTGTTTCGGTAGATTTCCGCAGTGTTTCGGTGGTTGGAATCCACATTATGCTAAGATATTTTGCCAAGAGCTCTTTTAAATTGGAAAAGAATACTCACATCAACTTCCTAAAGTGCCAATATGAATGCAAATCATAGAAGGGAAATTTTCGAAAATAATACTTTGACTTGTTGATAGATTAGAAAGCGGCTTTAGATAGATTTTTCTGTGCTAAAATCAAATAAAAGTCAAGTACTCCATGGGGAGACAACTCCAAACACACATCTTCCCCCATTGAGGATTGTTGTAATTTGTGAGGGATTTAAGAATGCTTCCGCAAATAAATGTATAACTTGGCGAAGGCTTTGTACGGAATTGCATTGAATTTTCAGAGGATTTTTTCTAAATATGTTTTTGCTATAGATTCTGATTCAAAAATTCCACAAAAATTTATGCTTTCTGATTGGTATTTGGTAGTCAGGTGGCTAACGATAGTGCGTTTGAAATCTGGTCTAACACAAGTCGAAGGTTCGATTCCCACCTAGGCGAGAATTTTTTTTTACAAAAAAAATTACTTCTGTCTGGCTATTATATCATTCTATCATAAATAAATAAATGAAACAATATTATTAGTTTTCTTCCAACAGAGAATACAATTTTGTTTATCATTTAAAGCATTTCCATCAAAACAAATATTGTGAGTGAAATATAAAAAAAATTGTGCAACTATTTTATCGAAAATACCTACAGAATAGCTTAAAAGTCAGCAATTTCATACAAAACGTTCACAGAAATTTCTGTCATATTTTATTTCAAAATACTTTCTAAGTTAATAAAAAATGCTAAAAAATTTAAGCTCACTTGTTTCAAGCTAAAAAAAACAAACAAGGTCAAAACATTTGTCTCTAAGACCCTTGTTATATAATATAGTTTCATCATCAGGGCTTGATTAAATAGTTTTTTGTAAATATTATTGATAAATAGTATACTGTGTAATTATAATGTTTTTTTTATATGAAAGCTGGTGCTTTTCGTCTGATTTGTTATAAATTTGATCAAGATTGGAATAATCGTTTTTAAAGTTATTCTAATCAAGGTGTTTTTTGACTTTTATTTATAAATAATAAATTTTTTTTGCAAAACAAATTTTTTTTAATTCTGCACTTTAATGAGAGAAAAGTTGTTTTCTCGCGCAGAAAATTTGAAAATTTTATTTGAAATACGTCAATTAATCAATTTGATCTACACCTACACTTTGAGAAACAATTTAAATGTGTCGAGTTTCTTCTAATTTAAATTTTAACCATTCTTGAGAATTCCTGTCAAGAGTTATAATGATTTGAATATCCGAAATTCAATAACTCCTAAAAAACAATTACAGTTTTATTATTAGAGAGGTAAATGTAAGTGATAAATATTCGAAAACTCATACTAAACGTCTTTTTTTTAATTTTATAAAATTTTGACAAAATAGCATTCAGAACAGTCAAAAAGAAAATAAAATAAGTCGAAAAACACTTTTGTTTTATTGATAAACTCAATCACATGGAAATACTCAAGCGCGTCAAATATTTTTACTCCCCACGTGAGCGCAGAGGTATGTTAGTTAAGGCAATAAAAGTTTTATTGAAAATATGTTAAGTAAAAACTGACAATTTACGTAATTGACAAGTCGGAGGTGATGTGACTTAAAATAGTAAAATATAAAAATGGCAAAAATCGTTTTTTTTTCTTAATTGGCTATCTTCGCAACGCGCTTGCCTCTAGTATTTTGACAATTTTGACACAAATTACTTTTCAAATTGATTATTTTATTCGATTAATGTGAACAGTATTTGTTTAACTTTTCATTTCTTAGTAGAAACTTGTCGTAAGAGCGCGTAGTAAGACCAAGATGTTTTCAAAATCTAAAAAAATAACAACAATAAAAATTCAAACTTAAGCATTTTGAAATTTTATACCTTCATAAATGAATCTAAAGATAAATAAAATAAATTCATTGCAGACATTTTTACCGGAGTATGACATTTAAGGGCAAAAATTATCATCTTTTTTTTAACTTCCAATGGCGCATCCACCCATTTTGACTCTATAAGGGCAAGTGTGATGTTGCCGCTCTAAAGCATACAAAATTATTCAAGAATATTTTCGAATGAACGTCTTTAAAGTTTTACTTTTATCTCAACTTTGTTGCCAAACCAACAGTAGACGAAAATTTCCACAATTGCAAAGCCCTCAAAGCACAACAACATGCAGAATTGACTGCTTAAAGGTTCTACCTAAAAAATAACTAATTCATTTACTAGTAGTACACAAAAAGTTTTCACTAAATTAAATTCAAAAGTCAAATTTGGATAAACAATTTTTGCAATCACGTCGTATTTGAAAAAAAATAAAATACATTTTGATACTCTAATAGACTCAGTAGAGAACGCTTATAGGTTTTACTGCAGTTAATAGAGTACCAAACTTTTTTTTCTAAAAAATTTTTAGTTGGCAGAACTTAATTTGACTTTTTATCTATGTCAATAATATTATGAATTAAAAGTGCAATTTTCGAATAGCAAACTGAAGTGAACAATTAATGGAAAGTATATTTATGTGAAATAATGATGTAAATAATAAGTGCACTCGTCTGGGATAAACAACCGATTCCAATAAAACAAAAGATTTTTAACTCAAGATATTGCCAACCCACTTCCAAAATCCCTAAATTGATCAAATTAAAAAATCATTTGCTATTTTCGACCAAAAGATGAATAAAACTAATTTTTAACGTGTTTAACTATCGATTCTTTAAGTTAAAAATGAGGTTCAGATGTCAATTTAATAACTGTCAGCAAGCTTTGGCGCCAAATTTGAAAAAACTACTTGTTATTAACTTTCGGCTAATTAGCTTTCATCACCAGGAACTAATGTATTCGATTTTTTTCTGAAAAAACTTACCGTTGTCAATTGAAACATTGTCAATCCAATTGTAGCCGCACTGGCAAAAAACTGTGTCAACACAATGTAATTAAAAAATAAGTTTGATTTTTTTGCAAATTCTACAATCTTCTTGTGATGCAATACACATTTGATAAATTTTCTGTCAATATCTGTGGAAATGTTGTCAAAAAGATGTTGGATGTTATCACATAATATGTCAAATTGGGCGGCTGTATACGTATTTAGAGCAGCAATTAATAAGTCAATAGCAAGTATATGAAATGCTATTAAAATTATACTAATAGTTTGAAAACTATAGGCGATTTCATAGTACGGGGATATTTTGGGATTGAATGGAAACCAAGCCGGAAATGGCAATTCCCGACCCGTTTTGTCAAAAAGTGGATATGTCGCAGAAAAGAATAATGAGCTAGATGATGCGGCCCAATATAAATTGTAAATTATTTTCCATACTTTAATGTTTTCCATTGCTAAATTTTTTTGTCTTATATTTTTCGGTTGAAAAATGTCCGATTTTAAAATAAATAAAAGACTTTTTAACATTTTCAGATTACGAATGAAATAATAGCTTTTGAATAATTCGCCAATTTCTGGTAATACTACAAATAGTGTTGACGTCACTTTTTGTAAATCTTTTATGTTCTGGATCATGTAAATAAGTTGGGATGAAACATGACCACATGAGAAAAAGCTCAATACGATAATGGTCCATAAAATATAAATGTTTAAAACACAAAAAGTGTCTTCTTTTGGCCATAAACCAGTAATTCGAAGATGCAGAATATTTATGTTGATTGCAGATTCCCAATTGAATTTTCTTACTTGAGCCCTAAAATACAGTTTTGAAAAAATTACCATTCTTGGATTGTTTATCTTACCAATTTTACTCAGTAAGATAAACAAATGTTTTTATTTTAAAAACATTATTAAATTGTTTATTAAGCGTTATATTCAATTTTTTACAGATTACTTTAGAATTTATTATCGTAATAGTCAAGAATCATTGTAGAAATCATTACAAAGTCTAAAAACATCACTTTGTAGTTACTATTGCCGAAAAAACACAAAAATTCGTATAGAAAAAATTTTGTTTGTTTAAAAGATAAATCAGTTGTAAATAAAAATGTTTTTTTTTTTTGGTTATGCAAATTTAAAATGTACAAAGCAGTCTATGAAAATGATCACTATTTCCAAGATTCATCAACATTCTTAAAATAGCCAAATCTTGAGACATACACCGGTTATTGCATGCGACGTTTTCTATGTAATATTGCTCTTAAAAAACAAAGTCATCTACAGTTGCTAAAAAACACATTAAAAAAACAACTAATATTGCGAAAAAAGAACATAGAAAGTTCAAGCTAGGCAAAACATGTAAACATTGTTCTTTTAACACCTTTCTTCACTTGTAGAAAAACAAATTATTTAATCTTTTTTGACTACTATGTAATAATAGTATTAAATGCTTAAAAAAAATTAGTCAAACAAATGAATAACTATAAAAATTTTGAAGCAGTCGAATTCATTGAAATCTATAAAAGAAAAGATAATTTTTTAATTCCTTAATCGGGTTATTAAGAGAAGAACTCACAAAAGCTTCAAATTATCTCACTTTTTATTAAAAAATTAAACATGAAAATAATAGTTTAGTTATATTCAAATCCTAATGATAAGTTTTTGATAATCTACATTAAATACAAAACTTTTTGGCTAGTGGTAAAACTGTGTTAATAGCTCACAGTGCCAACTATTCAAAAAATTATTATTTAATTTAAAAAGCTAAGCTGTGTAATAAGGTTTATAGCAAATAATCAAAATGTTGTCTATCGTCTTTAAGGCATTTGCAAACTCTTTGAACAATTGCGTTACTAACATTTGGGAATTATTATTAATTTTGGCAACCATTGCCTGGTCATCTAGCTCTTTAAAAAGGGCCACAAAAAGAAGTCACATGGGATGAGGTTGCAGAATCTTAAAGGCTGTATTTCGGCTGATAATTTCTTATGAGAAAATCATTTTAAATTCAAAAATACAAAATTTTTGTAATTATTATCTATTTTGACATTTGAAGGAAATGTTATAGACATGGTCAACAATGGCGCCAAATTTTAAAAAACACTCGTTATATTATTGTCTATTGTTTTTTTTTGGTATTGCAATTTGAAAAAATGAAGTTTCCAATAAACATACTCACATTTTTCAAATTTAAACTTTATGTTATTAGCTATTTAGCTAATTTGTTGTTATTTATTATAGCTATATTGTTGTTAGTTATAATATTATTGTCAACAACTTATATATTTTAGTTTCAACGTATAAATGCCGAAATTTATATTATTGAAGTTTTGTAATACCGCTTGCTTTTCATAATTAATGCTTGTTTTACTTCATCATATCATTATTGTAAATAGAAACTAATTAATTAAAAGTCTTAAGCTTTAATAACTGGTTTTAATCTAATTATTATTTATCTCGCTGCTTTTTTGAAAGCACTTTGTTAGTAATCAACTTTTAATTCGCTGACCATAAATAAATTAGTTTAATTGAACGTTTTGGCTGGCGGTAAAAAAAAAATTAAAAGATTCGACCACAACAAAACGGCTCAGCGCAGCTCAAAAACAATTTTCGGTTTATTAGCCAATCTCAATCTTAATTTTTTGTTGAATAATGTTTTTCACTGAAAGAAAAGTGCTTCAACTTTTTACTATTTTTTTTAGTAATTTGTTTTGTACACCGAAAGAAGGTAAACAAATTACAATTCTTTTTTTAACAACGACAACATCACAAAATAGTAATTATTCTTGTTAACTCTTTTATTTCCAGTCAACCGTTGATTTTTGAAATCTTTTTTTTAATAGATCACTGCTAAAAACGCGGCTATAAACAAGCAAACAAAATTTTTTGAATGTGGAAAGTGATTTAGAAATTTTTGAAAACTTCTTTCAACGTCTTTCTGGAAGGAAACTAAACAGAAATATTATAAAATGTAGAAAAAAGAAACTAAAAAAATCAATGCAAATTCATTCAAACTACATCTACATGTTTCTCAGATAATTTTTTATTAGATGGCTTCTAAAGCGATGTTGCTTCAGAAAAAGATGAATATTAGTAAAATCTTGCAGCGACAATCATATATTTGTGAAAAACTAGCAAATTAGCATTTTAAAAGTGCTAATAAGTTATTAAAACAGTCACAAAATTCTAAAAATAAACAGCTTTATTCCAGCACTTTACATTTTTGTCAAATTTCAATAAAGAGCCACGATAGCAGTCTGCAAAACCCTACAAATGTCAAGAAACTAAAACCTCAGTTTAAAATGCAACGCCACATAGACTGTATCATAGTATTAAACTATAGCTTTTGTCGTGGATAATTCATATATATATATTTGTGGCAGCAAGTGAGTATTTTACAATAGTGTACTTATTATTCCTCCGCATTCAAGAAATCAGCAGTTTATTTATACTTTTTCTGTAATTATGATACAAAACAACACATTATTTGCAAAAACACGTTTTTCTTCATAAATAATTTACAGTTAAAACATTGGTGATGTTCATTTGATTTCATTCAAATTTGATCAAGATCTGAGTGATTCTTATTAATGCTTTTTTTTGACATATATTTTTGGATAGTCTTACGTGACCCACCTTGTATAATATATTTATGGCACGATATCAACCAGTCTTAGCTTCAAGAAATAGAAAATTATATAGATTAAAAGCCGCAAACTCATACGTTACTTGCCGTTTCCTCAAAATTTTCTCACAGAATTCATAAAATTTTTATTTGATTTTCTAAATCAATACTTAATTAATTTTTAATTAATTTAATTGGCAAAATCAGAAGTTTAAAAGCGCCGATTCATCGCAAAAATTATTATTTTAGTACAATGTCTTCTCTAGAAAACACAAATAATTTCGAATGGAATTCATTAATTTGGTTTAATTTATACAAATTAAAATTGGTTGGATTATGGCCGAAAGGTAATAATTATCAAAAAGATTCCTACGCCGTTTGGGCATTTCTCTCAATACTGATTTTTATAATAATGCACAATTTTTTCCAAATGGTGAATATAATGTTTATATTTGACGATTTAGAAGCAATTACATCAACAATTTTCATTACACTATCAACAATGCTCAGTACTTTAAAAACGTATTATATTTCAAGAAATATGACGCTTTTGAAATATTTAATAAGAAGCTTTGAGAAAAAAATATTTCAACCACAAAATAATAATCAGAGAAAAATAATTTATAAAAATGTGAAAGCTTGGCGGATCAATTATAGCGTTTTTTGGGTAATGGCCGTTGCAGCAGTATTGCTATGGTTAGTATATCCCATTTTGGATAAATCTACAAAAAGTCGGAAATTACCATTTCTGGCATGGTACCCCTATAATGCCAAAAAAACTCCATTCTATCAGATAACCTACGCCCATCAAATTGCCTCCATATCATTCATTGCAACAATAACTTTAAGCATTGACAATATAATTGCTGCTTTAAATGTGTTTATTGGCGCCCAATTTGACATTTTGTGTGATAATTTGAAAAATTTATTCTCTGACAGCTCAGAAAACACCATAAACCGAAGATTCAACTATATCATCAAACATCATAAAAAAATTTTGAAGTAAGAAATTATTTTTTTTTTACAAATTTTCATAATTAAATTTTAGATTTGTTGAAAATGTTAACATATTTTTCCAATGGATTGTTTTTATGCAGTTTTTTATTAGTGCAACTTCAATTGGAATTACTATGTTTCAAATGACTCAGGTAAAAAATTTATTATTTCACAAAATAATCTTCCCGAAAAGCATTTTTTTTTTAAAACTTATTTAAGCTATAAAAATTTAATTTAAATTATCTAATTATAAATTTAAATTTAATTTAAATGTTAAAATTATTATTATTTATACTTTTTATTAAACCTGGCGAGCTTACAATTAGAAAAATTTACGAGATAAATGCTAAAAATCTAAAAAAAAGTAGTTGGGCAAAATTAAAATTTCTGTAAAATTGTTTTTAGTGACTTTTGCTGTTGGTTGGCATGGTTGTTAGTTGTGACGTCAATAACAATAAAAAACTCACTAGATGATCTCTAGATTTTCATATCTTTAATATTGTAATCGTTCTAAATATATTAAGAAAAACAAAATAGAAAAATAAACATTCTTTTTTACCGTCGCCCAAAGTGACTCTAGAGTGTTTAAATCTGGATGATAAGGGTGAAGATGTAATACCAACATGTATTAAATTATCAAATTTATAATCAATCGTTATCTAAACTATAAAAAAGAACAACAAATTTTTAATTTCGGCTTCAATGAGTCATTATTAAGTGATATAACGTGTTTTTTTTGTTAAAATTACCTAATTTTATTAGTTTTTAAAGTGCTGAACGCTTTGAGATAGACTATATAAAGTAATTATAATCTTCATTCACTTATCAAAAAGCATTTTATTTCAGAATTTTAGACAAAAAGCCTTTATAAGTTCGCCAAAGATGAAAATTTTTGTGAATTACGTTAAGTTAGTAAAGCAGAATGTAATTGGTTATTGCAAGTAAAAAAATATAATAAATTTTAGGTAATTCCTTTGAGTAGCGAATTCTTTTCTTTTTTGTGCTTTGGAATAGCAATCATTGTTGAAATATTTATATATTGCTGGTTTGGAAATGAAGTAACTGTTAAGGTAATCTAATATAGACTTTTAAATCGAGATTATACCCAGTGACTTTAAATAAATGAAGCAAAAAATATAGTGGCAAAACTGAGTAAGTTGGTAGTGCAGTCTGTCAGTTGTCAATTGTTTTTATTAAAGTTATGTTACAAAAAAAACAGACATTTGTGACATTTAATTTCTTCTGTAACGTGTCACATTGCTAACTAAAGAATTCAAATATTTTACCAACTTAAGAAAATAATTTTTAATTAATAAAAGTCACTCGGTATTTAAAACCACTTTAGAACATTTTTTTGAGATAAAATAATTTATTTGTGTACAGTTTTTTTTGATTTTAGAGTGCGAAAGTACCGTACGCAATCATGGAATCGAATTGGACTCAGGCACCTGCTAAACTAAAAAAGCAAATGATTTTTCTTATCATGAAGGCTCAAAAACCTGTGAAAATGTCGGCGTTTAATTTTATTGAGCTTTCAGTCGATACTTTTGTCAGAGTACGTAAATACAGGGTGTATAATATTAATATTAATCAAAGATAGCTATGCTTTTTTGACAGCGGATCTTAAATCGGTTTGCACTAAAGCCGGTAACAATCTGTAAACATAAAGGCGGTTACATGCTAAGCAGATAACGTAACTTTTAATTTTGTGGCTATCAGCTGCCGGACACAGACACAATCGGCATGCGACAAACATCGCTTTGCGTTTCTAGGAATTTTTTTTTCAGAGTTTACATAATAAATATTTACTGTTTACAACGACTTTACTAGCAAACAACATACCGCAACAAATCGGAATCGCAAAAAAAAAAAATTTTTTTTTTACCGTTAACAGTTGACGGAAGTGCTTTTTCTTTGCCAACTGTGTGATGTTAAAAACCACTAAATAAGCAGAGCAATGTGTGGTGCATACCGGTTATGTCCAGCAGCTTGGGCTACAGCTGACAGCCACAATCTGCAGTAAACCCACAGCTTCGAACCTAATATTATTTGCATTTAGCGGATTAACTCGATGCTTACTAGTTTAGAGATTTAACTGATTTAAGGTTGTGTCTACTGACAGTACTTGACAAATTGACATGTTTGTCAGTTTGTCATTTTGCCTGATGAAATGTCAAAATTCGAATTTAGAATTTTTTTTTACAAACAAAAAATTTTTAATTAAATGGCTTCTGATATACATACAGATAACAAATCGGGAAAGATATAAAGCATTACAATTAAGATCTAGAGCTTTAAATCGAGTTTTTGTTAGTAAATTGTTATATAGTGAAAACGTTTGTGATACACCCGGCCGAAAATTTTATTTCACGAATCTCTCAGAAAATTTGACATTCAGACAAAAAGTAAAGAACTTATTGGAAATTGTTTGAGTACTCAGCTACTTGGTTGGCGCTATTCATAACACGCGACATCTTGGGTTATAAATATTTTTTATCATTGGTGACCTGTCCCTCTGATTTTGAGCAATAAAACTTACTGCCAGATATATCTCAAACGTTCTTACTATACTAAAATTTTTACTCAATTTTAGATACTACGAGCTTCATGGTCTTACTTCACTTTATTGCACCAAATTTACTCAAAGTAGTGAACAAAAGTTCATCTATGAATGTCAAAAAACGTGTTTCAACCCGCTTTTAAATATAGACAAGAAAAGAGAATTGCTTTTTTGGTTTCGAATCCTTTAACCAAAAATTACAATTTGGGTTACAATGGGTAGTAGACATCACACAAATTAATATCATAAACATTAAAGTTTTATTTCTCAATAGTAATTACATGAGAATCTCCTAAACAATAAATTTATTGCGCATAAAAACGTAAACTAAAAAGTAAAGAGCTCGATAATAATTACTAACAAATACCCTTAACAAAAAAAAATTATTTTTGCTTGATAAATACCAAAATAACAAATTAATAACTATGAAAAAAAATAATAAACCTATTCTCAATCAAACAAGCTAAGAAGCTATATTCAAATTATGTTTTTCAAAAAATCGTCTCCTTGCATTGGCTATCAGTTGATCTTTCCGTTCCTGGAAAGACTTGTTTCTCTCTTGAGCAGACTTGGCAAATGTGGTAGCGGCTGTATTAAATAAATCTCTATCGTTTGATGATGAACTCGCGCTCGAAGGACCAGATGGATTTGTGCTTAACGTAAGTGATGTGGAAGGTTGTGGATTACTAGGGGTAGCTGGCGCTGACTGCTCAGGAGTAAACATTACTCGACCTTCCAAAATGTTAGTAATAGTTGCATCCACATTTCGAGTTTTGTCTAAAAAATTTTTTTTAAAGAAAAACAACCTAAAAAAATTAATTTCCTGAGCTTACTCAAATCTTTATAAATGGTAGTTAATGGCACATGTGGCAAAACCTCTTTTACTTGCGTCGCCATCCTTCGCACTTCATTATCAACCCCTGATGAGCGCGGAGAAGGACGAACTCGAGATTGATCCATCAACTGTCTTTTTTCCCATTCGACAAGATCATTTGCGGTAAAATTAGATGCCTCAATCTAAAAAATTAGCAACAAACTTTTTATCAAAATAAGACTAATAATTAATGCCATAACGCAATAACGGTTTCGAGCGAGCCAAAATTGGCCTTGAAATGTCTCATTGTACTCACCTTAAGTCCCGAGCCAATATTTTGTCGCACGATTTCTGAATAGTCCACATCAGCCAAACTTTTCTTCTCCAAGGGCGGCAAAAACTTCAATTTATAATTTGTCAAAGGTGAAAACATAAAAAATAGTAAATCGCTCCAATAGGAGGAACCTAAAGTACTAACAGAAATATCTAAAAATGGACGTTCAATACTTATACAAATCGGTTGTATCCTATTTGTTAGTGAAAAGGGATAAGATTTAAATTTCAGCAATGCTCTACCATTTGTAACTTTATCTTCTGGTGTAATATGAACCGAAACTTGATGTTCTGTCAAAAATTGAGTTATATTTTTTTTAAAACTTTCTAAATTTGACAGATTTCCAAAATAGCGAAGCCCTAAACCTCTAGCTAAGGCAGGATGCATTTCATTTCCCGGCTAGAAAACAATTTATTAGTTTATTTCAATTGTAGAATACAGTTTTAGTCTTAATTAAGAAATTTAATATCATAGTTTTCAGTAACATTTGTGCTGTTAAAAGTACGCCTCCTTTATTTGAAGACACTTTTTGAAATAAACAACCATAATAAGACTCAATAACTCTCAGTGTTTACTCAACACTGTTGAATGTTTAGAGAATCGTTTCTACTTCTGTGTACCTCCACTAGATGACGCTAGCTACCTTCATTCTAGTTGGACTGATCACGTGGAATATTGACATTGCGACAGAATTTTGAAGTTTTTTTTTATTAAAACTTGCAAACTGGGCATTTTAAGCCGATTAAAACTACTAAATTTCAATAACAGCTGTCTCAAGACAAGTCTTCAATTAATACTAATAACTGTACTCTTTAGCTTCTGTATATAATGGTAGACATACAGAAACAGATCCTGTAGCAGTATGTACAGCTAAATGGTCAAAATGTGAAACACAATTACTAATAAACACTTGGACATTCTCCTTCTTGTCGGGGTTCTCAACGGTGACATTAATTCCCAATGTCAGACATGCGATTTTGTTAACGAGTTTATGAATGATTTGAGTGTCCTGAAGACTACATCCTATTAAGATGACACTCAATGCCAATATTATTCTTAAAACAAATAGAACTAATCCAAGAGGTAAATAGAGCAACAGACAGAAAATCTTCAACTCATTCTCCGGAAATCTAAAAATTATCGTCATCTTTTGATATTAATAAATACCAAATTTACCTTTTAAATTTAAACAGATGTTTTATTTCTATATTATTTGACATTTTCACATACCAAAAAAAAAATTAATAATCGTCTGATTTTATGCAAAATAACATAACGGAAGGTTAGGTTTTGTGATGTGACGTCATTGACAGTGATGACAAGTGACTTACGTCAAATTTTAATTCCCACTGGCGGCTCGTTGAAAATGAAATAAAAAATGTAAATGCTATAGCAGTTTGCCAAATAAAAAGTGTAAATTTGTGCCAGTTTTTTGCTATACAAAATAAATAAAAAAAAAACAAATTAAAAACGATACTTTATCTTTTGTTTTATCAAAAAATTTGTTTCAAGTTTAGTCGTTTTTTTTAACATTTCAGCAAAAAATTTGTTTACCAGTGGCGTCACATCTGATAATAAAACTGTTTACTTACCTATTTTTACGACTGTAAAATGTAGCCCTTTTTTCCATCATTATCAGATAATAATAATAAAATGCTCAACATATGATATGATTTATTATAAAGTAGCGTTTGACAACACACATTGTCTACGCTCGTTTGAATAAGATTCTGCTACGACATGACCAATAATTTGCAACATCTGCTCTGATTTGTGATTTTTTTATTACAGTGTATTGTGTTTATAATGTGTATAATGTTAACATTAATCAAACGTGGCTTTAAAAAATAAAACGATTGTCTTGGCTTGAAGAACATAAACCATGTTTATAACTAGGTAGAAAAAATTAAAAATCTTTAGAAATGTCTACTAAAACTAACCCATGGTCTAAAAATATAGCCATAAAATGTCATTGATCGTATGAGCTGTGGAAAGTATTCATAATAAAACAAAAAAAGTTATACAATATTATAGAACACATTAATCTCTACAAAAAACTTGACAAGACCATATGTCTAATTATTATAGTTACGTCACAATAAATACTTTTTTACATTTTAAAAGTAGGTAGAAATGACAATCAAAATCAAACCTTTGTATTGATTCTTATCAAAATAAATTATTTTGTATTGAAATCGAACATTCCTTCCAAAGAAATATAAGTGTAAAGCCCAGAGAAGACGTTTGTTTAATATAAAAAAAAGCTATAAGCACACTAAAGTAAATTAGTTAGAAAAATCCAATTAATTTCGATTAAGACATTAATATAATAGAAAATATTGCATCTTTAGCCCCCTTCAATTCTTCGAAACGGAAATATAAGTAATTGAATTAAATTAGTATGTTTATTTACTAGTAGTAAAAGTTTCGTGTGCAAGAAAGGGCTCATTTATCTTGGGAAAATTACTCAATTCTGGGTTATTACCAATATATTTAATAAATAAAAGTAGGTTACGCGTAATTTTTGAATGCCATAATTGACGAAAACTAGGTTGATCTATTTTGCATAATATAAATAAATAAGGGGAGACGCGACTCCGATGCATTCAGATTAATATCTGCATTCAACTGCAACAATGAAGCTGTTGAAATTATTGTGCGTTTCTTGTGCGCTTTTTATTGTTTATTGTATTAGAAGCGTTATAGCAATGCCGGTTGCAAATCCTGAAACGGTTAGTGTCCTATTATTATTATTTTTTTAAAATAGTGATTTTTGTGTTTAATTATAGGTTTTAGAAGATATGGCACAAATTCCACAATGGCATTGTATGCGATATCGAAAATTTGAATTAGTGAGAAGATGTAGAGGCTACAAAAATAGTTTGAGAAGAATTTGACAATTTTCTCCTTTATATAATTATTTATTGTCATTTTTTAAGCATTAAATAGGTATTTATAACAAAATAAAAAAGTTTTCACAACTTAATTATTTTACTTACTACTGTAAATAATATTAAATAGCAACGTGTGAAGGAATTTGACCATCTCATGATCATGTCTTGCCAATAGTCGAAGATTATATTATATAACAAAATTTTCAAAAAAATTTTTATGTTTTTATAAAAAGCCAAAAAGTGTTTGTCAACTACAAAATAAGTGGTATATTTCCAAACAGTTTAATGTGATAGGAGTTGTTAGTTGACTTTATTTACCTCTAGGTAAATAAAGTATCTATTATGCAAGAGCCCATGGCTATATTCTTTTTAGAAAAAAATTTCCGCTTGAGTGGGATTCGAACCCTCGCCGCTTATTCGGCCAAGCTCTGAACGCACTATCGTCAGCCACCTAGCCACGATTAATTTAAGTCTACAAGTGAAAGTAAATTCTCTATCAAAAAAAAAGTCATACTAAAACTTAAATATATTTACACCATTGATTATTAATACACTCA
Organism: Lagria hirta; assembly: GCA_947359425.1. Classification (NCBI taxonomy): domain Eukaryota; kingdom Metazoa; phylum Arthropoda; class Insecta; order Coleoptera; family Tenebrionidae; genus Lagria; species Lagria hirta. Next base: position 31,572,024 of record OX375797.1, read on the forward strand.
ACAACTCATCTTGTAAAAAAAGATGCCTGAGCCGCTGCTTTATATTAGTACAATTACAGTCTGGTTAGGGTTGTTTATCAGATCAATGAAAACAATAATAATAATAATACAATCGATAATAAAAATACAAAATGTTAAGTCAACAGTAAAAACAACAACACAAGCCACTTCTCATAAAAATACACAATAATTAATAATATTAAAAATAAAAAAAAATTTTTTTTTCAAAGTTGATCAACATTGTAAACAACAAATAACATATAGGTTATAGTACACACACTACAAATTGGTCTGAGGTCCATGACACAGTGGGATGAATAATAGTAAACGGAATGTTTACTTCATAAACAAATGGTCTCTGATGCAGAGAAACTAAATGCACTCATTCGGCGGGGCGAGGAGAGTGCCAACACCTGCCCTATACCGATATTTCATAGTTCATATCGTAGACACTGGTGCGGTCGGGGGTGGAAGGACGAGGCGGTAAATGGGATGAGCATTGAGAGTTGGGAGCGGTTAACTCGACACCGTCCGACATTTCTAACGCACGAACAAATGACATAGGGCGCCTACGATTGTCTGGCACCACCGTTGGCGTTGCGCCTCCTAGCGGACCTTTACGATGCACCTGAGGGCAAGGATATTCCTAGATCGTAAAATAGAAAAAATTCTTATAGAAGCAGATCTGCAAAAGCCATATACCATTATAGCAAGCGAGTGAAAAGTATACTCCAATCGAAAATGTGGATAATATTAGACGAAAGGCGCTAACGTGATAATCAAATCGTGTCTATCAAAACTGACATCTGTCATCAACTGTCAAAGCACAGTTGATTTCCAGCCTCACGTTTTAATGTTCTAAAAACTACAGCGCAAACCATGTCCCTTAGCCGTTGTCATGACTTTGAGAGGTGCAAAATAAAAGTAATTAGATTATCCATTTGTCGGCTGTTACATAATGCCAAACTGTCAACAAAAACGTATAAAAACAAACCAGAATAACTAATCATTCACTTGCTATTTCACACAAAATATCATTTAAAAATCACATCGTCTTACCTGAGGACTCTGTGGTGGATATACAGGTACACCACCTCTTGCTGCCGGATGATAAGGCCTTGGAGCTGTATAAGCCTGCTGCGTTGGACTCGTCGGATTTGATCTATAGAAATCAGGATGTTGCTGAACTGGTGGTGGATAACCTGGTGAAGTATCCTTCCACATATAAACTCCTCTCTGTGGAGAATTGGCCAACTCTCTAATATTATCCACTGTATTATTTGAACGTGGATAAGACAGTTGTTGTGCTTCTTGCCTCACAAGTTCTCCTTCACTCATGAAACGACGTTGCGGACTGCCTCCATAGCCTTGCATTGATATATTTGGACGTTGGCTACTTGATATATTTTGATGAGCTGTTTGAAAGTCATAATACTGAACACCAACACCACTCCCACCTCCTCCTCCTCCACCTTGATGGTTAGCAGATACACCGATGAAATCCGGTCGTCTCGGCTGAGTCGGAGTGCTCGGGTTCGATCTGCGAAGAGCAAGCAAGCTACAAAACTAGCGGTACACATTTAGAAAGCACAAGCTCCGGTCATGTCCACCTAGAAAAATTAAACGAGGTGGGTTACAAATCGCGCATTGACACAATTGTGTCATTAAAGGAAAGAAGTATCGAAGTGATGTGCTAACGTTGCAAAATAAAATAAAAAATTATATATTAAAAACTATTACAAAAACATGTCTTACAAAAACACGTGACGCCCTCTCACCGGATTTAAATGGAACAATGTGTAGATTAGAAGTTAACTTTCATCGAAAATGAATCACCCTAATACAACCCAGTATAATCCCACTGATATTCGTCGTGAAAATTTAGCGACATCTATTAGCATTAGAAGTTCCTTGAATCGAACTATGTTAATAGATGTCCTTTTTTTACCATATTACAAAAGTAATAGACACTTTGGTAAATATAACACCCAAATTGTCACTGCAAATTTATTCAAATACCACTTGCTGAAGAGTTTTAATAGAAACAAAACTAGTTTGAATGAATTTGCTTTGACTCTATTATTTATCACAAGACGATTTATTGCATCATATAACATGCGCACATAAAACAAAGTATTGTGCTAAAGCTGCCACTGGCCCGCAGTGATTCTAGAAAAAGTTCAAAGTACAGATAAACCAAGATAACTCTTTAATACAAATTTGACTTATATAATTGTTTTTTTTTTTTCAAAACAAAAAACTCTTTGTCATCTTTGGTTGACATTTGAACTAATTTTAAACAAAAAAAACCGATTACACAAACAACAAAGCGAAAACAAAAACAGAAAACGTTTACAATCACATAAAACGTCTGCCAGACACCCAAACAATCAAAATTGTACATCACTGTATATACAAGTGGAATAATTTAAATTTCAACAAAAAAAAAAAAGATAAAAAAAATAATACTGTATATTCTGTATCTGACAATTGACATTTTACACAACCTCTAATGTACAGATATAAGAAAGTCTTAGTTTAGCTCACCTCCTAACCGGACTCGACATTGCTAATGGAGTTGGTACACCTAGAGCTTTAATCCGTTGTTGCATCGTTGGCGAAGGTCTTTGTGGTCCTAAACTTTCTGGTGTACCGCTTCGATTAGGATCTAAACCTCGAGGTCGAGGATGAGGACTACTTCTTGGATAATGAACCACACGCGGATGTCGAGGAGATTCGCCTTCCATAGGCGGAAGGAAGAAATTGCTTTTAGAGCCGTGCCTTTGTAGTGGAGGTGTTGGCTCACAATCTTGGGATTGGGAAGCCGAAGGCTCCATGTCCAGCTCACAACCATCTCGACCAGGCGATAACTAAAAACAAATAAGTAATAAATAAACGCATTTATTCAGATGGACAGCAAAGTTATTTTAGTAAACGTCGCAATTTCCTACAAAATTATAAATGGCAACGCTGTCTAGTGTTTTTTTTTGACAAGCACTTAAGGAGATCGACTAATTTGAAATTAGGTTTAGGCTTATTTGCTTCTGTCAAAGCAAATAAGACCGGCTTTACTTATATCGGAGTAATAATGTCATAAATAAAATAGATATATGTAATCAGTTATTTTTGGAGACGGTGCTAATTTGAATCTATTTATATATGAATATAACATGCGTTCATAAATTATTTAGCTTGACAGATTTTTATTGTTTTTTGGTAGTATGATTGCCAACAAATGTCAAACGAACGTCAAAATTCGTCTCATTATATCTACGTATAAACTAATCAAAAATTAAACATTAAAATGAAAAGAGAAAATTGACAATTCTGGTAAAATATAGCCCAAAAACGTTGACTTAAACACGTTATGATTATTAACTTCATAATACTCATACAATATTTCTTAAATAATAAACCGTTGACCTAGAAAAATATCCATATTATATTATGTAATAATTACATAGTTTCCATAAAGCATTCTAATTTTATATAATAATATAAAACAAATGAAAAAAGTTTATAAATAAACAACAATTACTTTTACTGAATTATTTTTCATCAAAATTGCCATAAATAATTTATAAATTGTATTTTTTTTCTTCTTCCAGTTTTCGACAATCCAGTTATTATAGAAATAAAAATGAACCAAACCAGACCATACAAGGTCACAAATAAAATCATGTTTTTAGCTTTAATTGTGAGAATTTATTTCTCAGAATAAAACAATAAGCTTGTTTATCTGTTTCGATTGCATAATTATAGAATGAAAGTGAAATCATTTTCAATTTCATTATAAAAAAAATGTCAAACTGATCTAGATTATTTTAATAACAATAGAAATTATTATCTTTTAATAAAGTAAACAGCAGCATTTATTTAGTTTAATTGTTAAAGTAATCTTAAGGTTATATAACAATACTGATAAGCCATAAATTTCTAGATAGATATTTTAATTCAAATATTTGATAAAAAAAGTTCCATATTGTATACTAGTCCCAGCGAAGTAACACAATATGACTCGTACTTACAATTTTGTTTTTATAATCCCTTATTACTTGATAATACACTTAATAATAAATCTGTAAGAAGCTCCCCTACATACGAAAGTTGAGAAACCTAATTTTTACAAGTTTTAATGCATATAGGTCAGGTCAGAGAAATAATGTGGTAATCACAAGAATGGAAGTTAAAGAACAAGGAAAAAAATAGAGATGAAATATAGGAGAGAATAAGTTACAAGTTTTTTAAAAAAAGAAAAAGAGAAAATGGAAAAAGACAAAAAAGTAAACATAGAAAAAATAGAAAGACAAAGTACACGTAATGAAGAACAGAAAAAAGACATAGAAGAATAGAAAAAACAAAAGAAAATTTAGACAGAATATAGCGAGGACTAGACAATTTTAAATTAGAAAATAAAAACTCTGAGCACGCTATTAATAACAATGCTCTTTATATTATAAAAATTATCTAACTCATCCTTGACTAATTGTGAAATAAACAAGTCTTATAAAAAACTATTAAATTCATTAATTATACAGTGCAACTGATAAAAAAAAAGTAAGATATTCTTCGTTCTGCTTATTCAATTCAAAAAGTAGCTAATTAGCAAAACATTCGCTACCCACGATGCAATAAAATTATTTTAGTAGCATCATTTATAAAAGAAAAACTGTATAATAAAAAAAAATTATCACAATCGAGAGAGACGTAAAATACATTTATACTAAAACGATAGAGGGCGTCCTATGATAACAAACCACTCTAGTTATTAATATAATAATATTAATCCATAATAAAAAAATTTAACACAAAATGTCAATGAAGAAAAAAAGTATTATTCATTTTTAATTAAAACTTTGTAAACAATTCAATGAAAGTAAATAAAAAAATTCACTGATGCCGAAACGTTTTACATAATTCTCATATTATATTTATGTAGCTTTATAGTTAAACATTGTATTTCATTAAAAGAGAAAATACCCAAAACTGTTGTAAAACATAATTTTGCCAAAAAAATAAAAGAAAGTTAAATTAATTTTCAAATTGAATTACAAAATTCGGTGTAGTAATTTTACACAACACGTAATAAATTAATTAACAATATTAATAAGCTGTCCGGAATAATAATAATAATAAAAATTGTATAAATTAAACATTACCTACCTTATTATAGGCATTCGAATTAATATTGCGAACACCATTACTATTATCCATATATGTCTTCACCTGACTATCATTCGTAATTGTCGCTATCGGACCATGAGGACAGTGTTTTCGTTTCACATTGTACTTATGAGGTTTGATTAAACTGGAATAGAATTATTAATAAAAAAAAAGTAGCCCAATTATAACGTTATATCATCCTTCCTTTGTTGTAATAGCCCAAAAATACCCCTCAGACAAACGGCACAGATTGAGAAATTACAACGAATTATATTAAGTATGGCCATTTAACGTTATTTCATTGGGTCTAGTGTAGTTAACAATGTATAGAAAACCCAAAACTCTTAAGATTATTGAAGGATGTAAATTGAAATTTTGGGTATACTATATAATGTTTTATTATCATACCTAGGAAACTGTGGTCCAAATTGAGTATAACAACAATTATCCCAACAGCCTCGAGAAAATGGATTATAGCCACCTTTAAATTTGCCTGTAACTTGTTCGTTTGTTGTTCTTCCTCTAGATACTAAAACCATATGAAACCCCGTTAAGCCAAATATTGGTACCGCTAGTAATGCAACCAAAGCCAATAATACGGCACTAGAAGAAAAAAAAATTAATAGTATTAATTATAAAAAGTCAATAATTAAACGTCCATAAAACCAAGTTATTAGTGGCAATGGGCTTAGCTTTATTGGTATTCAATTATTGTCCCTTATTATGTATAATCCAGACATACGCTATAATTGGTTCGGCATTTGAGAAATTATCACGATAGTTGAGGATATAAATTAGGCTTAATGTGAATATACTAATCATATGTATACTAAGTGATATGAGAAAGAAAAAGAAAAATCTGTAATTTCTTCTTCCGATACAATTGTTGACCCATGGACAATGATGATCAAATGTCTACAAAAGAAAATATGATTATTTACAAACACCCTGTATATTTATTTTACAAACCTCAATGCAATGATTGCAAACACTACAATGAGAGCATCTTGGTGGTCTATAGAACTTACAAGTAACGCACCATTTCATTCGAACAGTGATTCCATTTATCTCTACATTTTTGTACAAGGGTGCCCTAAAATCATCTTCCCGATCTTCATCAGGAGGAGCTATAAAATAATAATAAACTCAAGCCAAACGACGAATACATTACCTTTCGGTATAACCCCCGGGTCCATGAAAGTTGCCAATGTAAAATTTGCCAAAACGAAGAACGTGATGACACCTTGATAGGCCAGGACCCATGGATAGTTTGGAAGATAGTATCGGGCCCTAAATTCAATTCCTATATATGGTAATATAAACAGGAGACCGGAATAACTCACGGATAATAGAAGAAGAGTGTGGTTGCTACGAGGAGCAAAGTCCATGCGAATGTAGCTGGTATATACCTGGTTTTGACATCGCACTTGGGCATAATGTTTTCTTCACTATTAACAATCTCAAAAAATCGCGTAAATTGCTAAAATCGTCATCGTACAGGCCAACATGGCTGAGACCTGAGACCACAAACGGGGGAAGTTGCTCGTTTCGCTGAGTTGATACTATCCTGTCAAACATTTGACAAGTGACAGGTGACAAGTTTTTGCATAAGAAAAAAAACACTAAACATTGCGCAAACTCACTAAAAAAAACGGTTTGACAGTTTAAGAAGTCATAATTTAAATAATAATTGAGCAAAAATTAAAATATTTGAAACATTAAACAATAATGAAATTTTATAAAACTAAAAATTTAAATAAAATAATAAAGTTTATATCTATATAAGACAGTGCCTAAATTTGGTAGCGCCATCTACATGTTTAGCGTGCTGTTTTGAATTTGAAATGAGATCTTCGATATAATTAATTTATTTCATATTTAAATAAAGCCAGTATATTTATTTAATAACATTAATGTTTAAATATTTCACAATAATAATGATTAAATAAAATTTATTAATCTTTTATTTTTGTATAATTTCTTTAAATAATCATGGTCGTTTTTTGTAGAATTTTTTGGTTTTTTATACTATAATAAAAAAACAGTTGCGTAATTGAAATGTTCTTTAAATTAAACCCTTTTTTATGTTTAGTGATAACAGAGCAAAAATAATTGCTATATATTTTCTTTTATTAGAAATTTAAATTATTATAGAAAATAATTATATTTAATCATACAAGCTTCAATATCAATTGTTTTTTGAATTAAGTAGACTTTGAAATATGACATATGAGCCTACTTTACTTTGTTTTACTCGGTTTTTTGCATTTTTTTTGCGATTTAAAGCGCTGTAATTCTTTCTGATAGACTTTTTATAAAGTAAAATTAAAAATGATTCACTTATTGAAATGTGAGCAATTTAATTTTTTAATAATTTCCATTTTATTACTTCTGAATTTTTTTGAGTTTTTATTTTATATTCAATATCTTTTTAAAAAAATTACTTAAAATCTAGTGAAAAAATTGCTATTTTAATATTATACTTTTTGTAATATGACAATTTTTATTATAAAAAATTATTGATCTTTAAGTTTTTTATCGGTTCTTTAGCAGACGTTATCATTCTTAATCATTAAAAGTAAAAAAAATAACAAAAAGTAAATGTGTTTTTTCAATTTTGTCTCAAATGTGTAATAAAATTAAATGATTTATTTTTGAATTTGTATAGTGTATATTATTGAAGTTACTTACATAATCTGTTTATCAGTTTTCCTTTGTCCAAAAAGAAAAAAACCAATGATAACCAATTCTTTGTTAGATATCAACTTTTTTGTAGTTTTATGTAATGTTTTCTTTGTTGTGTTTAAAATCTTAATAATTATTTCAGTGTAGTTTAGAACTTCGTACAGTTCGTCACGGCTTCCAGACGCGTTGTTAAATTATATTATATTTTAATTTTTTTTTTGTAAAAATAAGAAATATTTAGAAAACAATTATCGGTTTCGCGGTTCACGGTTTTGTTTTTCTTATTATAATGGTAAAATTCGGGTTACGTTCGGCGTCTCCTTAGTGGTGGGTCCCAGTTCCAGGAATCCCAAAAGGCATCAGGAAAAAATCAAAAAGGTAAAAAGCAAACAATATTCCGCGTTTATTTTAATTATTATTCTGATTAGTAGAAAGAATTATTGCATAGATCATGATGATTTATTCGACTTTTTTTTGTAATTTTATAGCAATTTTCCAGAATTAGAGAATATTTACAATTTTTTATTAGAAAACTGTTTTGTTGTTGGTTTAATATAAAAAAATATATTTATTATTATTAATTAATCATAGAAGCTTTAAAATAGCAAATATTGTTGAAAGAAGCAGGCCGTAAATTATGACATAAGGTTACTATTTTTTTAAAATATAGTAATGACGTGACACTTTTTATAATAATATATTTAAAAATGTTGTGATGATTTGCTGAATAACGCTCGGTGTCTTATTGTTCCAGGTAGGTCCCAGGATTCAGGAGTCCCAAAACTAGGAGGTTCTAGTTTTCTAGGCCAGGTACTGTGCAAACAAATTTTTGGTATTGTTTATTAATTTTATTCTTCTTTAAAGACCAAATTATTCAATATTTGCAATAAATTAAAATCGCGTATTTAATTTTTTGGGAGTTTTCCATCAATTTTTAACTAGAAAAAAAAAGTTTATAAAATTGAATCTACTTTTATTCGAAAGTTGAACGAATAGCCAATTTATTAAAAAAAGAATTTATTTCAAATTTTCAAAAAAGTATTATAAAATATTTGATTTGAAGCGCACAGTCAGGATAGCCAACGTACTTTTATTTCTTTTAATTATTGCAGCCAACTGTCATATTTTTAATAATTACCTATAGTACGTTTAATAAAGATTGTCATCGAAGTAAGCTGAACTAAAATGATGATTTATTATAGCTTCAACGTTGCAAAATTACATTTAATTTTCATGTTTGCGCAAATGATGCGCTGTGGTAGAAATGATTTTAAACTTAAATAATTTTTTTTGTGTTTTTTATTAAAATCAGAATAAATTGCAATTATTTTTTCATAACGTTTGAAATAAAAATTATATTTTTTTCTGTTTGTTATCAGTTCTGTTGTCGTAAAAAGCAATTGCTTTGTAGATTTTTATGTCATTTTTTCTGTTGTTTTACGGCAGCACAGCACTACGTCATCATTATTTAACTATAAATAATCTTTAGTAATAGCGTAAAATTGTCTATATATGTATTTTTTGTGACGTCACATTAATCTGAGTTTTGTATTTTTTGTAAAAAGAAATATTTACAAAACAAATCAATTTCACTGACTCCACCTTTTCTTTTCTTTTTAATGAAAACATTTATAGTGATTGGTGTCAAATGTATGTTGTTTGTCTTTGACAATGTATGAATTTTGCGGTGCACTTTATCAACCTTGGCTTATGGTAATACGGGACCTGGCACAGTGCGTTATAAGTCACAAAGGGAGATATACAAGTGTGTAGAATTCTCATAGTCTCAGCTTTCAGTATACATGCGATGCTTCTTGCTATTTATGGGTTTATTAAAAAGGTGTCAAAAACAATCAAAAACTTTTTTGCATAGATTGCAATCGCGCAGTTTTTTAAATATTTTTTTGATTAGAAGTCTTAAATAATTTTCTGTTTGTGTTATCAGTTCTGTTGTCGTAAAAATCAACTGTTTTGTAGCTTTTTATGTCATTTTTTCTGTTGTTTTACGGCAGCACAGCACTACGTCGTCATGTATTTAACCATAAATAAAGTGTAAATAATCTTTTAGTAGATAAGTATTGTAATTTCTAATTTGTTTTGATTTATTTAATTGATCTATATTGTGATAGACATTGTCAAATATATATTTATTGTAACTTTGCATAAAATGCGGAACTCTCAGGCGGATTTTAAAATGCGCACAAATAATTGGTGTCGTTTTCTAAGGGGAGAGAACGGATGGTGAGATCTAAGCTAATAGATTTTGTAGTTGTTAGGCGGCTGGTATCGTTTTCTGTGGGGAGAAAACGGATTATGAGATCGTAGCAAACATTTTTTTGATATTAGCGCTTTTTCTTATTTCGACAGTGGATTAGGCCTACTGGGGACACCACTATAAAAAAAACGCACCATTTACTGTACCTCTTAAAGGTGGTGTGGAAATCAGTAAAATTGTATATTTGTGATTGAGCAATGTATGAAAAATAAAAATTTTTTTGAAGCTTTTAATTGGTTATTTTGAAATCATGTACTCCTAAATTTAGTTCGCATATTTTCCAGGGTGCGCTATATATTATCTAACCCATACAAGAAGACTAATAAGAACAAAGAAGTCAACGTTTAAAAATATATTAACTTTTAAGAAATAGAAAAAAATAAAAAACTTAATGCGCATATTCTTTCTTAATAACAGACAAACCATCTGCATTTCGTTCAACTTTGAAGAAATGTGAAACACCTTGTGCTCTTGTAAGAGTATTGATGAAGTCTTCATCATGGGTAATAACGATTAGTTGGAAGTTCTTCTCAGATTGTCTCGTATTCACAATTCTCGTTAAAGCATCGCATAAACTAAGAACATTCTCTCTATCTAAATTAGTTGTCGGTTCATCCAAAGACAGCATGCCACAATTGGCACTTAAAGTTTCGGCCAACGCCATTCTAATAATAAGACAAGCGAGCACTTTTTGGCCAGCACTGCAGCGCCCCCTCATGTCCAAGCATGTACCTTTCTTGATTTGGACAACTTTGTAGCTGTAAGCCCGTCTTTTCGAGTGACCCCCGACACTTTCAGCTTTGATTTCAATGTAATCTATATCATTGCCGCGGTAAATTTCGCGCCATAATTCCCGAATGGTTTTATTAATCTGTTCCATTTTTGAACGGTGAAAATCTAAGACAGCTTTTTCCAAAGCGGCAGTGTAGGTATTCAAATCGGTAATTGCGAGTTCAGTTACTTTCAATTCGTAAAATTTCGATATATAGATTTTATGAGCATTTTTAAGATCCGGTTTAGCGAGTTGTTTCCGGGATTCTTCAATTGATTCCGATAGTGATGTCTTTGATCCCTTTAAAGTATTTATTTGTTTTTCTAAATTTTCTCGTTCGTTTATTAAACGATTTTTCTCTTCATACACTGTTTTATAATTATGACCACCAATTTGGGTTTTCAAAATCTTCACTTCGTTTTCAAACTTAATTTGAAGAGCTTTCTTCTCGCGCAATACAATATTACTTTTCAAATTGCGAAAATTAAGTTCTTGTTTTGCCAAATCTTCTCTTTTCGAAGAAATTGCATGTAAAACTTTTGTTATTGTTTCAGTTAATTTTGTTTCAGCTGATTTATACTCTTCTAATTTTCGATCTGCTGCTTCCAGTTTATCATCGGTTTTCTCATTTAAATAATAATCAATTTCCTTCTGCAATTTGTCAATTTCATGCATTATTTTTGTTATTGCAAGAATTCTTTTTCTCTCACATTCAATTTCATCTTTATTCTTCTCTACTATATCTTTTTTATTTTGTATACGTGTATTTAAATCAGCTTTTGCTGTTATAAGCTCACTATTTAAACTGTCAATTTCCTCTTTCACATTTAATATACTTTCGCCAAGATTTTTTTTCTCAGCTTCCAATGCAGATTTTCCTTGAATTTTATGATTCAAATTTAATTGTCTTTCTACTAATGTATTTTTTTCTTGTATCAATTTTTGCAGTCGATCTCTATGATTCGATATTCTTTTTATTTTTGCGTCGACTTTTCGCCGTTCCTCAGATATTTCCGATTTCAAATAATCAATTTGAGCTTCAACTTCAAATTTAGATTTTTTCGAATCTATCTCAACCAAATTTTGTTTTAAACTTTCAACTGTTTCAGTTGATCTATCTAAATCGGTTTGATTTTGATCTAAAGTTGCAATATCTGATATTACACTTTTTGCAATGTTGGTAATGTTTTGGGGGCCTTCAACTTCTCTTTTGATTCCTTCCAATTCCGAATTTTTCTCTGATAACTCTTTAGTGACTTTCTCCAATTGTTCTTTTAGTTGTGGTATCTTTTCATCATTCAGCGTCCTAACCTCTCCATTGACCAATTTCAATTGTTGTAATTTGCCATATAAATCCTCTTCTTTTTTCAGCTCTAATTCAACACGTTTTAATTCGTGCGGTACTTTTTCGATTTTGTTTCTCAATTTAGTGACAATTTTATTCGTTAGATCAGCTTTGCCACTAAAATTGGTATCACAAACTGGACAACATGCCGATGTTTCTTCAAATTTCTTCACAAACTCTTCATAGATTATTTTGGCCGAGCTCAATTGTCCTTTGCTTTTCTGCAACTTTTCTTTTTTCTCATAGGTGCTTTGCAGCATTTCATCAAAATCTCGACCTTTACAAAGTTGAGCAATTTGAGAACGTTTTGTTTTTAAATCTTTATCAGTATTGGTGATGATGTGTAATTGACTTTGACGCTGTACTTCAAGAGTGGTAACATCTTTCTGTTTCTTAACAATTTTATCTGTGAGAGTTTTCAATGTCGCATCTGCTTTGCTTTGAAAAGATAATATACTATTTTTGAAATTTTTCTCAGGCATTTGTCCGTCAAATAGTTGTTTTAATTTATCAGCGTGTTTTGTTTTAATTCTATGAACTTCTTGTTGTTTTTGCATTATAAGTTTTTTCTCAGCCTCTAATTTTCCCTCTGTCACATCATTTTGCTGAAGAATTCGATAATCCGCTTCTAGACTTTCCAAATTTTGTTCCATTTCGTAAATGTTCTTTTTCGATGCGTCAATTTTTTGAGATTCTTCGACTTCTTGAAAAGATGACTGTAAATTATTAGTAGATTTTTCAAGATCCTCAAGTTTTTGTGTGATATTTTTTAAAGTATCATCTGAAGAAGAAACCATATCCAAATCGTCATTAATCGTCATTAATTTCTTTGTATATTCTCTACATTTTTCATTCTTTGACGATATAGTTTGTTCCATTTTAATAACGTTAACTCTTGACTCATCAATACGGTTTTGTAGATCTGTTTCTTGTGAATTTTTTTCAGCTTTTATAAGTTCTAACCTCATTTCTTGATCTTCTAGTTCTGATTTGATTGTATATAGAGCCGATTTTGCACCTTCATTATCTTCAAAATCTGCTAAAACATCTAGACCTAAATCTGAAGCAGCTTTGCCAAGCAGATGAGTTCTTTCTTTACATTTTCTATTTTGTTGATTTTTTTCCTCATTTAATTTTCCAATTTGTGCTTGAACTTTATGTATATTGTTTGTTGTTTCTTTGTGGGCATTTTCAATATCAGCTTTCTTTCGCTCAAATTCTTTAATAAGATTCTCATCCTTTCTTCGATCTGAATCGAATGATTGTATTTTATTTTCCAACTCATCATCACTACCTTCAAACTCAAACAGCAAACTTTTCTTAATTGTATTTTGTTCTTCAATTATACCATTTTTCGTGGCTTCTTTTGTTGTCAACTGATTTTGTAAATCACTCAGTATCACCTCCAATTCTAATATTTCATTGATTCTTCTTTTAATTGGTACTAATCCATCATTTTTGTTTGTTATATTCTCTTCTAGATTTTGTAGATTCTCTTCTTTTTCTTGCAACATTCTTCGATCCTTTTCCACTTGATCTTTCTTCTCTTTCGTATATTTTACATCAAGAGTAAGAAGTTTAACTTTTTCCTGCTTTGATTTTATTATTTGTCTGAAACTATCAACACAATTCTTGTATCGCTCCGCATCAAATATTTCATCAAACTTTTCTTTAAGTTTCTTTCCCTCATCTAAAGGCCATGCTGAATTTTCCTGATGACAAAAAATTACATTGTTGAGAACTGCAGGCGATACATTCATCAATTGACAACATTCACTGGTTATATCTGCGCAGCGGCCATTCAAATCGGTTACATCGCCTTGTGGCGACACCCTTCTTAAACAATTCGATTTCGTACTAAATCTCATTTGACCGCTATGGCCTTGTGATACTTCAACAATACGAGAGATTGTTATATCATTATCTTTCGGATCGGTAAATTTTAATTTGATTTGTCCTTGCGTCGAACAACTCCGATTCATTTTCGGATCATGAACAAACCCTTTACCATTATCGGTTCCAGCAGGTAATTCAGCGGTACAAGCGTATTTAATCGATTCGATAATTGTGGTTTTGCCACAACCATTTTGACCCAGGATTAGTGTTAGTGGAGTTGAAAACTTCAGCTGTTGGATGTTGTCCTCGTACGGACCAAAACTTCGTATGCCAGAAAGTTGAATTTTTGCCAGCTTTGCCATTGTCTGAAACAATAACTAAAGATCAATACCAAATTACAACAGTATACAAATTTTGAAAATCAGCATAGCATTTACAACCGCCACTCTTAAGTAAAAACCGGCCATTACACACCTAGAGAGAAAAGTAGCCACCAAAAGTCAAGTCATTAAATGAGTTAAATCCGGCGCATCCGGTATCTGTTCAACCCTTTAAGCGACAGCAAATATATATCCTTTCTAGGACACAACACCCCACATTACTATGATGAAAAATATAACCCCAAATAGTATCTTTTTTTTAATACACCATAAATGTCACTGAAGTTACTAGATTTGATCAATCTTGTTAAGAAACTATAACTCTATTTTTTCGGCCGAGACGTGTGCGCGCGCATCATAAAAACCCTATAGTGTCAGTGTCAACAAACTGTTTATGTTTACATAGCCTCACACAAGCATCGAACTTTCTGAAGAGTCGCAATAGTGGAGGGAAATGTGACATCAATTGCCATGGAAGCCAAATTTCGCGCTCTAAACGAAACAGGATCTGATTATTTTTATTTTTATCTTTTATGACACTGTACAGTGGGAAAATAAAAACGATTGACAACTGACAGATTCCATTGCATTACCAACTTACTCAGTCTTGCCACATTTATTCATTTATAGTCACTCGGTATAAAGGAAACACATGATACAGGTGTTAGCTCGCTATAGCAACCGTCCCAGACATCAATACAAACAAATTCGCTTTGAAAATAAAAATGTCAACTTCTCAGGTATTCCATTATTTGAGTTTAATCGGATCAAACAGAATCTAATCATTGTCAATTATTTTAGGATGAAATCAATACACCAGAAAAATTACCAAACATAAAACAAAAAAGAAAAAAACGAAATAAAATCGCATCGCCAATAGACCAATCACCGATTAGTACACCACTAAAAACAAATGACGTTTATGACTTATTCACAGTAAAAACACTATCAACAATCAACAGATCAGATACTTCCGAAATTTCTGATGATGTTTTTACTCGTCCGAAACCAGTAACTGTATCTTCTTCGAGCACAAAATCCTATCGAGAGCGAATTAACGAAAGATTTAAAAATGTTAAAGAAAAAGCTGGAAAATCTTCGCAAAAAGCGAACGTTTTTAAAGTGGTAGCCGAGAAAATTCTTCTAGAAAAAGTACGAAAAGAAAGTGAAAATATTGATGCAGAATTAGAATTAATGAAGAATAAACTTAAATTGGGAAGAATACCACAAAATCAAGAACGATATGATTTTTTCTGTATGGAAAAGAAAAATAGTGAAATAGAAGACAATATTGATGATTCACATTTATTTTTTCAATCACCAAAACAAATTGGAACTGAGTTAAAACTTTCGGAAAAAGATTGTTTCTTTGTGGTCAACCGGTAGTTTTACAATATTTCAAATTTAAATAGATTTTATTAAATAGAACTTTTATAGAAATCCAGTTGATTTAGAAAATAAGATAGAAAATCAAGAGCCCAGATTTCTGGAAGAAGAAGGATTTTATGTTCCACTTCGTCCAGAAATTCCTTCAAGACATGAATGTTTCATTGAGCAACGATTGTCTCGTGATGATAAGTACGTTAAAAGATATATTATAATAATTTGAGCACAAAAATCCAAAAAATACAGTGGCAAGACTGAGTAAGTTGGTAGTGTAACCTCCTGTCACTTGTCAATCGGCTTTATTTAGGTTATATCACAAACTAAGACAATGGAAAGTTTTGACATTTTTGTGTCATGTGTCACTTTATACGTGATGTTGCCAACTAAAGAACTCAAATACCAACATAAGAAAATAATTTTCAATCATTAAAAGTCATATATAGAATTAAATAAAAAGAAACCAAAATCTTTGTAATATATTTCATTTTGAAGATGGAAAAATTTAAGTTTTATTGGTCACAGATAATACGATGATTTTATAAATGATAGTTGGCTTTAAACGTAGAAATTTCGCCTCGTTGAAATTATGTCTACAATTTGACAGTTATCGGTTGTAATTTGTTTTTTTATTTTTTGAATTATTTTCAAGTACAAAACTCGATAATTTGCGTTAATCAAAGTTCAAAATACTCAAAATTGTCTATTTCAAGACTTACTGCTTGCGTCAAAGAATTTTGTTTTTGTGCTCAGTATAAGAGTATTTCCAACAGGACGGAGGCACTGCACACACACTGCAGATGCTACATTGAAATATTTAGAACAATAGTGTAATAGGCTTAAGAGCACAACGTGTATCTCCCCCAGGTTCACCGGATTTAATGCCACTAGACTTTTCAATATTTGGATATTTAAAAAAGAGACAACAACAAAAGAGACATTTTGTCTTGAACAAAATGGCGACATTTCTTGTGATGTTAAGCAACAACAAATTTGTTTAAGTTTGATGTTGTTCTCAATAATAATAATAATTGGTTGTTTAAGTATCTGCTTTTCAGGCAACCAATTATACACAATAAGCGGCACGCTTCCAACGCCCTCTTTGATCTTAGCTTTTTTTTTATAAAAACGTACTTTTGATTAAAATATTCCAAATTTTTGTCTAAAACCATCTAATAAATGGTTTTTGCTTTAGAAAATGGTTTAATTGCGATGGAAAGCTACTTATAAATGAAAATCCAATCCAACAGATATCATACAGACCAACTATTAAACCATTACCAATATCTGCAACTAGCGTTTATTTACCCGCCAAAGCAGATTATGATGAATGTGAAGAAATTATAATAATTAAAGAAAATTATCTTCATCTTCAAATTAATTCATTAGAATTCATTCATCATCCTCTATTCAGTTTCGAGCACGTTTTAGCGCAAAAACTAAAATCTCTATGCAAAATCCATCATAATGAGACGATTAGTAGTAATAATTTAGTAAAATTAAAAACACGCCTACAAGGCCTACGTCAAATATTAAAAAAATGTGAAGAAACTTTAAGCCAATCGGAAGAGTATTCCGATAGAGAGATCGCCTATAAAAGAGATATAAAAATACTACAAAAGCAAATTTTCGACGAAGGTAAAATCGAAAAAGACCGAATCAAAACAATTCTATCAACATGGAAAGCAATAAAACAACTGCGAGAAACAAATAAATATTCAAATACTTCAATTAAATTAATTATTAGAAAGGAATGTTTGAATTATGATGAAGATCAAGAAGAGTTTAATAATACATTTGAAGATGTTTATCAAGAAATATTAGAAGATAAATCGAAAACAAAAAAACGTGATAAAGAAGAAATAAAGAAAAAGTTATTGGCGAAATTTAATGAAAGTTATCGAATGCCTGGCGAACCTATTTTACGCTTCAATCTTAGTTATGATAATGACATAACAAAAACTCCTGATAATACTAAAGAACTTACAAGACGAAACGTTGTCGCTTCCACAAAAATTTTACTAAAAATTCTTTGTGATAAAATTGAAGTATGCAAAACAAAAACTTGTAATTTAGGCGATAATTTTCGATGTGATTTTAATGAAACAATAACAATACAATTATCAACAATTCCAAAATTTCTAACAATTGAAGTAATAGAACAACCAAAATCCCTACTAAAAAGAACACTTGGTGAACTAAGTATAAAACTTCCGCCTCAAACATCATCACAATTATTAAAAGAAAAGAAAATTTTCGAAAAAATACAACTTGTCCATTATAAGCATGAAGGAATAGGAAGTGGTTTAAGATTGAAAGAAATAGATGAAGAGAGAGATATAAATACATCTGGTTGTTTAGAATACTCCATAAAATGGGAAACTCCACTTCATGAAAAAGAAGAACACTCAAGAGCGAGCAACTCCCAATTATTTGCAAAAATTCTGGATAAAAATGGCGGCATAAATCTGGATAATCTCTCCGAATGGGTGGGACAATTTAAGCCCGATCCACAAGATCCAAGGAATACTATACTCTATGAATATGCTATCGAATGTAATGAAGATGATATTTCATCTTTGGCAAGACAACAAAAATATTTTCGATTAAATCCACAAATGAATAAATGGCATTTCTGCGATCGTAGCATTTTCGAAGAAAATCTAAGATTGAAAATATTACAATTACGAAATGATCATGAACCGGAATTTGATAGAATACTTGTACCGAATAGAATTAAAGAAATTCCATTAGATGCTTTAGCTGATTATAATCGAAGAATAGCTAAAGAAAAAGAACAATTTGTTGCGGAAGATGATGATGATGATCAACAAATAGACAGTACAAGAAGTAAAGGAAAAAAATATCTAAGAGAAATATATACAAAAGTTTTTCAACGATGTAAAAATTCTGAACATAATTTAACCTTTGAAGATGTGATCAATGAAAAGTTTCTTCAACACTTTCAGTAAGTATTTTAATGCTTCCAAACTAAGAAGAAGAAGAAGATACATTATCTGTCAAAACTAGATCTTCTAACGTAATTCCAACTCTTCCTTTTTCAACCAATATTTATTTTCATTTGTTTCACTTGGAATGGTATTCTTCTTCTTCGTTTTTATGTTTTTACCTTTATACTCTTTTGTGTCACAATTATTTCGTCCGCCATCTTATGTAATCCCCATTGTATTTCAGTCTTCCTTTCACATAGTTTCTTATCTCTTTCTATCCATACTCTTTCACTTGTACAACTTTTGTCTTTCTCTTATACATTTCTTTCTATCTATTCTTTTTCAAACTTACATGTTCTTTTGCTAGTGTCAATCGTTCTTCTTCTTTCAACCAATATTTATTTTCATTTGTTTCACTTTCAATGTTATTCCTTTTCTTCTTTTTTATGTGTTTATCCTTTTACACAACTTCTCTCTATAGACACTATCAAACGCCGGTCGAATATCGACAAACCACATGTACAGCTTTTCTTTTTTATTAGCTGCATGCTGCAGAATGTACACATTGTCCGCCGTTCGTAAACCTTTTTTATCTAATGTCGTCGTGTCAGAATCTTTCAATCGAGTATTTCGTCGATTTTGATTGACTTGGAGGTTCTTCTTAAAGGCTTCCACGATCCTCGGACGATAGATATATTTCTCAAATTTGAAAAGTCTTCACACAAATGTGTCTCGTCAGAAAAAACAAAGATAGTGTCTCAAAACAAAGACAACTAGTGATTCCAGCTTTATAATCACGTAATTTCAAGTGATAAGCCTAGATAATTTCTGAATGAAAAATAGTGTTCATTTGATAAAATCTCAAAAGGAAGATACGAAAATTCCTAAACCATGCTCTGTTCCACTGACCAATCCATGTTTCACCAACTTTCATTCCTGTAGTGTTTTTAGTGCTCCACCCTGTATTTCAATACATAAATATGTATTGAAAGTTTTCTTCTTTTAGAAAGTTAATAAAAATGTGGATTGGAAGTTTCCTCGCTTGGTTTCGCTGGCATCCGAGACCAAATCTACAGCCAACATTAACTTTTCCACAAGAGATAATGTTAAGCGATTATGAACTTAAAAGTCAAGTAAAATTAATAATTGATGTAATATCTGCATTGGATTTATCAATATCAGCGACTAAAGATAAAATCAATTTATATATTCAAATCGAATACAATAATATTATAGCAAAAACAAAAACTTGTCAAAGTTGCCAACCCGTTTGGAATGAAAAATTAATTATACCATTAGAATCTACGCTTACAGATTATCTAAATCCAAATTCATTAAATGGAACGATTTTAATTAATATTTTCAATGATAGAAATCAAATTCTAAACAAATTTCCTGGCGAAATTAGTAAAGATTGGATAGGTAGCGTTGAAATTCCATTATCTGCAGTTTGTTCTGATGGAGTAAGAATTTTTTATTATTATTAAATTTTTTTTTTCAAGTTTATTATTATATTTATTCTAGATTCAAGGAATGTTTCGCGTAAAAACATCACATTTGTTATTTAATAATAAAAAACAAGATAAAAATGAAACCGAGCAAAAAAGTTATCTAAATTTAAATATTTATATGGAACCAAACGTACCAAAATTAAATCCAAATATTGTAAGTATTATAGTTATTTTTTTTTTACAGTTTGAACTTGATAATTTAATTGATAGACATAAAATCCCTGCTTATGTCAGGAATATTATTAAAAATAGTTTTTTTTTTATCTTGAGGTTTCATTTAGTCACTATATGAATGTCAAAAATAAATTACTCCCTAGATTTAGGGATAGTTTGTCATAATTTGGTTACACTGGAAGTACATGTCTGCTTTCTGGTGAAAAAGTAACCATATCAACAAATTTATATTAAAAATATTATTAATTACCATTATTAAACAAAAGTTGATTTAGCAATTTGTTAATAAATCGTCAGTTTCATTAAATAAGTGCGACAGAGAAAGACTCAATGTATAATAATATAGAGAAGGATGCCTAATAACAGTTGCCAGCAATGTGACTATAAAATAAGTTGTTTTTTTTTTGTCAAATTACAGGAAGAGCTGCCATGTGGTGATTTACCTTATATCCAAGAATATGCTTTAAAATGGAATGAAAATTTTAATAGAAGCTATCCTCATCGAAAATTTTCGGTTTTTGCGATTGATTCAAATGCGACAACAACGTGCATTTTACGTTATATAAAACCGCTTGAGCCCCCTCAAATTAATGTAGAAGGATTTGATGTAACACCGGAACAATGTGCTCGATATGTTTCGTTGATACCATTTTCGGATTGCAATCAATTTTATAAAAATATTTGGCTTTCAGTTGATGTAAGTCTGAACAAAATCAGTAAACAGCTCAAATACAGAGTGATTCACAAATATCAATAACAAGAAACTTTTAATC
This sequence comes from Lagria hirta, assembly GCA_947359425.1. NCBI lineage: Eukaryota > Metazoa > Arthropoda > Insecta > Coleoptera > Tenebrionidae > Lagria > Lagria hirta. Next base: position 31,593,272 of record OX375797.1, read on the forward strand.
TCATTTATGAAAATAAAATACAATAAAGTGTCGATTATCCGAACTAATGTGATTCGGATAATTCAAAATTCGAATAATCAAAAATTCATAATAAACCAATTAATCTTAGACATTTTTAAAAATAATGTCATAAAATATATAATTGTTAGCTTTGACTTTCATAGCGACATTATATCAAAGTTGATAAACCATGTTTCAACATATTAATGCATCATAGGTTACTAAGACATCAACTCAAGTAGACATAATTTTCATATTGCATTTGAGACGGAAGGCGCTAAAGTGACAACTTAGTTCCAAGCATATTTCAGCAATAATTGTTTTCTGGAAACAATGTAAATAAGTAATTGAATGAAAAACTTTATTAAAACTTAAAACAACAATAAAACCGGCTGTAAAATTAAACGTTCGGATAACTGAAATTCCGATTAAAAGACGCTTTACTGTACTCTCAAAAACTTCAATAAATACAATTTAGTCACTATTCGAATCTTATGTGTTTGAGATTGTTTATAAGAGTACGATAGTAAATCCAAAACCCTAAGATAGAGGGTTTTGTGTACCGACAGTTGTACCAATTACAACCCCCAATCCTTAGCGTTTTGAAACCAGTTTAGTAACAAAACAATACTTTCAGCGTTTTTTACATTTTATGGTTGGCTCAATTTTTGATCATGCAGTCGCTCTTACCTGCTATTTTCTAGCTTTAAAAATGGAGACATGGCTCTTATTAGGTTTTGGTTTACCATATGGAAGTGCAGCGTTTGTTCTAGTGAAAGAATATGACAATAGTCCAAATCCTACGTATTATATCTATGACGTAGTGACAAGTCAGAAAATATCGTTAATTGAGCCATTCTGTCCTTTACAACGTATTTATTGCTTGGTTAATGAAAATAATGTAAGTATCACAATAATATTTCATAAAACATGTATATTAGAGAATACTATGTCCTATTAATAAATAGGACAAGCCGCGCTTCAAATAACAAATTAATCGAAAATGAAAAAAAGACAGTAAAAGTATCATTTCTTATTCATTTATTTTATTAAATATTGTTATCTTTAATTAGTTTGCTTACTACTAAAGCATCTCTAATTTTTTTCAAGTAAAGTTGTAAGTAATTATCATGCAGTGAGCCATATATAGTGGTGTCATTTTGGTTCAAAATCGCATATCACTAAAAAAAAGATGTCAAAGCAATCTAACAGTATTAGATCATCATTCGACATTGAAAATTGATACTTTTTTTTTTATTTTAACGTGCCTTCATAAAAAACATAATTCAGGCAAGCCATGAAAATTATGGAATTCATTTGTTTTCGTAACGTAATGAAAACAAATGAACTAATTCCATGGCCTGCCTAAATTATGTTTTTTTTTAGTGAAAGCACAGCACAGCTTTCAGTCGATTGAACCATTTGGTAGCCACAGGGCGATAGACAGAAACCCCATTTTTTTGTCGGGGGCTGAAATGATATACTTTTTTTGACAGATTTGGGCCAATATTCAACGTAATGACGATGTAAGTACAACGCGATTCGATCTTAACCGTCCATCAGATTGGTTGTCACTTTTCAATAACAAAATCCCAGCCCCAACCAATTCAATACATCAAAAAATCAAATACATTCCACTACAAAAGACAGACGAACTGGAAATAATTCTAGATAGAAAAATTCGAAAAAAATTTGCAAAACTAAGACCGCTCGATAGAACTTTATGGAATCATAATGTATCGAACATTTTCAAAAGAGTTTTAGACGCATTTGAAAGAGCCGAAATGTATGGCAAAAATAATTTAGAAGCCTTAGAACAAGTTAAGGAATGCACAGCACGTTATGAGGTAATAATAAAATTAATTAATTAATTTAAACTAAATGACAGTTTCTTTTTATAGATAAGAGGCCAGGTTCTTTGCTTACCTTTTACGGATATCTCTTCACTGATACGAAGAGTTCAAACCCTTGGGGTGCATTTAGAAGAAGATGACAATGTTCAATTTGGGGCTTCGTTGACTTTGAAGGCCTATCCGAATCTTGTTGTAGCGCTATGGATCTTTATAGCTTCTGTGAAAGAATATAAGCATGAAACATGAAAGCCAAGCTAAGATGGAGGTTATAAAATTAATTATGATTAATTTTAATAAACAATAAAAAGAGTATAGTGTCTTATTAGTAAAACCATTACCTAATTATATTAGTCTCTATTAATTATATTAATATATGAAATTAATCCCTATTTTTATCAAAAAACAACGAAAAAAGGCGCACTTCTTAATTGAAATCCTTAAAACTGACAGTTGACATAAATGTCATTACAGCCGACGGATTGCCAACCGTAAAAATGCGTAGTATTCAATCAGAAGAAATAATAATATTAGGTGACTTTTGAAAATTACTACTTTTTTTACGAGACCGACAAATTGGATCTCCAATAGATATTAAGAATAGCAAAAAAAGTTATATTTAGTAATTTTTTAAAATATTTTTTTAAAAACGTTACACAGCGCCATCTATAAGCAATGCTAACGCATAAATAAGTGTGAAAAACGTATGCATTAATTTTGGTTTGAAACTGTAGCTGTAGCTTTGGCTACTAAATAATAGATAACGCTTTAGATCAAAAAATTTAAATAATTTTTAAGATGACTGTAAATTTAATATAAAACACAAAAACAAACAATTTTAGAACAATGTAGAAACGCATTAAAAGCCGATTGGTAAAAACCGTTTCTAAAAATTTCTTGTAGTTTAAGAAATACAGCAATTTTACTCTCAAAATAAATTTCTTTTTGGAAAACTGCAAAAAGCCTAATTTTGGCTTTATTTCTAGTGCTATTTTGTTACAACATAGTTCCGCAGTAGATATTACTAAAGAAAATACGTTAAGCACAAAAGTGAAGAAAAAATTTATAAAAAATTTTTAGCAAAAAAAAATCAAGGTTATAGTTTTGATTTTTTCTCAAAAAATGGTTCCGGAACCTACATGCAGGTAGCGCCACTAGAATGTTACCGGCCGTTACAGATTACATTCTATCGAATATATAGAGTTTTGTATGGCTGGCATAAAAAAAAAGTAGACATTTGCGCGTACATAACCTAACTTCGACGCATGGAAAATTTTTGACTAAAAAAATGGAAATAGCAGTGCAATTCAAAGCTGGAGGCTCTTTTGTAGGCCTTCCACCAGTTTTCAGTCCGAAGTTTGAGTGAGTTTTGATGTGGCGATCGTTAGATTACAATGTTTACTTTTATTATTCTCCAGGTATGTTTATGTTGCATGGAAGAACCAAGTTTTGGGCTACAGCACTAAAACTGGCGCTCAAACTGCAGTATTTGAAGGCCTACAGCGAGAAATTGTTGGTTTTGCTTTGCATTACTATAACAATTTTCAATGTATAACAGCATGTTCTGTGAAGGGGGAGGTTATCACATGGAAGGTCGACACTCATTTGAAGATTTATAATAAGGTTTTTGTGATCTAATAATGAGGTATTTGTGTTAATATTGATGTTTTCAGAAAGTGGAATGCAGCCGTATAAAAAGCTTTCATCTAATACCCTCAGAATCAAATGAACTTGTCGCTTTGATAGCATTGACTCAAAAGACAGAATTGAATCAGAAAAAGTCAATTTTTTTTTATTTATTCAATCTTGAAGACTCAACAATCCGAAAATATTTTTTACAATTAAACCCAAGAGATATTTTTGTTGATGTTTGCTCAAATCAGTTTTTTGCTGTAGCACAAAAACGCAAGCTGTACGTGGCTCAGCTAAAGAATTCTGAAACTGTCCAGCATTTTCCCATCGCGGGGCGCAAATTCACTTGCCTTGCTTGTCATCCGGAGGAAGAAGCTATACTGACAGGAGACGATACTGGTCGCGTTGTTTTATGGAAAGGATTTTTCTCTAAAAACATATCGAAAGCAGTATTTCATTGGCATACATTACCAGTTAGATGTTTGTGTTTTTCGACAAATGGAAATTATTTTTATAGTGGTGGTGAAGAGGCTGTTTTGGTCCAATGGCAGGTCGATAATCATTTAGAGAAAAAGTTTTTGCCAAGATTGTCTTCGACGATCAATCAGATATCTGTTTGTGGCAATAATAGCTTAATTGCGATTGCTACAGCCGATAATGCAGTCAAAATTATTGATTCAAGATTTGCGAGTGTTAGTTTGATACAGAATTTGGTGATTGGGGATAATTTTGATAGTGGGATAGTGTGTGATTTTCGGACTAGGACTATTATTATGAACGGAAATGTGGGGCACATTCAATTTTATTCACCGGGGGATAACACCTTGATGTATAGCGTAGGTTGAAAATCTTATAATTTTAAAATTGATGAAAATTAAGTAATGGTTACTTTTATGCAAGGTTGGTATTGTTTTTAAAATCATATTTTTCGTTGACGTTTTTCGACTGAAAGACGTTTTCATTTTTTATAAATTAAAAGACAAACAATAATCAATCTATAATTATTACACTACAAAATTGCTATTTTAATTTTTTTTATTTATTAGATTTGTACTACTGAATGATTTTTAATGATGGTTAATTTTTTTTACAAGGTTGGTATTGGTTTTCGTGTGACTTCATCTAACCAGATAATGTTGTTTTAATTTGTCATAAATTAAAAAAAAATCAATCTATAATTGTTACACTACAAGATGGAAGTGGTTACAGTTGTACCATTTAAAAATTAAATGTAGGATTGCCAACTCAAACAGTCCTATTTGATCACGCTTAAACTGAAAAATTTATATTTAAATTTATACTAGAGAGTTTCGTTGGTTCTATTGTCGACAGTTGGCGTTTTATTTTATGAATTTTTGATTTGTTTTTTTTTTCACAATTTAGGTAGATGTAGTCGGACAGAACAAAATCAGCAATGAAAGATCCTGTAATATTATCAATACACAAGTTTCTAAAGTGGCAGTAAGTAAAAACGGTCTATGGATGTCTACTGTTGAAGTACGTCGAGATCTAGAGTATAGCTTAGAGCAAAGACTTAAGTTTTGGAAGTTTGATCTCAATGCTCAAAAGTAAGTTGAAGAATAAAGTTGAATTCAAATCACGTGATTTCGGTGAATTATAATTCGGAAAATTCTCCTAGATGGCGACAGGATGCGAGAGACTGTCAAAATTGACACTTGTCAGTTCAGTGATAGTAGCACACTTTTGTCACAAGCGTCAGTCATTTGCATAGTAGCGCCATCTAGTACTAATAATTGACAATTACGACTAGAACACACGTGACTTGAACTTAAATTTGTTCACTTTCCGTTTATATTAAATCTATTTATTTTAAAATCAGCTTTAAATTAAATACATCGATTGAGGATCCGCATCAAAAAGAAATAATTGCTCTGAAATTTCAACCGAGTGATACGAATGAACTAAAATGTATTTCTGTGGGTGACGATAAGAAGTTCAAGATTTGGTTTCTTGACGAAATTGAAACGCTTGAAGGAGGTAAGCTTAATAGTTTTCGATCTCTTAAGATCGCTAACTATTTTTTGTTTTTGTCGTTTTTCATTGGAAATCATAGAGAAAATTTTAATTTTCACGGTGCAGTTTGCAGTCAAATGTATTTATTTCTACAGTCCTTGTAGATTTGCGCAACATTGAAAAGCATGCCCTCCAATAAACAAAACAATATAGATACTATTCCAGTTGTTGTTTCGGAATAAATATGTTTTTTTCTTTTGCAGGCAAGAAAAACATTTGGGCTTGTTTTTGTGTGGGTTATTACCACGATTTAAATTGTAAGGGTCTATCATTTTCTGCAGATGGATCGTTATTGGCTGTTGGTTTTAAAAATATTCTCACAACATGGTTGCCAGACACTTGCCATTTGAAGTGTTCTTTGTCGCATCCTGTTTGTAAAGAGGAAATTACACACATTGAATTTGGCAATAACTTACAATGCCATCTAGTGGTAGCTGCGACTTCGAAGAGATTAAGTGTTTGGAATTTATTAACTTTGACTATGATTTGGACTGTACCGGTGGATGTTTCTATTTTAATTGCTGATAGTGTAACGTCTAATATGGCAGTGTTTACAAGTAGTAAAATAATTTTGGTTTTTTCTCCTTCATCACCGCAACCGATATATGCAAGTAAAAAAATTTTGACTCCATATGAGAGTATATATGGAGCTGCATTTGTACCAAGCAAATGTGCGACTGATGGAAGATTGAGATGGTATCAGAGGTCGCCGATTTATTTTATTGACGCAGCAAGGGTGAGTGCTTTTATTTAGTACTAAACTATCATGTAGAACCTAGACGAATTGCTAACAACGAAACATGTCCCAGTTATGTTATTGTACCGAATAATACGTTTACAGGAGTTGCATTTCATTGGGGGAGAAGAAGAAGCTGTTGAAAGTTCATCGGAAAATGAGAATTCAGAGGTTTCTTTGTTCGGTATGATGGTGCCTAAAGAACAAAGTGAAAAGCTGAAAGATCAAGAGTCTGTTAATCATTTGTTTTATTCGGATAATGGACAACGAAATATTGAAAAGGTACGAGTATTATTAATTAATTTTATTTACATAAATAATACTATATGCATGTCAGCAATAAACTACTCCAGATTTAGGAATATTCGTATATAGGTTGGTTTCGATTTCTGGTGGAAAACAAAAAATATTGTAACCATGTCAATAATTTAAGTTGACATTTGACAATGACATTTGGTACCTGTCATTTGGGTTATGTTCAGTTACACTCCAGTGTGGGTTAAGTTATATTATTAATTGGTGCACTTGGATTAGCTCGTTATTTTTACATTTTCTATTTGTTACAGTACCTGGAAGCGCCCATTCAAACGATGATTCCTATACGTCTTATGTGCGGATCCCTGTTAAAATCTATGGTGCTTCAAAAATCTTAACATTTTATCAAATTAATTATGTGTTTTTGTAGCCAGGATTTGGCTTTTTTGTAAAATAGTTTTTTGTTAAGTTAAAGTGAATAAAGTCTTTTAACATTTCAAATTCGTTTTTTTTCTAAAAATAACAAAAAAAATCTTTTTTCAGAAAAAATATAAAAAAATAGATAAACTTTCAAATGGACCCATGATATTTTCACTGCCAAAATTTCTATTTCTTGCAAAGTCCTGGTATTTTTCTATAGTTATTTAAATTGGAAGAAAAAAAATTTAATTATAAAATAGAAGTTTTTGCTTTTTGTAAAAGTACAAGTATGTATCGCGTGTTCATTTGAAAAATTTATTAAATGTGGGTTTGACATTGCTGATTGATTAATACTTTTTTGAATTTAAATCTTTGATAAGCTTATCAATGCTTTCAATTTAGAGTCTTATAAATATCATGCTCTTATAAATATAATTTTTGTTTTGAAAAGTTGGTATAGCATAACTGTCATAATTACTTCAAATGTCAATATTATTTAATGTTTTACTCATGAATTATTACAGTTACATTTTTGAAAAATATTAGGTATTTATTTTAAATAAGAGTATTTTGATAAGTGGTTGAAATTAGTAGACAACGTGGCTTTAAGCTGACATTAAAATTTTTGACAGCTTGTCATGTATTTATCTGACAACGTCCTGTGGCTGTAGTGTCTACATTCTATGGTGTCTCTACACAGTCAAAAACCATAGAATGTCAAAACAACGTTTATAACCCATCGTCGTTGTGGTAAAATATACCTCTCTTTTGGACATTTTTTTTTCAAATAAAAGTGCAATATTTCTTAATTAAATTAGGCTTTAAATAGTGCGTAATATTAATAGCGAGATTTTGTGCCGTCTACAAAATGGCTCTTGGTGCGGCGGTCAACAATTCGGAATCAAAAACGAATAATAACCTAAACCACGCTGGGCCTATCGACAGTAAGACTGATAAAGGGAAAGGCGATGAAGGGAAAATCGCAGGTTTGTCTTATTTTCATTCATTTATGTAATGAATTAGCGCCGGCAATTATTACGACACGATTACGTAATAATTGACAATTCGTCCAGATATTATTGCTTTTTTGCGGCTTTTTTTACTCAAATTTTTGCGATTTTTTGAAAAAAATGAGCTGCAAATACTTTTCTATTGTGTTTTTTTCTTCATTTCAATTGAATATTTATTGATGAACTTGGACCTTGGCTTTTGATTGTAATGCCGTAAGCTATTTATGTGAAGCGGCACATCTCAGAGACACACTTCTTATCAGCGATTTTTTACCGTTGATAAAAGATGATAAAATGTCGTTTTTACTAGATCAAACAAGAAACAAGCATCTTGAATTATTAACACCGGATGTTGATTTGACTAATTACATTGTTGTCTGTACCCGTTTATTTTATACAGAAGAATTTTTTTCTAATTTCCGCTTCAAAATTCTCACTTTTTTTTTGTCTTAAGTACCTAATTATAATTAAATTTATACTTAATTTTTTATTTTCAAAAATTCTCACTTTTAGGGAAATTATTTTTTTAATGTTTCATTTTCAAAAGTAAAAAAGTTTAAGGTTGGTTGAACTTGATGTTGACAGTTGCATTTCAGATTTTTTCAATGATCCACTTCACCAAAAAATCAGCAATTAGGAATATATTTATTTATCCAACTATATTTTATTGCGTGACACAACTATTTCATTTTAGAATGACGAACGTATGATAGTTATGCGTAAAATTATCAAAGCAAATTTAATAAATTGACATGGTTACGATATCTTTTGTTTTCCACTAGAAATCTAACCAAATTTCTAACAACCCTATCAACGAATATTTCCCTAAATTTGAGGAGTAATTTATATATAAATATAACAAGTTAACAAATAGTTTTCAGATTAGAGAAGGCCTTGCATTTTTAAGGGTAGAAATAAGAGACATAACTTTCTGTATTGCGTCTGTCACTTTGACATTAGCTATTTTTCAGTGGCGCCATCTGACAGGTCTTAAAATTATGGAACAAAACATGATTAAAGAATAATGAAGCCGTTTTTTTAATTATATTCATATTTATATAATATACAGGTTGGAACAAAAATATCAAATAATGGCTGTATATTCTCAATTTGAAGAGTTAGGAAAAAATGTTTAATTTGAATTTGTTTGGTTTATTATCGTGCATAATGTGACTTATTCAGTTTGTTCTTACCTTCATTTGTTTTGTTGCTATGGTAACTAAATTGTGTTTTTTGGTCGGTTTTGAAAAAAGCGTTTTGTTATTTATTCTTTGCAAACAAATTGAAAAAACAGGGATTTAATAATGAAACAAAATCATAAAGAAGGCTATAGAAATTTCACAATGACAGTTTACAAGAACATTGCTTATAAACAAAGATTTTTGTAACCTTTATTTGATACTTTTATTCCACCCTGTATATTACATTAATCATGCTAAATAAAAATATACATTGAGACGTTAGGAATATTGATTTTCGATTCTTAAGAAGTAAACTTCAAAAATAATTAAAAAGAAAAAAACAAGTTTAAACAAAGTCAACGCCCAATTATTTATATTTTTTTAATGTTTACATTGTTTTTCTCAATGTTTTACATAACTTGCATTGTTTGTTTGTTTTTTAGTTCATAACAGCATAGGCTTCCAATTTATAACATTTTTTTTTATTAATAGAATGATTAAAAGTTTTTTTTTTTAAATACTGCGTAATAAAATTATTTATTTTTTGGGTCATATTTGATTTTTCGTTCTAGATTATGAAACAAACAATTAGTATGTTGCAATAATATTATTATTTATTAATATGAGATAATTATATAAATTATTCCATCAACTTAATCGGATTATTAAGCAATGTTGTGTTTTTTTTTTGACAAACGACAAAATCTTAATATTAAATTGTTTTGTTCTATTTAAAAAAAAAACAACAAAAATCTAAATAAGACAGGATTTTTGAACAATAGATGTCTTAAAGTAGGTATTTAATTTCTATAAATAGAAAATAATGTATTTTTAACTCTAAATATAAATACTTCAAGGTAATAGTTCGGCTTAATGTAAATACACAAAATTGACATTTTTATACTTTTTCTGCTCATATACACAGTAATAATAACAACAATAAACAATATTGTCATTATAATTACTTGTCAAAGACCGCAATGATATTTGAATCCAGCAAAATTGCTGTGCCTTCACATATTTTTTTCATCTTCATTTATTTTAGTACACTCTCTAATGACCTTTTTTTTCTTTTATCTCTTCTCTAGTTGTTAATGAAGACAGTGAAGAGAACATTGACACCAAACTTCCATTACAAAATGGTCACGTGGATCGTATGTCACCTGGTATGTAATATAATAGCAAACAATTTCATCAAATTTCTTAAACAAATATGTAATTCTTATCTACTGCTACTTGATAAATATAGAGACAAATTTCTAAAATTATCTCTATCGCCTATCTTTTTGGATTTTAAACTAGGAAGTGCGTGAACTTAATTTTTTTTGCTATGATCTGTTAATACTATTTTTGTAGAAAAATAATATTTTGTTCTAAAAATAACTCTTTCAGGCGCTAATGTCATATATAGATTATATTTTCTGTTAGCATGCATGTGGTAATATACTTCAGAAATATGTAAATAAATGTTAACCAATTTATACATGTCACAGGTTATTGTTGAATAAACAATTTTTGCAACCACGTCAAAAGCTTAAATTTGGATTTAAATAATTTTTAAAATAAACAGAACACACCAGATGATTTTATGAATCTATAAAAAGCTATAGGAAGACAAAGAATAAAGAGGAGGTCAAACGCATGTGTATAAATGGTTGCCTAAATAGCGCTTAAACAACAAATCACTATTATTAACAACAACATATGTATAAATGAAACAAATTTATTGTACATGTTCGCCATTTTCTTGAAGACACATGATTTTCAAAAATATTTTTTCACCAAATTTTAAAATTTTCTTAATTAACACAGTCAGATAAATGAAACCGAGCTTCATCACTAAAAAACGTAAGGTCGAGTAACTTACGGTCTTTTGATCTTAGACTTTGTGGTACTTTTTTGTTGACTAATTAATGTACGACGACTATTTTGTTTGATTTTTTCTAGAAAAACAGACTAAAGATGCGGAAGAAACTGAAAAGATAAACGCAGATGAAAATAAAAGTAAAGACGATGTTGTTTTCATTCAAGATATAGGATTTTGTGTGAAAATCGTAAGTCCTAGTGCGGAACCATTTGATATACAAGTTTCTAGTATGGAACTGGTGCAAGAAATCCATCAATTGTTAATGGATCGTGAAGATACCTGTCATCGAACATGTTTCTCTCTTCAATTAGACGGAAATACTTTAGATAATTTTGCCGAATTGAAAAATATTGAAGGTCTTAAAGAAGGATCGTTAATTAAAGTGGTTGAGGAACCGTATACAATGAGAGAGGCGAGGATACACGTAAGACATGTTCGTGATTTATTGAAATCTCTTGATCCTGCCGACGCGTATAATGGTGTTGAGTGTAATTCATTGAGTTTTCTCAATACTGTAACACAAGGAGATATTTTGGAAAAGAAGAAAACAAGACCGGAAAGTGTTGATTGTACACCACCGGATCATATAATGCCTGATAGTAAAGATCGACCTTTAACGGCATTACAACCACAATTTAAAGACCAAAAAGCTCCACAATGTGTGAAAGTTTTAACTACATCAGCGTGGAATCCACCACCTGGATATAGGAAAATGCATGGGGATTTAATGTATTTGTATGTGGTTACGTTGGAAGAGAAACATTACTATATTTCTGCATGTTCACGAGGATTCTATATTAATCTGTAAGTACTATTTTATATTATAAAGCTACACCCTACTGTAACTGTCCTTGAAGAACCGCGGACTAAACTATACTCTAATAAATTTGAGTCTGATCCAAAAAATTTTTTTTTGCCTTTTAGATCAACTGCAGAAGAATTTAACCCAAAACCAGCAACTCCTAGTCATTTGTGCCATTCGCTTATTGAATTACTAAATCAAGTTTCTCCTCAATTTAAACGTAACTTTGCAATTCTGCAACGAAAACGTAGTCAACGTCATCCATTCGAAAGAGTAGCTACACCTTATCAGGTCTACGCTTGGTGTGCACCAATTATAGATCACACTGTAGATGCAATTCGTGCTGAAGACAGTAAGTTATTGTTGAAAAATTTTGCGAATCTATTTAATAATTCTTAAATATAGCGTTTTCTTCGAAATTGGGCTATGAAGAGCACATTCCTGGTCAAACAAGAGATTGGAATGAAGAATTACAAACCACAAGAGAGTTACCAAGAAAAGGTTTACCAGAGCGCTTATTAAGAGAAAGAGCTATTTTTAAAGTACACAGTGATTTTGTGGCAGCGGCAACTAGAGGCGCTATGGCTGTTATAGATGGTAATGTAATGGCCATTAATCCAGGTGAAGAAGCCAAAATGCAAATGTTTATTTGGAATAATATATTTTTTTCGCTTGGTTTTGATGTGCGAGATCATTATAAAGAGTTGGGAGGAGATGCTGCCGCTTTTGTAGCACCTGTAAGTTACTTGTTGCATACAACAGCTTTTTTGTGATGTATCCGCGAAAAAGTAAATCTGAATAAACTTAAGAAATAGTTCAGAAAATTTTCCTAGATGGCGACACCGTGCGAGAGGGACTGTCAAAATTGACACTTAAAATTCAAATTCGTGAAACGGCACTGACAAGTGACAGTTGTTCGCACAGTAGCGTCATCTAGTAGTAATAATTAACAAATATATTTTTTAAACTTTTTAAGAGAAATTTATGTGATATTTAACATTAAATGTTTTATTTACAGCGTAATGACTTACAAGGGGTTCGAGTTTACAGTGCCGTAGACTTGCCGGGCTTATATACCCTAGGAACGGTAGTTATTGATTACAGAGGCTACCGAGTCACAGCTCAATCTATTATTCCAGGAATTTTAGAAAGGGAACAAGAACAATCGGTTGTATATGGTTCAATAGATTTTGGGAAAACGGTTTTAAGTCATCCAAAATATTTGGATTTGGTTAGAATTAATTATTATTAATTAATATAATTAATTAAAAATTATTAAATTTTTTTTTAGTTGAATAAAGCTGGTCAACAGTTGAAGATATTACCTCATCATGTACTTAATGATAAAGATGAGCCTGTTGAATTGTGTTCAAGTGTCGAATGTAAAGGAATAATAGGGAATGATGGGCGACACTATATACTTGATTTATTACGTACTTTTCCACCAGATGCCAATTTCTTGCAATGTAAGAAGTATTACAGCGCGTCCAAGCAAACATAAGCTGAAAAAAGATGAGGTGCGGTGTGTACATGAAAGCTAAATTGCCCTCAGGTCACGCCCCTCCAAGGCTCATGTTTCCTTGGAAGCACTGTATTTAAAATTAATCATTTATAATATATATTTTTTAATTTTTAGTGGATGAAGAATTGAGTAAAGAAGTAAAAATGTTAGGTTTTCCAATCAAACATAAACATAAATTATGTTGCTTACGACAGGAATTAATTGACAGTTTTGTTGATTCACGCTATATGATGTTTATTAAATATGCAGCATATCACTTACAGCAATTAAATATACGTAAAAATGAAGCTAAAATTAGTAATAATCAACAAATTGAAGAAAATAAGACTGAAAATGTTAAAGAAGACACCGATAAAGAGACGAATGGAGTTATTGATGAAAAGAAATCTGACAATAAGAAAGAGAATGGAAACAATGGAATCGAAGAAGAAGAGGCGAAGAAAATTGTTGAAAGCATCACCGATGGAAATAAAATTGAATGTATGGAAATAATGTTTGTGTTGTTGTCTACCATAAAACTTTGATATTTTTCACGTTTGCTGCGGTCTGGTCAGGTCTTTTAACGTTTTTTTTTAATCAATTTCCTCTTTTTGCCAATTGCTTAAAAATTCAGAAATGTGAAAGAAGGGCTTTCCAGCATGAAATGTGTCTGATGAAATAGAATCTCAAAACAAGATTCGCGATGCGTGTTACTTTTTTTATGATAATTATAGTTGAGCCACTCAATCGACAGATGTAGCAATTGAAAGACACTCTCATTTCTGCTTAGCGGCTCAACGTTGTTATTAAATGAATAAAAAAGTTTTATGCAAGATTCATACATTAATCTTCTTATAAAGTTTATATAATGAAATTTTAGTGGAAGAAAGCACAAAAAATATTGTAAAAACTGCTGCCATAGCTGTAGGTTCTTTGAAAGAAACCGAATTTGATATTCGTTTTAATCCGGATGTTTATTCGCCTGGCATTAAACATTGTGATGATTTGGATCCTGCTATAGTGAAACAAAGGCAACTTGTTAAGGATGCTGCCGATTTTCTTCTTACTGTACAAATTCCCACATTTGTAAGTGTTTTTTTTCTCTTTTTATTGACAGTCATCCGTTACATAAAGTACAGTTAGTTAATGACTTATATGTGTATTGTATAATGACGCCACTGCATTGATATACATTTTTTATAGATAACGTTTTTTTTTTGTTTATAGATAAGAGATTGCTTAGATCACTCTTCGGCTCCGATGGATGGCTTTACACTTTCAGAAGCTATGCATAATCGAGGCATAAATATAAGATATTTAGGCAAAGTTACCAATCTTTTATCAAAAGTGAAACAATTGGAGTACTTACATAGCATCGCTGCTGCTGAATTACTATTAAGAGCAGCTAAACATAATTTTACCGTTTATCTACAAGGTTGTGAAATGATGAATCTATCGGTAGCTATTGCTCACTTTTTGAACTGTTTCCTATATTCGGGTGGCGTGCCAAATCCTCTCCAAGGCGTTGATGAGGTAATATATGATTAATTCGAGTAGGCTTCAATTTCAAAATTTTGTCTCTAGCTTTCAATTACATCAAAAGATAATTTGCGTTTTTATATGAATTTTTTTAGACTCAGTAAGTTGGTATTTAATATTTTGAATTTTTGTGATGTAGCCAACTAAAAAATTCAGATATCTTACCAACGTAAGAAATTAATTTTCAACGCAAATTATTTTCAGTCTAACTCTGCTTTTTTTTTAATAATTAATAGCCTACTCGATGAAAAAACATTCTAAAATCGACAAAATTACAGAGTAAAAATAATCGGAAGCGTAATAAGCGACGAGGTAAACATAATCCATTAGCATGCAACGATAATAATGAATGGGCGAATCTCACACCAAAATCACTATGGTCTCAGCTTAAAATCGAATTAAAATCATATTTCGATTATGATTTAGCAACAAATGATATCGATGCGACAATTGAAACGTTTTCACTACAAAAAATTTCACTTTTACGTTCATTCTGTCTCAAAACTGGAATGCAAATCTTACTTCGCGATTATAATTTCGAATCGAAAAATAAATTAATATTTTTTGAAGAGGATATTTTGAATATTTTTCCAATTGTAAAACATATTAATCCGAGAGCGACAGATGCGTATAATTTTTATACGACTGGACAAACTAAAATTCAGCAAGGATATTTGAAAGAAGGATATGATTTGATCAGTGAAGCATTGAATCTTTTAAATAATGTATATGGAGCAATGCATCCAGAAATTGCACAATGTTTAAGGATGATTGCGAGATTGAATTATATTATGGGAGAACATACAGAAGCTATGGCTTATCAACAAAAAGCGGTATTAATGTCGGAAAGAGTTAATGGTGTTGATCATCCATATACAATAACCGAATATGTAAGTTTTCTAATTAATACATAAGAAATGGTGAGCTAACTTGAGGTATTAAGTGTCAATTGTTACTACTAGATGGCATAGATGACTGTCAGTGAACTGTTCTATCGCATGGTGTTGTCATCTATAGGAGAATTTTATTTATTTTGGCTGACACGATGGCGTACCATTTCTTATTATTTTCCTGTATTTATTTTTTATTGTTTTAGGCACATTTGGCATTATATTGTTTTGCCAATAGTCAAGTGAGCACCTCTCTTAAATTACTATATAGGGCCAGATATTTAGCGGTTTTGGTATGTGGGGAGAATCATCCTGAAGTTGCTTTGCTTGATGTAAGTATAAACTTACATTTCTAAAATAATTTTGGTATAATTAAAAATTTGAATTGTTTCAGAGCAATATCAGCCTAATTCTGCACGCTGTCGGCGAATACGAACTATCCTTACGTTTCTTAGAAAAGGCATTAGCATTAAATATCAAATATTTTGGGGCCAAATCGTTAAAAGTAGCTGTGACATACCATTTAGTAGCTCGCACACAAAGCTGTATGGGCAATTTTCGTTGTGCTTTAAATAACGAAAAAGAAGCTTACGCCATCTATAAGCAACAATTAGGCGAAAATCACGATAAAACCAAAGAATCTTCCGAATGTTTGAAACATTTAACGCAACAAGCGGTCGTTCTGCAAAAGAAAATGAATGAGATCTATACGGGAAAGAATGGAGCCTCACTGCCACCGATACAAATTCAACCGCCTTCAATGGGCTCTGTATTAGATATGTTGAATGTGATTAATGGAATCTTATTTGTTCAAATTAGGTAAGTGTGACTCAGTCTTTGGTCTAAAAGTGACCAATTGTCTTTTTTTGTGGGTAATTATTTCTGAAACACCTTGTATATACTTTACTTAAGAAAAATGAGTAAACTTTTTTGTTTATTTTAAATGCTAGGGTCAAAGAGTTTGTTTTTTTGCAGTCAGGAGGACATAGAAAACTTCAAAGCAGAGATGGAAAAGCGACAGTTAAGTGAAGAAAGCGAAGCCGAGCAGGAAAAAGTGAAACAAATAGAAAATTAGACAGTTTGTTTTTTGTTTTAGTTATTATTCAATGCTGATTAGGCGTCGTCTATTAGTAATTTTGTAGTGATTATTGTGCGTGCATTATCCTATTATTTCTAACATGCATTTTTAAAGCTCAATAACGTACTAGTCAAGTGTACTATGTTTGAATGTTTTTCTGCAAACTGTATTTAATTGTTGCAATTATTATGAAGTTAAAGATGATGATGATGTTGTTGTTGTGTAGATACTTTTTGTTGATGCAAATACAGCTGAATACGTTTCCGCTGGATCGTTTTATTGAAAATGCATGTTGGTTAAATAGTATGAATTAATTTTTTTATCGAACCTTTATTTCGATGCGCCAATTTTAGTATGGTGCAATTTTCTATTATAGATACGATTTTTTTGTAATCTAAATTTTGTTAAAATAAATACAGTTGATTACATTCTGACGCTTTTTTTTTTGGGTCCTGGGAAGAAATTTGCAGTTATAAACCTATATTAGAAATAGGGCAGTTATGCAACTATGGTTTTTGCCGTTTGTAGATGTTGTTGACAATTTTGATTAATTCAATGAAAAAACACGATTGAAGAATTATGTTAATCGCGTACAAATTGGTTTTTGTAGAGTATAAAGTCCAAATTTTCGACATTGAATTATGTAACATTATTCTTAATCGCTTTTCAAAGATAACAAAACAAAAGATCTTTTTTTTCAATTTAGGTTCAAATATTTTGTGACATAACGCACTTTTTGTTGAAATTAGTTCTGTTTTTTGCAATTTTATCAGTTTTAAAGTTCTGTAACTTTTCAATTCTGTCAGATATCCCATATAAATTAAATTTAATCTTGATTCACTTATCAAAAAGCAATTAATTTCAGCATTTTAGACATTTTTTGGTTTTTGATATCAAACTCCCAATTGATACTGAGTAATAAGCTAATCATACACCACAATAGTAAGACCTTGAAGCACTTTTTCTTTAAAAAAAAAAGAGTGGCGAAATACCTGCATTAAGACATGTCTTGAAACAAGTTTTTTTATACTATTTTTTGTAATTTGTTCTTTTTATGCCGTTTTTAGGTTTTTTTTTAAATTTGATCAATTTAGGGATTTTTGTAGTGCGTTGGCAATATCTTGATTTTAAAAATAAAATTTTTATCTAGTTGTCTTTTCTTTTGATTTATACAAAAATCTTAATCCTGTCAGCCCCAAAATACAAAAATGGAAGAAAACTTACCTGTAGACCTCCCGAAATCCGTTAAATAGCAAAAATTATTTTGATTTTCATTATTATTATTGTAAGATACATACATTTATAGGTTAGGTGAAATAAAAAGTGACTTTTCCTTTATTGGAATCGGTTGCTCTTCCCTGACCAGTGCACTTATTATTTACACCATTACACTGCCACATTTCACATAAATACACTTTTCACAAATTGTTCACTTCATTTTTCTGTTTGAAAATTGCAATTTCAATTCACATATTTTTGACATATGACAAGTGAAAAGAAAAAAGTTTTGCCAACCTAAAGATGTTTTACTAAAGAAAGTTTGATACTTGAATGGCTTATAAGCGTTTTGCAAATTGCCTCCATTTTGATATATAATAGACTCATTAGGAAACGCGATGTCATAGGTTTCAATGCTTTGTAAAAGAGCTATGTATTATTATATTACTTGGCGAAGTTAATGTCGAAACTATAATGTTGGAAAAAAAAAACAAACCGTTGAATGTCAGCTGTCACCAACATAACAAAAGCAAATGTTACCAAATGATTCATTATTAGACTACTTTTCATATAAAGTAGATAAAATATAGATAAACTCAAAAAACTATTTAAATATCTCTGACAAAATAATATGTTTAACCAATTTTGTTGTATTTTAATATAATATCTAAATATTTTTTCAGAATAAAAAACAAAAAAATTATTATTATTTTTTTATTGAATAAAATCAAGATTTTAATGACAAAATGGTTTGAATAATTGAAATACCGAGTGACTATAAATAAGCTATAAATGAACAGTGTCAAGACGTTGGTAGCGCAGCCTGTCAGTTGTCAATTGTCTTCATTTAGGTTATGTCATAAAGCACGGACTTGGAAAATAAAACTACCTAGATTCAAATATCTTACCAACGTAAGAAAATAATTTTCTAACATTGAAAGTCGCCCGGTATACTTTACAAAGTAGAAAGCCGCTGCTGCATCTCGATTTACTGTTTTTTTTCAGAGTGACTCAATTCTATAGCATCTGGGTATTATGTCGCGTACACAAAAATCAAAATCTCTACGCAATATAATACCCAAGATATATAAAATCGAAAAATTCTACTTTTTACTACTAACTTGATGCAACAACGCAAAATAAGACCAGGCGCTGCGTAAAATCTAAAAAAAATTAATTAAAATTGTGCTAAAAGTTATTTATTAGCTCTTACCCTCACAAAAATGTCCAAAGACAACCAAAATAGTTTGAAAGCTGACATTTTAGTTGGCATATTGCACTTTATGATAAATATTAGTAAGTTTTTTTTTGTCGCTTCAGACGCTTTTAGCCAACGGCTTTGGTAAACTGCAAGTGGTATTCGGCTACTCTAAAACAAAAAAGTGCTAGTTTTCTATAGTGAGACATCATAAATTAAAATAGTTCTTAGGTAAACTAGAGAATTTCTAGAGAAAAAAACAAAAAAAAATTGTAACTATGTCAATAATTGAGGTTATGTCGGCTTATATTAAAATTATTCTTAAAAATTTTACAAATAATGACCGTAAAATCTTACAGTTTTTCATTCTAAAATAAAGTTGTTGCGCCGCAAAAGTAAATAAATTTAATAATTATTTAATAACTTTGAATTAAAAGACTATTTTTTGTCTCTTAAATAATTTGTTTATTTTCAACTTTACACAAAAAATAGCTATCACAAAAGTTGTTTAAAATAAAATTTCCTACAATTTTGAATTTTTAAAATTTTCTTGTAGATTTGAAATTTTTGATTTATACTGAAAAAAAAGAGTAAACCTTATTATTATCAATTTTAAGAGAAAAATTGTAATAAACAAAGTTGTTTAAAATGAAATTTTCTACAATTTTGCAAGAGAGAATTTTTGTAAATCTAATAAAATACTAATTCGATTAGGCTAATAATTAATTGAAACAATTTGATTTTTTGCTTAATTTTTTGATTGATAAATAATTAATTAATTGAGTGCACAAACAAAAAATTTTTTTTTTTGAATTACTTGCGTGGGAAAAGCTGATTTTACACACTTACCTTAATTTCTACTTTATTTCCAAACCAACAAAACATGAAAATTTCTAAAGTAATCGACGAAAGGAAAGATGTCAGCGAGAAAAATTCACTGCTGAAGGGAATTACTACAGTAAGTCTGAATAAAGTAATTCCAATAGAGATTGCGCTTATTAGAAATTGAAGGAAAATGATCCAATTTGAGAATTGATTCGTATTTTCCGCGAATTCAACAATTTTCCGATGATGTTGAATACATTCCACTAATTTTTCACTGGAATTTAAGGACTTTTTTGTGGTGAAAATATGTTTGAGGTTATCACATAGCAAATCAAATTGGATTCCAATGTAGACATTTAGAGCACAAATTAAAGTATCAACACTTACGGCCGTTGTGGCAATGCAAATAACTCCAAAAATTTGATAAAAATACATAATTTGATATGTTGGTGACACCTTTATGTTGAAAGGATACCAAGCCGGAAAGGGCAATTGATAATCCTGAAGGGCATTATCCAAAATTGGATACATAGACCAAAAAAAAATAGCCCCAATACTCACTGTCCAATAAAACTTATAAATAATTCTCCAAAATTTATATCCAAATTCGGCGATTTTCATTTGTTTTTGGTTTTTCGGCTGAAATGTTTCGCTTTCCAGCATTATCATAAGCTTTTTCAATATTTTCATATTATGCACCACAAAACAGGCCTTTATCAATGATAATATTTCCGGAAGTGTCACAAAACTTGACGCTACAACCGCATCCAAATCATCCGCCATTAAAATCATTTTGACGGTTTGGCATAAATTCGGAAGAAAATTGAAAATTGTCAGAATAAATACCGCCCAAAATGTGTACCAATCTTTTTGGTATATTTGGCTGCCGCTGGGAAACAGCCCCACAAATTTCAATTTGAAAATATTGTACTTTATCAACTGTTTCCAATCGTAGTGCCGCTTCATTTTGCTTTGCCCTCTAAAGCCAAAATCGTAAATAATCTTAAATTTTAAGAAATTTATTAATATTTTATTTCTTTTTGAGTAATTATTAGTTTGTAAAAGCAGCAAATATTATAAATGATGCAACAAACAACCCATCATTAGAAATGTTTTTAATAATTCAATGAAAACGTAAGTTTTATTGGATTATTTTCTAAATTATTTATGGCAACTGCCTACAAATCAGTCTCAAATACAAATAATAACAAGAAAACACATTTTGAGTTGGTAGCTGAAGACCTCTTTTTATTTTTGAAGCTCTCAGATTAATTTAATAATAATAAAATCGCTTGAATCCAACAAAATTGCTGCGCCTCCGGAACATAAAACATAATAACCGCATTCTCTTTTAGCAAACTGGAAATTAAGTAATTTTGGTATTGGGATTGGTGAGGAACGAAAGAAACACGATAGAATTGTAAAAACATGCAAGAGAAAAAGAACAAAAAATAAATAAAGTGAAGAAAATGATTTACAAACAAGACATAAATAAACAGAAAGGAAAAAGAAACAATAAAGAGAAAGACAAGGTTAGATAAATTTAGATCTATAGTGTACACAATTTATAGCAAGAGTACATTAAAAAGAAAATAAAACGGCAGAATTTTATAATAAAAAATCATAAAATTAAAAAGCGACAAAAGCATAAGTAAGACCAAAATAAAGATAAAACATAAAAGAAAGAAAATGTTTAGATTAAACTTACGATAATAATATAAAAAAAAATTAAAATGTATAATATGCAAAAAAAAAATAAAACCGTAACAAAAGAAAGAAAAATAATGAAAATTGAAAAAAAGAAGAATAATTTAAAAACTTTTGTAAAATAAAGAGAGATAGAATTATCAAAATATAAACTAAATGGAAAACTTTAACATAAAATAAAAATTTGTTGGTAAAAAATAAGTTAATTATAAGAAAAACCATAAATAGAGCGCGGAGAAAAGAAGCCTAGATAAGGCTTGGTAATACAAAAACAGAAGATACAATAGACAAACCGAAAATGTTTTAATTGAAAACAAGAAAAAAATTAAGAAAAAACAAAAATAAGTAAAAGTAACGAAAAGAATACGAAGACAAAAGAAAAACCAATAAAACAATTGAAAAAAGAAAACAATGTTAAATAAAACAAATTAAAGAAGAATAAATTGTTCAAAATATTAAAAAAAAAATAAAATGAGGCTATGAAAGATAAAAATTAATAATAAAATATAAAGAAAAATGTAAAAATACGAGAGAAAAAAAAAGATAAAATGTTAAAAGTGTACAAAAAGCAAGAAATGAGAAAAAAGAAAACAAAAGCAAAATAAAATATAGAAAAAAACTAATGTTGCATAAAAAGAAATAGAACTATCAATTATTATATAAAATCTTGCATAGAAAAAGAAAAATTAGACAACTAATTAAAAATAAAAAAAAAACCTGTCGACAAGAAGAAGTTTAAGAAAAGAATAAAAATAATCAAATGCGGTAAACAAACATGAAAAAAATTAGAAATAAACAAATGTTAAACTAAAATGTGATAATTTAAGTAAAAGCATCACAAAGAAATAAAGAAAAACAAGTCGCAATTGTATTATAGAAAATCAAAATTATGGTATTTGTAGAAAATAAACATAAATAAGGTTAAGTTAAACTTTAACGAAAAAAAAAATAAAGATAATTTAAAAGTGTATATATAGAAAAATAATACAAAACAAAAGTAATATAGAAAGAAAGTTAAATAAGGCGAGACAGATAATATAGACAATTTATTGTAAGAGGATATAAGAAATTAAAGTAGAAACTGAAAAGTGAGAAAACATTTGATAATAGAATAAACAAAAATATAAGATTTAGATAAAAAGTTAAAATGAGATGGAATAAAGAAAAAAAAAATTTTTTATATTAAAATTGTCAGAAAAAATAATAAAATGTGCAATACGTAAGAAAAAAAATCTTATAAAATTTCGAAAATGAAGAAATAAAACAGAAAAAAAAGTAACATAATTATTAAATTATGTTACTTTTTTTTCTGTTTTATTTCTTCTATGTTATTATTTTAATTTATTAAAATTAAAATAATAACATTGGAATTATTTGGATAAACAGTATAAGTGATACTAAAAGGAGCTAATAGAAAAAAAAAAGTAAGAAAAGAAAATAAAGTAATGAAAAAAATATGAACAAAAAAAAACTAAAATATAAAAAAATAAAAAAGAGAACGGAAAAGGAAGAGACGAAAAACGACAGAAAAAGACGGACGATGAATGAAGCTAAGAAAATATGAGAGAAAAAAAATTGTTTATATTAAAATTGTCAGAAAAAATAAAAGAAAAAATTATAAAATGTGCAAGACGTAAGAAAAATTTTTTTTATAAAATTACGAAAATGAAGAAATAAAACGGAAAAAAGTAACATAATTGTAAATTAAAAAAAAACACAATATCTTCCCATACATGCTTTTGTGTCAAAAAGATGGAACACCTTCACAAGTTAAAAGTAACATAGTTTAATAAACTAAAATAACGACATTGACATTGACACTATTTAGATAAAAAGTATAAGTGATACTAAAATGAGCTAATAGAAAAAGAAGAGTAAGAAAAAAAAAAGTAATGAAAAAAATATGAACAAAAAAAAACTAAAATATCAAAAAAATAAAAAAGAGATCGAAAAAAAAAGAGCCGAAAAATGACAGAAAAAAACGGGCGATGAATGAAACTAGGGAAGTATGAGAGAAACAAAATGGTTTATATTAAAATTGTCAGAAAAAATTAAAAAAAAATTAAAAAATGTGCAATACGTAAGAAAAAAAATCTTATAAAATTACAAAAATGAAGAAATAAAACGGAAAAAAATAACATAATGTAATAAATTAAAAT
This sequence comes from Lagria hirta, assembly GCA_947359425.1. Classification (NCBI taxonomy): domain Eukaryota; kingdom Metazoa; phylum Arthropoda; class Insecta; order Coleoptera; family Tenebrionidae; genus Lagria; species Lagria hirta. The sequence continues at coordinate 31,617,174 of OX375797.1, forward strand.
AACGACATTGAAATTATTTAGATGAACAGTATAAGTGATACTAAAATGAGCTAACAGAAAAAGATGAGTAAGAAAAGAAAAAAAAGATAATGAAAAAAATATGATCAAAAAAAAACTGAAATATCAAAAAAATAAAAAAGCGAAAGGAAAAAGAAGAGACGAAAATCGACGAGCGATGAATAAAACTAGGGAAATATGAGAGAAAAAAAATTTTTAAAGAATAGAATGAAACGGGAGAGAAAGAGAAAATAAGAAGGAAAAAAGAAAAATAATTACAGAAAGCTTTTTAATAATGTTTACCTTTTGTTTTATCGTAACAACAGATAAATAACAACATACTGACAGTTATTTTTATTGATAACATACTACCTTAAACTTGTTGCAACTCTACAAAACATCTGACAACTTAAATTAAGATCCACCGGAGCTGACTTGATGTAAAAGTGCAAAATAGGACCATGCCGCTCGAAGTATCTAAAAACAAAATTTTTTTTTCTAAAAAATTCTTGTCAACAAAATGTTTGTTTGTTTACCTTTACAAACGTATCCAGTGTTAAATCACACAGATTAAATGCTGACATTTTGACAGGTTTTTGCGATCTTTGAATAAAAAATATTAATCTTTTTTTTAAATGATTAGGAATTTTGGTCCAATCGGCGGCAAATGCTGCATTTGGAAGGTTTCGGCTCTAAATTTTGGTAAAATAAAAAGAGTTTTTTTGGTAAAAAACTTCGAAACTTACTGTTATCTCAACTTCGTTGCCATACCAACAAAACATGAATATTTCCGTGGTGATAGACGACAAAAAGCAAATAAATGAAAGAAATTCACTGCTAAACGGTACAACCTAAAACATAAATATAAGAAAAAAACACAAAAAATTAATGCAAGTTGTTGCAGTTTTAATGAGCCAGAGTCTATATAATAAAAAAAATCATAATATAATGCAAACTATTGCAGTTTCAATGAGCAAGAGTCTATAAAATAAACAAAATTATAATAAAAAAAATCAGACTCTTGCAGTATCAACAGGAAAATAAAATCGTTGACTGCAAGTCTGTAAAATGTGCAGATTTTCTTACAAAATATCTGCAAAGTGGTTAGCTTGATAGTATTAATAAATAAAATTGTAAACAAAAGAATAAATAAAATTACAAATATACAGTGCTTCCAAGCAAACATGATCCTTGGAGGAGCGTGGCTTCACCTTTCTAGTACATCTTTTTCAGCTTCTGATTGGTTAATTTGAATTCAATCTTAAATTTGCTGATTTAGTTCGGATATTTTTCGACGTTTATGTTTGCTTGGAAGCACTGTACTAATATTTTATAATAGTTTAAAAAATGTAGTAACTTTTGTACAAATAAATACTTATTCTACATAAAGCATACTACAAAAGAGTAGCTTTTCGCTGGTTAACACGTCAAGTTACCGTGCTTATTCTCACTTTTTATTTTCTGTCTTGATGACGTCTCCACCGATGAGGTGCAAAACGTCAACAATTTAATAAATTTTTTGACACAATTATTAATAAACATTTTGCCGATTAAGAGCTGACATTCTGCAACTGTGTTAATCTTTTATGGTTGCGATTAGTGCTCATTATTGAGCTTAATTTACTTTAAATAGCTTTAAATAACACCATTTTTGCTGTTAAGTTGTAAATTAACGTGTTATGTTAGAAAAAGAAATAAATGAAATTTAAAGCAAGATGGCGACGATCTATCTTGACTGGACTATAATTTCAACCACTAAATCACTTTTCAAAATACTCCTAAAATATTTTTTGACAATTTGTCATAAAATTAGCTGAAAAATTGAGGTTTTTAGCAACAACAAGCAATGTATTATATATTTTTTAATAATATTACTACTGTCAGCTGAAACATTGTGATTCCAATAGACACAGCACTTGTGAAAAATTGCAAAATTATAATCCAATTTGAAAATGTATTTGTTCCTTCTGCAAATCTAAAATTTAATAAAAAATTAGAAAAATTGGAAAATTGTTTGATTGATAGCTTTTACTTAATGATTTCTCGATGATGATGAATACAATTTAAAAATTTTCGTTCAAAAATGCCTTTAATCGGCCCTTTTCTATCAAAAATGGATTTGATGTCATCATTCAAAATATGAAATTGGGCCGTAATGCAAACATCCAGTCCAGTAATTAAAGTATCAACACTTACAGCGGTTGCAGCAATGAATATGACTCCAAGAAATTGATAGGCGAATGTAATTTCATAAAAAGGGGATAATTTTGTATTAAAGGGATACCAGGCCATGTAGGGCAACCGAAAATGTTTGTAAGACTTATCCAAAATGGGATAAGTTGATAGAAAAAAAGCGGCACTAAGCGTAATCATCCAATAAGCCACATAATTCGCATACCAAAAATTGATCCCAGACTGAATTAATCGAATTTGCCGCTTATTTTTCGGTCTAAACAGTTTTTCATTTGTTTTCGCCACCAATTGTTTCAGATTTTTCATTTTTCGAATCACACAAAAGGCTTTTATCAATCCCAAAAGCTCGGATAGGGTGACGACAATATTTTCAACAATCGCTTCTAAATCGTCAAAAATAAAGATCACATTGATGGCTTGGAAGAAATTCTGGCCGAAATTTAAAACAAAAAATGAAAATATCGTCCATAGGGTGTAGATTTTGAAATTGTAGCCGCCGCCGCCTTCACCCCCTTCCGGCCATAATCCCAAAAACCGCAATTTTGGGATATTCGTCGTCAGGGGGAGTTTCCAGTCAAATTGATCCATATTTCACGATAATCGAGCTACAGCTTTTGCCTTAAATATTAAAAATTTGGCAGAATTTATACCTTTAATTATGATATCTATTAATTAATTAAACATGAATAATTTCTATTTTTTTTTCTAATTATATAGCACAACACATATTTAAAAATAAAAATAGTAGAGAAAGTCGACATAGTTAATTAATAAAAGCAGCAAACTGTTTTAATAAAAAAAAGCTTAAAAAATAACCATTTTAGCAATAAATAAACAATAGAAACATTAACAAACTCAAAATAGCAGCAACAGAAAGAAATTGACAATGGTCGAAAGGCAATTACTGATTTTAGCCAATGAGAATTCAAGTTTGTTTTTTTTGACACATTTTTATTCATCGCTGTGGCAGTTTTTTGTCTAATTTTTGTAGTTTTTTTAGTTTTATTGACAACGTTAAAAAGGCAATAATTGGAAAAATTGTTAAAAAAATTAAATTTGAGTCAATAAGAATTCAAATTTGTTTTTCAGTATATGTTTAGCTATAATTGTAGTAGTTTTTTTATATTATTCGTATCGCTTGTTTATTGACAACAATAAGAAGACAATAACTGTTTATAGTAAAAAAAATTATTAAATTTGAGCCAATAAGAATTCAAGTTATTTTTTTTTCTACAATTATTGTTGAAGCAGTTTTTTATGTAATTTTTGTAGTTTTTTGATTGACAACGGTAAAAAAACAGTAATTGTAGAGAAATTATAAAAATATATCAAATTTTAGCCAATCAGAATTCAAGTTTGTTTTTTATATAATTGTGGTAGATTTTTATCTATTTTTTTTTGACAACGGTAAAAAAACAACTGTGAAAATAAAACTATATATAAAACTTGAGCCAATGAGAATTCAAATTTGCTTTTTTTATCTAATTTTTGTTGACAACGGTTAAAAGACGTCAACTGTAAAGATTAAAAAAATATTAAACTTGAGCCAATCAGAATTCAAGTTTGTTTTTTTGACACATTTTTATTCATTGTTGTGGCAGTTTTTCATCTAATTTTTGTAGTTTTTTTAGTTTTATTGACAACGTTAAAAAGGCAATAATTGTAAAAATTGGAAAAAAATATTGAATTTGAGTCAATAAGAATTCAAATTTGTTTTTCAGTAAATGTTTAGCCATAATTGTAGTATTTTTTTATCTAATTTTTGTAGATTTTTTTTTGGCAACGGTAAAAAAGCAATAACTGTAAAAATTAAAAAAAAAATGAAATTTGGGCCAACGAGAATTTAAATTGGTTTTTTTTGGCACATTTTTAGTCACAATTGGGGTAGTTTTTTATTTAAGTTTTGTAGTTTTTTTCATTGACCACAATAAAAAATCAATAACTGTTTACGCTAACAAAATATATATTAAATTGGAGCCAATGAGAATTCAAGTTATTTTTTTTTGACAATTATGGTTGAAGCAGTTTTTTGTCTAATTTTTGTAGTTTTTTGATTGACAACGGTAAAAAGACAGTAATTGTGTAAGAATTATGAGAATATATCAAATTTTAGCCAATCAGAATTCAAGTGTGTTCTTTTATTTATCTGTGGTAGATTTTTATACGGTAAAAAAAAAACTGTAAAAATAAAAAAAAATATAAATCTTGAGCCAATGAGAATTCAAGTTGGTTTTTTTTGTAGTTTTTTATCTAATTTTTGTTGACAACGGTTAAAAGACAACATCTGTAAAAATTAAAAAAATATAAACTTGAGCCAATCAGAAGTCAAGTTGGTTTTTTTAGCAAATTTGTTAAGCTGAAATTTTGGAATGGAAAGAAAACGCAGAGATAGACAAAGTGTCAAAAAGTAAATGTTAGAATTAAGCAAAGAAACTCCAGATAATAAAACAAGATAAGAATAGAGGGTAAAATAAGAAAACAAAAAAAGTGTGAGATATTAAAAAATTAACAAATAGTACTATCAAAAATTTAGCTTAGAAGAGATGAAAAAAAAAAACAGCAAAACAATAAATAGATGCATGAAGAATAGGAAGATAAAGATAAACACATAGACAAGCAAAAAAAAAGAAAAGAATTAAGAAAAAAACAATCAGATGTATCACAAAAGAGCCGTCTAGATTTTTAGAAAAAAAAACCAAGAGCAAGATTCAGATGCAAAATATAGAAAAAAGAAAGAAAATGTAGTGTGTGAAAAACAGAATAAGAGAGACATTAGAGCACAACATGATCAAAATGAAAGAAAAAACATAATGCAAAGAAAAAAGAAGAAATAAAATGCATAGAAATAATAATACGAAAAAAAGAAAGATTAAACAAAAGAGAACAAACTAGAATAAAAGCAGAAAAGATATAAAAAAAAACAAAAAGTGAAAGAAAAATATCTTATTTTAAAAATTTTAGACAAAATAATTTAACTAATTACATGTTTTTAGCACAGTAAGTAAAGCAATTAACATTATTATTATTATTATAACTTAGTTTATTTACACAGTTTTACCACTTGCCAAAAACTTGTTTGTTTAACAAATCTCGAGTGCCCTTTCGATCACCAAGTGGTCATCATCAGCAGATAAATAAAATTCAGTTTTTGAGGCCTCAGTACTCAGGTGGCTAATGATAGTGCGTTTGGAATCTAGTCTAAAGAGGATAGTGGGCTCAATTCCGACCCTAGACAAAAGTTTTTTTCTAAAAAAAGATGGTTTTTGTCTGGCTATCAGCGTTTGTATTTTAATCTTGAATTTGGCATCAATTTTTTGAAAATTTGTAAGTTATTAAAAGTTATTTGTAAGTTATTTGTGAGTTATTTGTAAGTTATGTATAGTGAAAAGTTATATTATTACTTTGTGCTCATTATTGACAAACAATTGTTTTTGAGGGTTCAGAATAAGTAGCGTGAAAGTGTTTTGATAAATTCTAAAGCACATTCAGTAAAAAATTTTTGAAAATTTTTTATAGCCTGAAGAAGTCTTGGTTTTACACGAAACGTTGTATAAGTTTTAAACGTTAGTTGACTCACCAGAATTGCTTTGTTTGACACTTATCAAACTGTCAAATTTAAAATATCTTTTGTTTTTTTTCTAGATACTGATTTTTATGAAAAAAAATCGTACTTTATGAGTTTTACGTGATTTATGCAGAAAACTGTCTATAGAATGAATTATATAGTATAAATTATGTAATTCATTTAATATTCTGATTGGTCTATGCATAGACCAATCATATTTAGACTTATTATCTGTAAAGAACTTATTATTATCTGTATCATATTAAAGTTGCATTTGCGAAAGTATTTCATAGAAAAATAATAAATGAATAGTAAATTATGTGGCAGAGAATAAATCTTTTAAGAAATTATTGATTAAAAATCACTTTTTTACTAGGTTACCGAGAAAAAAAATGTGTTTGTGCAAAAAATTACACAAATGTGGTTAGAAGTTACTCTTAAGATTAAAATTGTGGCTTGAAAAAGTTTCTTATCGAATGTTTATCTTTCACTACTTAAACACTGTTTTTTTTATTGTTACTGCAGTAAGTTATGATTCTGTTTGTGCAAAAATTAGTGTTTGTGCAAAGAAGTTTGTGCAAAAAATGAAACAGATTGGTTTAAAAGTTACTCTTAATATTAAGATGTGTCTATAAAATTATAAAACTTAAGTGTTCTTAACAAATGTTTTAATAAATCAGTGTCTATCTTTTACTACTTAAGCAATATTTTGTTGTTGATTGTTACTGCAGTAAGTTATAATTCTGTTTGTGCAAAAATTAGTGTTTGTGTATGAAAGTTTGTGCAAAAAATGAAACAAATTTGTTTAGAAGTTACTCGTAATATTAAAATGTGTGTCTAAACATAGAAAACTTAAGTTTTCTTATCAAATGTTTTAATAAATCAGTGTCTATCTTTTACTTCTTAAATACTATTTTGTTTTTGACTGTTACTGCAGTAAGTTATTTTTCTGTTTGTGCAAAAATGAGTGTTTGTGCAAAAAATGAAACAAAATCTGTTTAGAAGTTACTCGTAATTTATCAAATTTTTGAAGTAATTTATCTAATTTTGAGAGTATTTTCGACTACTATGTAGTCATTATCAGATAATGAATAAGACTAAACCAGGGTTTTAATTCAAAATACGGTCTAAAATGTGGTACAACAATATTCCAATTTGGTTTTATTAAAGGAAAGCAGTTTTCACACTGGAAATAGTAAAGCATAAATTTCTATTCTATTTTGAAAGTTGGAAATTTCTTCATAATTTACTTTTTGTTGGTGACTTGTTGCAGCAAAGCAAAATACGACCAAGATGTTCTCATTATCTTAAACAAAAAAAATTAAAATGTAGACATATCTTAGCGCGCTCGAGTAATTCTAACGCTTAAAAATTTTGACAACTGCTAATAATATTCTACAGTTAAATAAATAATAGAAGACATCTGTCAAAAAGTGAAAAATATAGCAAAAGCAAAGAATATGCTCAAAAACTGCAATCGTATTAGTAATAAGGCCTTTCCTAACCTTTTAAAAGTCTCGAAACACATTTTTGACATTTTCTCGGTCTGAAAGAGCCTACTTTCGCACCTCTCAGTGTGTTCAAATTTTGCTCACTAGATGGCGCACAGACAATCATAATAACAAAACAAAAAAGCATCTAAAGTCTGTTCATTGAGAGACTGCAGTGGTGGTTTGAGATTTTTTTATGAAAATTGAATAAAAAATAAATTTAATTCATTCGTATATTAAATTTTATTTTTTTTTATTTACGTGTTATTTTTTATCTAAATGATTTGTTGTACTTATTGCAACAAATTTGTACTCATAGTTTGTTTTTTCTATACCTAATTTTAATTTTTTAGTTTTGTGCTATTTTTTTGATCAAAAATGAGCAACTTGATTATTTACAATAAATAATATTAACATGTCTGTTACTGTTATGTTACATATTTTTAATTGTTTATGATATTTATTAAAAAAAATGTTTTGTGTTACATAACTGACCTTATTCTAAATTGTAGGTAAATAACAACTTTAGCAAATACAAAAGTAGGGAATAGGAAACCCAGACAAAACATAAAACATCTTAGCCAATGAGAATCCATGCTCTCCTGTAAACCTGTCACGCGTTTCGACCAATAGGAAGCTTTAAAATCGCTACAGTCTCTAAGTGCACAGATTTTAGGAAATATTCAATTTACAAAAAAAAACATATAAATATTTCATTTCTAAAACATTTATATTAAAAAAAAAAGCTTTTAAATATATTTTTTGGATAATTACCTTCATAAATATGTTTAGTGATAAAGTAAATAGGTTCAAAGCGGACATTGTTCTTGGTTTTTGACATCTAGCGATAAAAAACAGCAACTTTTTCTTTACTTCTATCGGAATGTTAAGCCAGTTGGACTGAAAAGCACTAATAGCAATGTTGCTACTCTAAAACATAAAAAAGTCTAAGCCAATCAGAAACGTTGTCGTTTTTTTTACATACTTTGAGTTCAACTTCGTTTCCAAACCAGCAATACATAAAAATCTCAACAATTATAGCTAATTCAAAGGATAGCAATGAGAAGAATTCGCTGCTCATTGGAACGACTATAGTCATTTGGAACATTGTAATTGCAATTGAAATTGCGCTTACGAAGAATTGGGTGAAAACAATCCAGTTAAAAAACTTGTTCGAGTCATCGGCAAATCTAAAATGGTACAATTTTAGTTTTTTTTGCAAAAAAATTTGTAAATGCAAGAGTAAATTCAAATTAACCAATCAAAAGCTAATGAAAGGTGAGGTGCAATGGGAATGAAGCAAGCAGCGTTTTCAAACCACGCCCCTCTAGGACTTATGTTTGCTTGAAAGCACTGTATACAAAAAAAGATAAATATAACCAATAACCTTTTTTGAAAAATAAAGAATAATATTCGTACAGAAAATGAGGATATTGAGAAAGTGTTCGTTTTTTGAAAAATCCGTGTTAAAAAAAATTATGAAAATGTCACTAACTTTAGCGAAAATATCACTAGATTTGTGACTAAATGCCTATTTTTCACTGAACTTTTTGTTCAGTGTTAAATGTTATGGTATTTGTTTTTAGAAGTGAAAAAATTGATAGTTTACGTACCAAATTTGAGGAAAAAAAAATTTTTTGCTTAAAATTTATTCAAAATTACAAAATTTTTAAAACGTTTAACAATTCAAAAAAAAATTGACAGTTCATAAAACATTCTGCTAAACAAAATGTTTAATTTGCGAAAGCTTGTTTAGTTTATTTAAGTTTATTTTAGTTTATTTTAGTTTATTTTAGTTTATTTTAGTTTATTTTAGTTTATTTTAGTTTATTTTAGTTTATTTTAGTTTATTTTAGTTTATTTTAGTTTATTTTAGTTTATTTTAGTTTATTTTAGTTTATTTTAGTTTATTTTAGTTTATTTTAGTTTATTTCAGTTGATTATATTTTACTTTCGTTTATTTTATTTTAGTTTATTTTAGTTTATTTTAGTTTATTTTAGATTATTCTAGTTTATTTAAGTTTATTTTAGTTTATTTTATTTTAGTTTATTTTAGTTTATTTTAGATTATTTTAGAATATTTCAGTTTATTTTAGTTTATTTTAGTTTATTTCAGATTATTTTAGATTATTTTAGTTTATTTTAGTTTATTTTATTTTATTTTAGGTTATTTTAGTTTGTTTCAGATTATTTTAGTTTGTTTTTGATTATTTTTGTTTATTTTTGTTTATTATAGTTAATTTTAGTATATTACAGTTTACATTAGTTTATTTTAGTTTATTTCAGTTTATTTTAGTTTATTTCAGTTTATTTTAGTTTATTGTAGTTTATTTTAGTTTATTTCAGATTATTTTAGATTATTTTAGTTTATTTTAGTTTATTTAAGTTTATATTAGTTTATTTTACTTTATTTTAGTTTATTTTAGTTTATTTAAGTTTATATTAATTTATTTTAGTTTATTTTAGTTTATTTTAGATTATTTTAGAATATTTTAGTTTATTTTAGTTTATTTTAGTTTATTTTAGTTTATTTAGTTTATTTAGTTGATTTAGTTGATTTAGTTTATTTAGTTTATTTTATTTTGTTTAGTTTATTAGTTTATACGTATATTTTTTTGGTTTATCTTGGTTGCTTGATCTACAATAAACTTAAGCAATTTTTTGAAAAATAGCCCTAAAATTCTTACCTTAAAATTTTTCTATGATGTATAATACAGTGAATCAACTTTTGATCAAAATCAGAAGTGGGATCATCAAACATATGCCTTACATCATCACACAATAGATCATATTGAGTCCCAATAAACGTATTTAGAGCGGCAATAAGCGTATCCGTCCCCAAAACTGTAAGGGCAACACAAACAATGCTCACAATTTGATAAATATAAACAATTTCATAATTCGGCGACTTCATTGTGTTGAAAGGATACCATGCCATGAACGGCAAACGATACAATTTTGAAGTTTTATCCAAAATTGGAAAAGTCGACCAGAAAAAAATGGCCCCAGCGCTCATGCCCCAATATAGAAAATAAATAGTTTTCCAATTTTGAATGTTGCCATCAATTAAAATCTTCTGGTATTCATTTTTTGGTTGGAACATATTTGTTGTTAAAGTAAACATTAGTTTTTTCAAAATTTTCATATTTTGAATCAAATAATAGCTTTTTATGATTCCAGTTAGCTCGGAAAGGTTGATGAATGCGGTTGATGTGATCGCTTTTAAATCAGTTATGTTGATAATCATATACAGGACTTGAAAAAAATTATGCGCATAAATAAATAGAGTGATTGATATTATGGTCCACCCTGTATAATAGTCAAATTTATATAAATCATTTCCTTTTGGCCATAATCCGACAATTTGTAGCTTGAGAATATTTATTCCAATTGCAGCTTTCCAATCAAACTTCTGCATTGTCACAAGTTGTAAACAAAACTAAGAGTAAATAGCTATTTACTCATAAATATTTAATTTTTTTTACAAAATAATATCTTAAGAGTAAGTTGACTAAGAGCAAAGCCTATAATTATATTGTTTATTAATAAACATAAACTCTTTGTTTTTAATAATTATAAGAGAAATTATCAACTGCTTGCTTTTCTTTTTAGAATTTTATTAATTTATTATAAGTTAAGCTGAAGTCTTCATATTTTATTTATAAATTTGATTAATTTAAAAAATAAACAGTTTTTAGAAATTTTGTTGATTTTAAAAATGTAGATCCTTCTATAATGCTCAAAGAAAAACAAAAACAAATAGTCTAAATGCTAATTTAATGTGAAGAAAACAAATTTAGAAAAAAAAAAGAATAAAATGGTATTATCAACATTTAATAATTATTTATTGTTATTTGCAGGTACTTTATTTATTTAAATGAAAACTTATCATCAGTTTATAATTTGCCAGAAATAGATGTGATTTGAGACGTGTAAATCAGCTGTTACAGGTGTACCAATAGTTTAAAGTGCATTTACTAAAAAAAAAAAATAAAAACAAAAACAAAAAAGTCAATGTTTTGTGTTTTAAATTAATTATTGGTGTTCATTTGATTCAACAACGTAAAATAAGACCATGCCGTCTTCAAGATCTAAAATAAAAAAAAATCCAAAATTAATTAATCTGTAAATTGTCTAAAATCACTTGTAGCAAGATAAAACTGAAATTCAGCTGTTTTTTTGTTGAATTGTGACATTTGACAGCAAGAAATGATTACACTGTAGTCAAAAAACCCTCTTTTACTTCAATTCGTTAAAAAATAGATCCATAAAGCATTTGTTTATTTTATTTTGTGTGCTACGATAGGAATAATAAATTGATAAAATGGTCAACTACTTTAAATGTCAAAAGTTTTTGTCAATTTTTACACATATTGTAGGTTATGTTTCTTTATTAAGTTTTTTTTTATTTTAAGTTTTGTGTAATTTAAGCTTAACTCCTCTTTCAATTTACCTTCAAAAACGTTTCCAGCGTCAAGTAAAACAAGTTTAACGCCGACATTTTGGCGGGTTTTTGACATCTTATCATAAAAATGTGGAGATTTTTCTTAAATCCGAGTGAAGCATCAAGCCAATTACTTTCATAAGCTGCAAAAGCTACCTCTTGACTCTACAAAAGCTGGCAATTAACATATTATATACGCGTGTTAACATTAAATTGCTTCTTAGATTTAGGAATATTTGTTCATGGCGGTTGGAGACCATGAGATTCTGGTGGAAAACTAAACATAATTTAGGTTAAGTCGAATTTCTGACAGATAATACGTCAACTGTCAACATCAAAAGGTAATTTCTCAAAAAGTTTGGTTTCTAGGAAGTAATTTATTGTTGACACGTACATTAGTTTATACTTTAATTTCAACGGTATTACCACACCAACAAAACATAAATATTTCCACAGTTATAGACAGTAGAAATGCTGTCAATGAGTAAAACTCGCTGCTGAAAGGCGTGACAAGTGATAAACGGAACATTGTTATACCAATAGAAACAGCGCTAATAAAAAACTGTAAAAGTATTAACCAATTAGAGAACTGGTTCGCATCGTCTATGAATTTGACAATTTGTTTGTGATGGTTAATGCAATTAATCAGTTTTTGGGTTAAAATGGCGTCGCTGGTAGTGACAGCATCACAAATATGTCGCAAATTGTCACACAAAATGTCAAATTGTATAGTAATATATACATGAAGGGCACAAATTAACGTATCTGTTGATATAGCTGTTGTGGCAATACACAAAACACCAATAATCTGAAATAAATAAGCGCCTTCGTAGTATGGAGACTGTTTCACATTTAGGGGGTACCAAGCTGGAAAGGGTAGTTTATGCAATGAAATTGATTTGTCTAATATCGGATAAGTAGACCAAAAAAAAATTGCCCCAACGCTCATTATCCAGTACACTACATAAAACGTCTTCCATTTCTTAAAATTCTCTTCAAAAATTTTCTCTTGTTTTGAATTTTTCGGCTGAAACGTTTCGCTCTCTATCGTCAACATCAGGTTTTTTAAAACTTTCATATTAGCCACGACGAAATAGGCCTTAGCTAAGCTTAACAGTTCTGGTAATGTCACAAAGCTGGCGGCGGCAACTTCTTCTAAATCTTCAATGTTCACAATTAAAAAAATAGATTGGAATAGATTTGGAGCCAGATTGAAGCCAGCAATAGCAATAACAGACCAAAAAGTGTAAAAATTTACTTTAAATTGTTGGCCAGCCGGGTTCAAGCCACATACTTTTAGTTTAAAAAGATTCAAAGATATGAAGCTTTTGCAGTTAAAAGTGCTCATTTTTCGCACTCGAGTAGCACTATACTAATTTTGTCGTTGGTAGTATGAGCCAGTATCTAGAACCAATACTTTAATTTTACATAAAAAAAAGTAAGATCAAAGCTAATTTATTCAAATTAGATTTGTAAATTCGAACTTTTCTGCAAGTCGCAACAAATTCTTATTTGCAGTGACACATTTGGGCTGAAGAGTTCCAATAATAACGAGTTATGTATCAAATTTAAACACATTATTACAACAACAAAAATTATTTATAAACAACATTCAAAAACAAATAGACTGATTTTATTTAAGGTAAAATGCATTTTTCTTGAATAACAACAAAAATTAATGAATATTTCAATGCTAAATAATTTTTAATTCTAATTTTTTTTAGTAATTTATCAATAAAATAATGTAGTAGTGTTTCTCTAAAAATTTTTTTTAAATTTGTGCATGATGTAATAATATATATATATATATATTTATGATTTATGGCTAGTAGCAGAAATTTTCCTTGTCAACTATTGTGTCTTTATCGACAGTCACTAAAATCTCGACACAATTTTGCCTTCTAAAAAGTGGGTGAGCAAAAAGTCTCTAGATAATATTAGTTCTCTATCGGCAATTTGAAAACCAAACAAAGTTGCTAAAAAAATAAACTTATTTTAATAGATAAAAAATCATTAAAGTATTTTTTTTTTTAATTAAAATAAATAATAAAAAAATATGTAAATAGGGCTTTGATCATATTTTATATAAAATAAGTTTATTTTTCGTATAAAAATAAATTTTGAGCTTAGAATCCTTACAGTTGTTGAAGATTTTTCTATAGTACATTATAGTAACAAAAAAACATTTTGTTTATGAAACAATTTTTTAAAATTAGTTTTAAAAGCTATTTAAATTTTTTTTTTGACTGTACATGCAAATGATTCATGATTTATGGCTAGTAGTAAAAATTTTCGCCAAGTTTTTTTAAATTACCTTTTTTAAGATGAAAAATCTAAACTCACTAAACCCACCAATCACATGTCTTTAAGAAATAGAGGTAAATTTAAATTTCAATTGACTTTTATATCTGCAATTATTAAGAATTGATTTTTTAAATAATTTTATTATTTAACAATATTTATCAACAAATTGAGCACTGATTTTATTTTAAGTAAAATACATTTTTTTTTGAATAACAACAAACATTAATGAATTTTTCAAAGCTAAATAATTTTTAATTTTAATTTTTTTATTAATTTATCAATAAAATAATGTAGTAGTGTTTGTTTAAAAAATTTTTTAAAATTTGTGCATGATGTAATAACATATATATTTATGATTTATGGCTAGTAGTAGAAATTTTTGTCAACTCAACTATTGTGTCTTCATCGACTGCCACTAAAATCTCGACACAATTCCGCCTTCTAAAAAGTGTGTGAGCAAAAAGTCTCAAAATGACATTTTTTATAATATTAGTTCTCTATCGGCAGTTTAAAAACCAAAAAAATTGCTCAAAAAATAAACTTATTTCAACGAAAAAAAAATCATTAAAGTAATTTTTTTTTAGAATTTTTTTAATTAAAATAAACAATAAAAAAGTATGTAAATAAAGCTTTGATTATATTTTATATAAAATAAGATTTTTTTTCGTATAAAAATAATTTTTGAGATTAGAATCCTTACAGAAATCTGAAAATTGAGAAAAACTGATATTTCTAAAGTACATTATGGTAACAAAAAAACATTTTGTTTATAAAACAATTTTTTAAAATTAGTTTTAAAAGTTATTTAAATTTTTTCTTTGACTGTACATGCAAATGATTTATGATTTATGGCTAGTAGTAAAAATGTTCGCCAAGTTTTTTTAAATTACCTCAGTTAAGATGGAAAATCTAAACTCACTAAACCCACCAACCACATGTCTTTAAGAAATAGAGGTAAATTGAATTGATTTTTTAAATAATTTTATTATTTAACAATATTTATCAACAAATTGAGCACTAATTTTATTTTAAGTAAAATACACTTTTTTTGAATAACAACAAAAATTAACGAATTTTTCAAAGCTAAATAATTTTTAATTTTAATTTTTTTATTAATTTATCAATAAAATAATGTAGTAGTGTTTCTTTAAAATTTTTTTTTAATTTGTGCATGATGTAATAACATATATGTTTACGATTTATGGCTAGTAGTAGAAATTTTCGTTGTCAACTATTGTGTCCTCATCGACTGTCACTAAAATCTCGACACAATTCTGCCTTCTAAAAAGTGTGTGAGCAAAAAGTCTTTAGATGACATTTTTTATAATATTAGTTCTCTATCGGCAATTTAAAAACCAAAAAAAGTTGCAAAAAAAAAACTTATTTTAACGAAAAAAGTATTTTTTTTAGAATTTTTTTAATTAAAATAAATAATAAAAACATATGTAAATATAGCTTTGATTATATTGTATATAAAATAAAATAATTTTACGTATAAAAATAATTTTTGAGATTAGAATTGTTACAAAAATCTGAAACTTGAGAAAAACTGATATTTCTAACGTACATTATGGTAACAAAAAAACATTTTGTTTATAAAGCAATTAAAAAATTAGTTTTAAAAGCTATTTAAATTTTTCTTTTGACTGTACATGCAAATGATTCATGATTTATGGCTAGTAGTAAAAATGTTCGCCAAGTTTTTTTAAATTACCTTTCTTAAGATGGAAAATCTAAACTCACTAAACCCACCAATCACATGTCTTTAAGAAATAGAGGTAAATTGAAATTTCAATTGACTTTTATATCTGCAATTATTGAGAATTGATTTTTTAAATAATTTTAATAACATACCATTAGAAAAGACCACATCCCATGTCTTCCAGAATAGAAGAATAATTATACAGGAGAAGATACCTTTGCAAATATATTATAATTTTCCTCTATAATAGTTTCCAGCGTAAATAATTAATGATGGGATTTAAAAGATGCTAAAATGACACGTAGTCGCAATATCATATGATAATAATTGCACTATCCACCAGTTTTTTTTTCAATAAATTATGTTTTATACAAAAAAATAGTAAATTCAAAGCAAATTTATTTGAAGAATCAGACATGTTTTGTTCTTATTAGAACTCTTCTTATCCAAATCAGTGCATATACGTAGACAGTATTCAAGTGCGTGCTGTTGCACTGGTCGACTGGGTCAACATCGGTGACAGATATCCCATGAACAGTTACTTCTTTAGTCATTATAAGTTGATAGCTAAAAAATGGTAAATGCGCTAAATACAAAAAGTCTCGTAAATTGTCCCATGGCAGTCGCCACCATTCTAAGTCATTAATTTGCAATATTCTATAGATTTTGATAAAATAGTTAAAAAATGGAGGATGCGCCAAATACAAAAATGTTTGTATTGAAACATAAAAAAAATAAATTTATAGCAAATTTATACAAACTATAATTGTAGACTAAGACATGGTTTGTTAATATTGGAACTCTTAACAGATCGTTGGTGATGAGTGTAGATTGAGAAAGCAGGTGTAGATTTAAATGGAAAAATGACGAAAAGAGAGAGTTTAAGAAAGAAAAGAAGTGCAGGCAGACAAAGATGTATGCAAGCAGAAAAAAAAAAGAAAAAGCATAAAAAGCAAGATACAATAGAAAATATTAAAAACAAATTACTAAAAAAATACCAGAATTTTCAACAAAAAATAGATAAAAAACGAAAAAAGCAATATTTAGATCTATAAATAAAGCAAATGAGAGCAAATACTGGCTAGAAGATGAGAAGAGGTTATGTAGACTTTGTTAGAAAGAAAAAAAAACTTTTAAACATTTAAAGAATCAAAAAAAAACAATTGTTAAAAAAAACAAAAATAACTAAATTGGTATATTTAAATTTAAAGCAAATTTATACAAACTATAATTGTAGACTGAGACATGGTTTGTTAATATTGGAGCTCTTAACAGATCCTGGATGATGACTGTAGATTTAAATAAAAAATGTAGGAAACATAAGGATTAAGAATGAAATGAAGTGCAGGCAGACAAGGATGTATGCAAGCAGGAAAAAAAAGCATAAAAAGCAAGATACAATAAAAAATATAAAAAACCAATCACTAAAAAAATACCAGAATTTTCAACAAAAAAGAGATAAGAAACGGAAGAAACAAGATAGCAAAATTTAGATGTATAAATAAAGCAAATACTGGCTAGAAGATGGAAAGAGGTTATGTAAACTTTGCTAGAAAGAAAAAAAAAACGTTTCAACATTTAAAAAATCAAAAAAAAATTAATTAAAAAAAGAAAAATTTGTAAATTGGTATCTTTTCTTGTCTTCTTGACATAATTCAAAAAATATTTGCTGCATAGATAAATATTTATTCTACACATATCACATAAAGCAAGCTGTGCATTTTCTCGACTGTCAGATATGAGGAAAAAGTAAGGGAAATAAAGGGAATAGACCATAAATATTACAAATTTTTTTCAAAATACAATAGAGAATTTAAAAAATAAATAACTGAATAGAAAAAAAAAATAGAAAACAGAAACAAGATTGAAAAAATTTTGATGTGAAAATAAGGCAAATGAGAGATTATGTAAACTTTAAAAGAAAGAAATAAAATATAATATTAAAAAAAGTGCAATTAGAAAATTAGAAAAACGATGACAGGCTAAACTGAACTAGACGACAAAAGGAACTATTATACAATATATAGTTAATAAAACTTATTATTACACAAAAAAGGTACTTGCAGTCAATGTTTTACAACTTTACTGGTCTTCACATCTTAGTAAACCGCGTTAGCACAACATAATTTTTATAAAAAATTTTCCAGTTTTTGGTTGTATTGCATAAGCTTTTAGTGGCTACAATGTCATAGGCAGACACAACTTATAATTTTTTTTCACATTTGAGGATAATATAATTAAAAAAATACTATTATGATATATTTTATTGATAAGATAATACAATTTTATGGCAATTTTGGCACAAGAGGGAACATGGATATAGCAATTCGTGGATTAGAGTTGGAACATTTCGAATGCAAAAGTACTCCAAAGGTTATCAACAGCAAAAGAGAAAGCAAAATTCCTCCTCCAACAAGAGGATAAACAACATAATTATTATAATTTCGATTTTCAATAAATTCCCTACAACAATCGCTCGTAACTCTACAACTGCCAATTTCCACATGTTTTTCCGAAAAAAAGCGAAAAATCCTCTCATGATCGTAACAGTTCATCAAATTGTTGTCGAAATTGAGATTTTGTAAATAATGCAACATTTCTAATTGCTTAAAATCAAGCTTTTTTATTGGGTTATTTTTGAAATCTAGAGACGTAAGCTTTTTGTTGTTTTTTATCAAAGATGGATTAAAGTGGATCAAATTATTATTGGAAATGTTTAGTTTTTCAAGAAGAGGAGATGATTGCAGTAAATCATCAGGGAAGCTGGATAGATTATTTTGTGACAGATCTAATTCTACAAGTTCTACTAGGGTTTTGAACGCCTCAGAAGGTATTTTTTGGATTCGATTGGCCCTTAGTCTAAGTATTTTCAATTTTGTTAATTGTTTAAATGCGCAATTGCGAATGATTTCTATTTCATTAAATGACAATTCTAATTCCTCTAAATTGGTCAAATGCGTTAATTCATCGCAAGTGATTTCTTTTAGTAAATTATTTTTCAAATTTAAACGCTGCAAATTCATTAAAGTGTCTTCAAAAACGCTCGAATATATCCCATTAATCCGATTTGAGCTTAAATCGACTTCGTTTAGGTTTGGATTATGTGAAAATACATCTTGATTGAAAAAACTAAGATTATTTTTGGAAAGATTAATAATTTTGAGATTTGCCATATTTTCAAAAACCGAAGTATTTATAATAGTCAAAAAGTTGCTTTCACAAAGCAGGGTTTTTAAATTCTCAAATCCTTCACTATGATCAACAAATTCCTTAAATAAATTGTGTGAAATATCTAAAATTTGCAAATTGGACATTTTTGGTAAATTAATACCCCTTAGGCTATTATAAGTCAAATTTAATACACTTATTTTCGGCAAATCTAAATCATCGGAAATTTCTGTTAAGAAATTGTGTGCCAAACTCAAAATTTTCAAGTTTTTCAAACCATTAAAATCTTCTGATTTTATAGCCGATAGATTGTTGTTGTTCAAGTAAACTTCTTCTATTTGTTCTAAATTTCGAATATTATCGTCTAATTTTGTGATTTTATTGAACGATGCATTCAAAAATTGAAGAGAATTTAAATTTTTTAAGCTTGCCGAAAGGTATTCAAGACCGTTTTGGCTTATATCAAGTTTTTTTAAATTTCTAGCCTGACTTGTAAAATTTAAAACTAAATTATTTTTTATTAAATGGACACTTTTTAGATTTTCATTATTTTCAAAAATTGCGTTATCAATATGTTTAAGATTGGCGTCTACAATCCATAATTCTTGAAGATTCTTCCTGCGAGTGTTACAGAGATTTTGATTAAATTTGCTGAAAGTTAGGGTATCAGAGTCCATCACACCCTCAATAAGGATTTTACATCGACAGAGGGTTTTGCTGTATCCTGTTTTGAAGGACTCCCTGTAGTAACAGTGAAAAGTTTCCGGACATTTTTCAGCCAAACTGTTTTTAGACGTGTCACATTTAAACTTGCCATCAGCTAATGCTAGGATCAAGACCAAGCAGAGCCAGAAAATCACGTTCATCTAAAAAAAAATTCATTAAAATTATGTGCTAGCACAGTTTACTAAGTTGTAAAGACCGGTAAAGTTATAAAACTCTAACCGCAGGTGAGTTTTACTTTGTATTATAATTATAATAATAAGTTATAATTATCATAACGGTTCTGTTTTCCCAATTTTGTAAATATAATTACTTCCTTTTGCCGTCCGGATTGTTTTCTTGTTTTATTTTTTGTTTTTTACACTTTCTTAAAGGTTTTTTCCTTCTTGCAAAGTTTACATAGTCTCTCATTTTCTCATCAAAATCTCGCTATCTTTTTTTTTTCGTTTCTTTTTGTGCAGTTATTCATTTTTTATATTCTCTATTGTATCTTGAAAAATATCAAATATTTTGTAATATTTGTTTTTTTTTGAATATTTTCAATTTTTTTGTGCTCTATTGTTTTTTTATTTATTTTTTTATTGTTTTTCTTACTTTTCTCGTCAATGAAATCTTGTTTATACAATACAATAAGTATTTACCAATGTATGATTATATTTTTTGAATTACGTCAAGACAGACAAGAAAAATGTTTTTTTTTCTTTCATTATGCTTTTTATTTTTTTTTCTTTTATTTAGTTTTTTAAGCTTTTTTAAATGTTGACACAATTTTTTTTCTAGCAAAGTCTACATAGTCTCTTGTCATCTTCTAGCCATCTTCTATTTGCTCTCATTTGCTTTATTTCTACATCAAGATCTGGATTCTTTAGTTTTTTTCTTAAATACTCTAGTATTTCTTCAGCTATTTATTTTTTATATTTTTTATTGTATTTTGCTTTTTCTGCTGTTTTTCTTTTTTTCTTCTTGAATACACCTTTTCTCCATCTTTTGTCTACTTTCACTTCCTTTTTTTTTAAATTTTTTTGCTTTTTACCTCTTTCAATCTAAATCTACACCTGCTTTTTCAGACATTTTTAAAATATTTTTTTTTAAACATTTGGGTTTTCATGTCTTTTTTGGCGTTTTGACGTTTATTTAACTTTTTTATGTGGAAAATTTATACCTAATTTCTTTAGGTATCATCAAACTATATTTTTTGATATTTTATATTTACTGTTTCTGCTATTTATTTAATTTTTTTAGTATTTTTTTTGTGTCCATATACTTTTTTTTCCTCTCTCTTATTTTTTTAAATAATTTTTTTTGGGTTTATTTATCAAATTATACTGCTACCTATTTCATTCTTTTGAGTATGTTTGTTTTTCTCTTCTGTTACTTTCCACACTGTTATTATTACATTTTTTTTTGTATTTCTCTCTTTGCAAGACTTTTTTAATATATTTTTTAATTTTTTGTGTGCTCTACTCCTTTTTTTATTATTTTTCTCTTTATATCTAACAGCCAAAAACCAGCCACTTTTTTTAGTTTCATTAAGCTTTTTAATTTTTTTTTGTTTTGTTTGATTTTTTAAGCTTTTTTAAATATTTAAACGATTTTTTTTTCTTGCAAAGTCTACATAGTCTTTTCTTATTTTCCAGCTGGTATTTGTTCTTATTTGCTTTATTTCTACGTCAAGATCTTATTTCTTTCGCTTTTTTTCTTAAATATTCTGTTTTTTTTAGTTATTAATTTTTTATATTCTCTATTGTATCTTGTTTTTTATGTTTTTTCTTTTTTCTTCTTATTTTCTTTGAGTGCCATTATTCTATAATTTTTAAAACTTTACATTTACTATTTTTTGTTATTTTAGCGTTAGCATAAATAAGTGTACAATAAACTGCACTTTATTTTGTTTTACAAAAAACAAAAAAATTGATAGAATTTCATGCATAGAACCAATTTATCTTCAGTTAAGATAAAAAGTTTATGTTTTTGGCTATTTTTAGAAAGGGAAACAGTTATGACAGTGCCAATTATCGCCAAAGTGATTAACAGACTTCCTTGCAAAAATTAGCCTTGACAAAGTGATCAAAAATAAATAAAATAGAACCAAACTCTCTAAATCAAAATACCCTAGCTTTAATTTAACAAAAAAAAAGCGATAATTTTTAACACCACTTAAAAAAGCTTGGGTGTAAATCGGTAAGATAATATAATGAATACTTAAGTCACTGAACTAAATAATTAGATGCTTAGTTGACACTTTTTTGACAGATTTTTCCGAACTAAAAATTGTCTACTAACAAGTTTTAAGATTGAGATATTACTATTTTTTGTGCTTCCAAGCAAAGATAAGCCGTGGAGGGGCGTGGCCGGAGAGCGTTTCAAATTTTTTGAGCCTCTGATTGGTTAATTTGAATCATGTATACCGCATCTTATCTTTTTTGAGCGTCTGATTGGTTAATTTGAATCATGTACATATCGCATCTTTCTTTTTTGAGTCTGTGATTGGTTAATTTGATTTTACTCTTGAATTTGCTGTATTAGTTCAGGGATCATCTTTGCTTGGAAGCACTGTATAAAGATAAGCCTTAAAAGAGAAAAACATTTTAATAAATAAATCTATAATTTTTTATTGTTTAGAAACTAGTTTTGGTCTATTTTCTTTAGTTTTTGTAATCAATTTGAGAATAAGAATATTAAAACTACCTGATCATTTAAATGGAAAGCTTTCATTTTAGTTTAAAAAACGATCTTCAGAAGGAATCACCTGAAAAAAATTTATTTATTACTATTTTGTACAATAATTGAAAGAAATAAGAAACAAAATTAGTAACGTCAAACACAATTGTTTTATTTATGTATTTTTAATGTATGTGTTGTTTGTTTGTTGTAAATTTACTTAAAAATTAACTCACTTAATGATATGATCTAACTGAAGTGTTTCACTTTTTGAGTTTTTATCACCAAAAAAACCATTTTTTTTTGTACTTTTTTAGCAAAATGTGAATTATGACTGACAACAACGTGTCTCAACATAAATTTTTTATCATTTTAATGTGGGAGGAGACCTTAGATGTGCTAAAAAAATCCAATCTGTCTGGTCGACAGGAATTTCCAACTGTCATTGCTAAAAATTATAATTATTATGATTGCAATCGGCTTCTGAAAAAAATTTTTGAAAAATTAAAAAATTGCAAAATAATCATCTATTTAAACATTATTGTTTATTTTTTTTAACTGTACTGAATTATAAATAAAAAAAACATTTATTTTCCAGCATTTCTTCGATTAACTTGATGAAGTAGGGCAAAGTAAGACCAGGCCGTTCGTAATATCTAAAATCAAACAAATTATTAAGATTATATAATTTGGATAATAATGTTTAGATTATAAATATTTGAGCAAAGACAAAATTCTAACATTATTTGAGGTTATAATTGGCACAACAGAGTAGTAAAATTGCGGGTTTCTTATTATAAAAAGCCTGTGCTGCTTGTTTAAATTTTATGATACAATTTTACACAACCGCCTAAGTTTCTATTGTAAAAATTGGCCAAATTGTCTACTGTTTAACGCCAGATACATAACTTTTTTATTGTCAAACAGTAAAAAATAAAAATGTTTTAAAAATTCTGAAATTAATTGACGGAATTGACAGTTAAAATTGACAGATGAAGTACCAAATCTTTGAAATCCATGGGTCTTATTGAGTGCGGTAAATTGTCTCAGGATAAAGGAACTATTTTTATGACTAAACAACATTTTCTTAAAAGTTTCTAAAATCAGATAATTTTTATGGTATTTTACAACACGCCAGTGCGTCCAATTGACAGATGGGGGTCTGCATGTGGAAAAATCTAAATACCATAGCAGTTGACAAGCTAAGTCTTGACAAAACAAAATAGTCATTTATGAAAAAAATAAACTCTTTTTCAATAAAATGCGTTTAATCTCAAACAAAATGTAATAAAATATTATTTTAGAAAAAAAGTGCAAAATTTTACCACTGAAAAACAAAAACAAAAAATCGTTTTAACTGATTTATCAAAATTAAATAGTTACATTTTAACCTAAAACCGTTTAGTTTAACCTTTTTTTTAGTGTAAACATACTCTAATTACGAAAAATGCTAAATTATTTAAAGTAATAGAACAAAATTTCTTATAATCAGAAATAAAAGTAAAAAAAAACAAAAACAACAAAATAAATATTAAGAAATTAAAAAAAACAAAAGCTTCTTACCTTGACAAAAGTTTCCACCGACAAATAGAACAAATTCACTGCAGACATTTTGATCGGTTTTTGCGTTCTCATTATGAAGAAAATTAGCTGTTTTTTCAATTTTTCCGATTTATTTTCCCAGTAAGAGTTGAAAACGGCGTACGGAATATTTCGGCTCTACTTGACAAAAAAACAATTAATCACAGATTTTTTAATAAATTGACGTTTTTACTTTAATTTCCACCTCATTTCCAAACCAACAGTACATGAAAATTTCAACAGTCACGGCTGAACCAAACGCAGCTAAGGAAAAAAATTCGCTGGTAAAGGGTTTAACCTAAAAAAAACAAAAAAACAAAAAAATCCAATTGTTTTGTAGCAAAAAGCTGCGAATCTATTGTTAACTAAGTACACGTTCTAATTGCAGTGTTTTTCTTTGAATAGAGTTTTAAATGTGAACTTTAGATGACCGTTTTTAGCTCCTAACCTACAAATGTTGTTTATAATCTAAAAGTATAGTTATAAAGTTAATATAAAAATTAAAAAAAAGATAGAAAAAGGAAAAAATATAATAAATTGAATGTATAATAAATTTTTTTTATAAAAATTTAAAATGATGGCTAAAGGCAAATTTTTATGTATAAGAGAATAAGGTCAGCACAAGGAAAAAAAAAATAAAAAAAAATAATAATAAATAATAAAATCAATTTTAACAATAAATAGTAGGTTTTGTTTATTATATAGGTTTATCAATGTTGCCTCAGGCAACCTTCAATATGAGAGAGTAGAATATGCAGACAAAAGATTAAATAATCATATATTACAATGAAAAAATATAAAAAAAAAATAATTGATTGAAAAAATAAATTTAAAATAATAATAATCTTAATAGTAAAAGAATATGTTTGCTTAAACAAAAAAATATACTTAATTTGTCTAATCTGCCGTATTTTAAGAGAGCCACGTGTTTTTGTAGCTAATTTGAACTGATTTACGCGTTTGTCTATATAAAATGTGTTACAGTTATTAGATCTTATACAGTAAAATTTAGAATTTCTTATAAATTATGATTTATTTTTTAAATTTTATAATTAAATTTTTGTTTATTTATAATTTTATTTGCTAGTTTTCTTTATTGTTTCTATTTATATTAGCATTTTTTTGATAATTGCTTTTTTTTAAGTGATTTGTCTCAAAACTTACCACTGTCAGTTGAAAAAGTGTAAGCCCTATGGAGGCTGCACTGGTAAAAAACTGCACAAACACTATCCAATTGAAAAAATTATTAGAATTTTGCGAAAATCTATAAAACTAAATTTGAGAAAAATTAGAAAAAAATATTTTTATTTACCTTAAAATCTCTTTATGGTGATGAATACATAGAAAAAGTTTTTTATTTACGTCAATTGTATTTTGATCATCACAAAAATGTTGCAATTCGTCACATAAAATGTCACATTGGGCCCCAATATACATATTCAAGGCGGCTATCAAAGTGTCAATACTTAAAGTGGCCGCAGCTATAAAAGCAGTACTTGCGATCTGGTAAATATAGGTCATTTCGTAGTATGGGGAAATTTTTGAGTTGTATGGATACCAGGCCATAAACGGTAATCGGCGATTTGTCGCACTCTGATCCAGTATGGGATAAGTAGCCCAAAAAAACACGGCTCCTCCACTCATACTCCAAAGTAAAACGCTCACTTTTTTCCAAAAATCCAAAGAAGGCTTTATCAAATCTATTTGTCGCCTATTCCTTGGTTGAAATAATTTACAATTTAAAGTTTTCATCAGTTTTTTGAGCATTTTAGTATTATGAATAATGTAATAAGATTTTATAATTGCTAACAATTCAGAAAGTGTAACGAATATTGTTCCAGATATTGCTTGCAAATTGGGAAAAACAAAATAAATGTTGACAGTTTGGAAAAAATTATGGCCATAAATAAATAAAAATATTGAAAAAAAGGAGTAAATCGTATACAAATTATATCCATAATTGCTATTTTCTTCTGGCCATAAACCAACAATTTCTAGAATTTTTATATTTATTTTAATTGTTGCTTTCCAGTCAAAATATTGCATCACTTTTCTATTGAAAAGTTCAGTTGGAATTTTATTGACAGACTAATATTATTTTATTGTTGTTTATTCTTTTATAAACTAAATAATAAATTTGGTAATTTTGCCTTTTAATAATATATGCAGATTCAAATTAAACTACATTGTGTGGGAAATGCTCAAGATGATGGAAATGCTGTTATTTATGAATAAAACAGCAAACAGCTAATAAATTACTTTTAATTACAGCTTTTTTGAGAATTTGGGATAAAAAACAATTTATTAATAAAATATTTTTTAAAACCTAATATTAGATAATTTATTCTCTAATTTTAATTACCAGTTTGAAGAAAAAGCTGAGTTTTGTGTTTAATACAATTTTTTAAAAAAAAAGTCAGTATTAAAAAACTAGTCTTAATCATACAGTGGTTTTAAGTGCTATTTTACCAATTTTTTTGCAAAATATTGTGAAATTATAAAGAAAACAAATTTTTGGGGACATTTGTTTGAAGCAGTTGGTAATTTATTTAAATCTTAAACTTAACAATGTCTTAAAAATATATTTTTTTAGAAATTGAATACAATTAGACTAAAATAATATTATAATTCAAATTTGTTTTGCAAATTAAAATTGCTTTATTTGTTTTATCAACTGAATAAACAGCATTATGTTAATTGTTTTGAAAAACTCAACTTTTAAAGACTTTTAATTGATAGAAATTTAAAAGCAAGGCAGATAATAATAAAATAGCAACAATAGAAATTTTTAATGTTTATAAAATTCAAATAGATCTATTTGTTGTCTTCAAGTTGGTGGAGAAGAGCGAAATAAGACCAAGCTGTTTTCATAATCTACAATAACAAATAAATGTCAATTGCTAATTTAACAAATTATTTCTACTTACTTTTACAAATGTTTCTAACGACAAATCAAAAACATTTAGCACTCGAATTTTGATAGGTTTTTGAGTTTTAAGCATTAATATCAAAATATCCTCTTTTAGCGCCGAATTTATCCAATTTGATTCAAAAATGGCATAACTGATTTTATTACTCTGTTGAAAAAAAAATTATTTTAATTCAATAAATGATTTAGAGTAAACTACATTTATTAAAGTCATCTGTAGAGGTCACTTTGATACACAAAAAAAAAGTTTTTTTGTCAAGTGTCAACTCTATTTGAAATAAAATTTCAACTGTAATAAGTTTAAACAAATGTTTTTCATATAAAAAAATTAAAAAAAGTGAATTTTCTAAGCCAGATTCGAACTTGGGACCCGCAGTTAGAAAGTAAGGAGCATTTACGCTAAGCCTGAATGTGCGCGTCGTTCATAAATAGAAGTAGTTTTTAAAACAAATATTAAATTAGATTTTTCAGTTTATTGAAATTTTAGGTGGAATTGTGTTAAAAAACGAACTAAAAACGGATATAGAAAATAAAAATAGCTTTTCTTTCACCAGAATTTAGTCTTGCTCCATTCAAGTCAACACAAAACCTTTTTAAACTGTCAAAATAAAAAAAAAAACACTTTATATTCTGAAACGTTTTTGTTAGTGAATTATCCATAAAAAATATTTAATTGTAGTATTCTACTCGCAATAATGGCTATTATTCTTCTAGTAACTCGCCTACGGCTCGTGGGTTTTAACTTTACCTAGTGGATAATAGCCATTATTATATACCTTAATTATGATTTCGTTTCCAAACCAGCAATACACCAGTATTTCCATGGCAAAAGTGCTGCCAAATGTGAGAACCGAATAGAATTGGCTTGAGAACGGTGCCACCTGTAAATTATTAATTAAATTACTAATTAATTATTAATTGTGCTAAAGAAATGGATTACCACAGACAGCTGAAACATTGTCAAACCAGCACACAATGAGCTTGCAAAAATCTGCATTATAAAAATTGTATCTGCAAACTCTTTTGTTTTTTCGACAAATCTAAAACAAACAAACAACTAAACAATAACAAACATTTTATAAAAATACACAATTAATTATATATGATAACTGTGTAATATTAAAGCTAATAGCCGTTTATACACATTATGGGCTTATAAATCTTTGTTTAGATTATTTTTCTATTAAATTGTTTACATTACATCAATTACTCAAAAAAATTACAAAAAACTGCAAAAAATTTTGTTTTTTTCTAATTTACTTAAACAAAATAAAAAATCAAAATACTATAATAGTATATTAAAGAACCAGTTTTCTAAGAGCCGATTTAGTGTACAAGTCCCATATGAAACTTGCCGAAGCAACCACTAAAAATTTATTACTTAATAAATCCAAAATAACCTAACAATTTTAATAAATCTTATGTAGCAAAACAGCTTTATGTGTCTTTTAATTTGAGTTATGTAAATTATTTTTCAAAATACTCTAGATTTAAAATAAATACGTATTTTTTTCAAAGCTGTAAAAGTAATAATCCGTCAAAATAATAAATGATATTTTAATGACATTGACATAATTTGGTTTGTGCTATACCAACCTTTCAAAACATGTCTATAAGAGCACTAGTGCTTTTATAAACATTTTGCCTACTTTCAAATGTGATTTTTATTGTTTTTGTTTACTATTTATCTAGCTTATTTTTTATTTTAGTATTTTAGAACAAAATACAAAAATAATTGACAAAATTCAGAAAACCACCAGTAATTCTTCATTTTCAAAAACAATTCTTTAACATAATTTTATTTCTCATTTGTCTTACTTTTTGTGCATTCTAAAATCGTGTTTTTGTTGTTATTTACATAAAATGTTCAGGTACAGCTAAATATTTTCGAAAAAGCTAAGCAAAACCCACCATTTGTCACTAATTTTTTTAAAAATTACTAAAGTTCATCTAAATAAAAAATCCAGGTTTTTGAAATATAAAACAGTTTTGCAACCGCGAATTATCATTATTGTTATTATTATTATTTACTTTTTGGTTAGAATTCAAACACTATCTATAAAAAAACGCTACATTTTCCAAAGCAAACTATTCTGAATTTATTTTAAATATAATTATCATAACAACACAAAAAAATTCTCAACTATGAATAGTTAAGACAGACATTTTCTTACCAAATACCACTTGATAAATCCGAAAGTATGGTTTTTGCATTAATTGCCACAAATTTGTAATAAGCTCTCAATTTTGACAATCTGTATTGTAATAAGTGATAACATTTTTTTCTTAAGTTTTGATCTAGTTTGACTTGACGTGACCTAATTCAATAATAATTCAAGAGTTCCAATAAGAGCGAAACATGTCTGAATCTTTGAATAAATTGGCTTTGACTTTAAATAAAAAATTGTTTTTTCTTTGTTACGTACCTTAAAATAGTGTTATAATGTTCGGAAAACTTTTCAATTTTGTATTTTTCATCTTTTTTCGAAAATTGTGTATTTTTCAAGCTGTCACTTAAAATGTCAAATTGTAATCCGATGATTGAATTTAATGCAGCAATTATAGTATCAATGTGCATGTTTGTTGTTGCAATTAGAGAAGTACTTATCACTTGATGGATGTAAGAAAATGTATAATTATATAAATTAGAAAGATTGTATGGATACCAACTGATGAAAGGTAAATTCCCCTCAATATTATCCAGAATTGGATAAAGCATATAAATAATAACCGCAAAAGAGCACATTGTTGATAAAGAAAAATAAATCCTCCTCCAAAATTTCATATCATCATCGATAATTCTCCTTTGGCCCTTATTTTGGGGCTGGAATATGTCACAATTGGCCATTTCAAGAAGATTCTTCACAACCCTTATATTAGCCACAAATAAATAAATTTTCGTTATCACCAATACTTCGGAGATTAAAATAAAAACCGAACTTATAAAAAGCTTCAAATCGTGATAAATAAAAAACAAATTTATAATTTGACACAAAACATGCACAAATTCCAGCAAAATTGTCGCTATTATTGTGTAAATTGTGTACAAATTGAATAAATATTTGTTTTTTTCCGGCCACAAACCGACCACTTTTAATACGAAAATATTTTCTCTTAAGTTTTCTTGCCAATTGAACTTTTCCATGTTTAATGGGCATTTTCCCGTTCAGCTGTCATTTTAAAAGCTCTCAAAAAAACACTTGTACCGGATAAAAAAGTCCGATAATTGGCTGTTGGATTATTTTCAATAATTAAAAAGACGTTTTCGACCAAATATCTTCAATATTTTATATACAAACAACAATAAATAGGAAAATTGCAACTTGTTTTCGTTGATTAATTAATGAGAGAGTTTATAATTATTATGGAACAAGTTGGAATAATAAATTGCTTTGAAAAAAGCATAATTTAAAATTTTTATAAATTAGAATGTGGTAATTATGGAAAATATACAGAAAATTATAGCCTAACAAAAGCATTTTCAGTTATAATAAATTAACCAAAAAAAAACAAACTACTGTCAAGCAAAGAAAAATATTATTATTTATTTCTATTTAACATGATTATACAAACAAATTTCATTCAAAAAAACAAAAGCTGCATAGTAAATAACAATCAAAATTTGTAAGTTTACTTTTTTTAGTTTTTTGATTTATTGTAAATAATATTTGTTCACAGTGTTTCAAATAAAATACATAATATAAAAAACAAAAAATAAAAACTCTAATTTGAACTGTCTTTTTTTTTCTCGATTTTTCTTGCTTTTTCTTCTTCTCTCATTCTACTTCTTTTACCAGGATTATTTATGTTTTTTTTTGTGTTTCTTTCTTTTTTAATCTTATTCTGTATCCCGCTATCTGTGTTTTTTTTTCTGACTTTTTCTTCACCAATGTTTTCTTTACCTTTTTTATCTATTGTTGTTTTTCTGATTGTGTTTTTTCTTTTTTTCCTAAAGTCTTTACACTATTCTTGCATTAAAATTTCCTACAAATGGTAACTTTATAATGTTTTTGTTGTTTTTTGTCACGCTTATGCTTCTGCTATATATTGGTCTTATTTCCCATTGTTTTCTCTTTTTTTTTCTTTTTGCTGTCTTTTTTTTCTATTTCTTTTCTTCTTGTTTTTATTTCTTTTCGTTTTTGTTGCAAATAGTACCTTTCATCTGTATTTATCCAATACTTTACCTTATATCTCTTTCCAATTTTTTTCACTCACTCATGTTTCTGTCATTTTTATTATCTCAAACTCTGCTCGTATTCTCATAATTCTGTATTATTTTTTCTTATTTTTGCTACATTTTAAAATACTGCTTTTATTACATTTTTTTTCTCTTATTGTTACTAAAAATTCTTTTCTTTCTCTTATTTTATGAAATTTTTTATTGTTATTTCTTCCCTCAGCTGCGTTATCATTCTCTCAATTTATTTTGTTTTCTGGATTTTTAATATCTAGTCTCATGCTTTCCACATTAGTTACTCGTTTGTTTTTGCTTTTTTGTTTTTTTACTCTTTTATTTATCATTTTTCCATTTTTAAAAAAACTTTTGTGTATTTTTTTTTTATATCTTTGTTTTTTTTCACAATTCATATAAGTGATATAAAAAATGTATTATCAAAAAAAAAATTTAGATGATATAGTGATGGTAGCGAGAGACGAAAGAGAATGATAAAAATTGCAAAGAGAAAAAAAAGTAGTATAGAAATAGAATGGAAAAGAAACAAAGTAAGTGAAAAAATAAAAGTACTATCTTTAAAGAATAAAACTGAAGTAAGGCGCAGGTGAAAGAATTAGTGTAAAAGAAAAATCAAATGTGTGCGACAGTGTAAGGGATGGCATAGGGAAAATTTAGAGGGTAGTATAAAATAGGGATGACAATGTTTGACAATCTAGTCAGAAAGAGAGAATAGAGAAAGAAAGGTGCAACATAATTATATGAAAAAGTAAGAATAAAGACAAGAAAAACAGCGGGAAAATTTGAAGTGAAAATGGGAGATAGAGGAGGCTGTGAGAGACTGAAAGAGTGCTGGAAAGTAATAAACAGACAAAAATAGTTAAAAAAAGAAAGAGCGATACTATAAAAAAAATGAGTTTAGTGTAGAATAAATTGAGAGGAAAAAAAAAGCGAGGCAATTATGAGAGAATGGAGAAATGAAAGACAAAGATAGAAACATAGAAAAACATAAAAAGAGGAGAGAAGTTGGAAAGAACAGATATAATAGAAAATATGAGAAACTGATTACAGAAGAACTACCACGATATCTAGAATAAAAAAAAATGAGAAAAAAAGGAAAATGATAGCAGAATTTCGAATAAAAAAAAAGAAAAAAAATAGAATGCTTGATGGTAAAAAAAGTATAGTAGCGAGAGAGAACATAATGAGAAGAAAGAAAATAGAATAAATAAAAATGATTGAAAGAGAAAAAAAAGATTAAACTGGGTGAATAAAGTAGAATAAAAGATGAAAAAAAAGGCATAAAAGAAAAACAAAAAAAAACAAGACTCTTCAAATTAGAGTTTTTATAAATTATTTATATTATGTTTTTTAAAACACTGTATAGTGGGTAAATAAAGATTTTCATTATAATTAAGTTAATTATGACAGATGGTGGAGGCGCCAATTACAAAATTTTTATTAAATTACTTAATTATAAGACATTATATTGAATTAAATTTAAGAGTTACTCAAGTTGTCATGGAAAAAAAAGTTAGTAGATTAGTAAAAAGCTAGACATTTGCATTATTTTTTAATTTTTGATAATATTGTTAAAAAATGATGAAAGCGCCAAATAATTTGTTTAATTAAATTAAATTTATTGTAAAAAACTGACAGTCTAAAATGTCAATGTCAGTTGTGAATAGACACCTGCAATACCAGCTCAGCTTACGTAGTACAATTTTTTTTTTGTTTTGTTTATTATGGTTATTGAAAAAATAGCAAACTAATTTGTCAATAATATTTATTAACAAAAATATGGTGAACTGACATACTATTGTATTTTGTTTAAGCCGAAATAAATATTTAATTAGAATTAAAGTTAATTTGTTACGTGACTAGTTGAATTTACAAAAACAGCCAATCAAACATTTTGATTTTAAATTAAATTGCAATTAACCTAATTTACAAAGTAGACCAAATTGGTAGTTTAAATGGCGCTTGAACTTTTAAAATAAAGTAAAACAGTTTATTTTTTACTTGAAGAGAAGCATTGGACCAATCGTATTCCAAAATAACAAATGGAATGTCAATAATCTGAAAATAATAACACAATTTTCAATTGCAATTACCATTCATTAGCGTTAAATACCTTTTTGTTCAAATCACGAGTTACTAAATAATATGTGGTAATTTTGATCACATTTACGCACAAGTGCAGTAAAATGTTGCCGCACTTTCCATCCAAGATAAACTGTTTTGACCAAGCCTAAAAAATTCAAATAATTAATTATTTTATTTACCAAACTGAATTAGAATGAACTATTTTTGCAACCGCGCTATAATAATTATTCTAAATTTATTTTGGAATTTTTAACCATTACTTACTTGCCTTAATGTCAATAAGCTTAAAACAATTTCAACTTTAAGCGTCCAATATTCTAAATAAATACTACAGTTTAACCCTTTATAAAATAAATTACATAATCTGAAAATCATAAATATAAACATGTGTTGTTTATTGTTTTTTATATATTACCTTATGATTTGTTGATGGTTTCGCATACAAATTGCCAAATGTTTACAAATATTTTTTTTCGGAATTTTATAAATGTTGTGTATATTTTCACATAAAATATTTATTTCCATTTGCATATAGAATAAAACAAAAGCAACTAATACTTCTATATTAAAGCTTTCTATGTATGAAAAAATTTTGAAAATTTGTATAAAGCTCAATTCCGATTGTCTTTTGTTCCAAAACCAAAATAATAAACAAATTGCATTGTAGCAGATATATGAAATAGAAAAAAGTTGCCCATTTGCATCATTCTTGTATGGTAATTTGTCACAAAATTCAAATATTTGTCGAAAATCTTGATTTTTTTTTATAAATAAATATAATTTTATTGTCAAAATTGGTAATTCTACACAATCCATCATCAAATTGCTCTTATTTTTCCAAAAATGCGATGAAAATTTTACAATTTTGTAAAATACTAAAACTGGACCAAAAACATAGAATATGAAGGATTTTTTAGAGACCATAGAATAATTTTGAATTTTTCTACATTTCCAAATATTCAATTTTAAATACAAACGCCAAATAATTTCCAGCATCTTGACACTCTTTCTTAATAATTCGAGAAAAATGAGTTAAATATATTTTGTGTTGACAGCTCCCATACAATATTCTTGCTGATGTGTCTGTTAGCTTAAAAATGCTTATAAACAAACAAAATCATCAACAGCTGGTGATTTTCTTATGGGAAATGTCAACATAGAAAAAAAACAATTAAAAATTTTCTATTTATTAGAGAATACCAATAATTATAAAATTAATTAATCATAAACGTTTTGAGAAAATTTCAATTTTATGTAATAATTTATGATTTTAATTAGGGTTTTTTTCGAAAGCGATATTTGCTAGGAATTAATTATTTTTTACTTTTCCACTTACTGTGATAATATCTAGAAAACAACAAATATAACTTTTTTTAAAGAAATATTGTAAATATAAATAGTAAAAAACAAGAGAAAATATTAAATAAAATAATCAGGAGATAAAAGGTAAAACAAGTTTTATAAACAATAAACGGAAATTTTGGTGAAAAATCAAAATACAAACAAACATGTTTACAGATAGTGACATATTTGTCATTAGGAGTGACTTTGATCATCATAATCTGAAAAGGTAGTTCAAATTTCAATAATTTTTTTTTAGAAAATTTGAAAAAAAAACGCGATTTAAAGAGTGCCAAATTATTCCATGTAAACCTACTTTTTTAATATACTATTTTTTTAATTTAAACATATTGTTAAATAGTTGCATTAAAAAAACCAAATTTTTTGAAAAAGTACAAAAAGAAAATAATTTTAAAGTTTTTTAAGAGAAAAATCTGTGTTTAGACGTTTTAATAAATAAACAAACACAAATAATATAAGAATTTGTCTAGTTACTGTAATAAGATCTAGAAAACAACAAACATAACTTCCTTAAAAACAAAAATAAATAGTAAAAAAGAATAAAATAATAAAAATAATCGAAATTAATTAAAATATGTAAAGCAAAAAATTTAAATTGAATTTTATATAAATTAGTTTCTTGCTGTTACCAACCCCTAGCCATAAAATTACCAAAATGCGTAAAAATTTTCAAAATAACGTGAGTGGTGAATAATTGTTACTAAAGTGCTATTATTTATTAAATTTTATAGTTTTTGTAAAACTTATTCTTAGTGACATTGACAGATTTTTAAATTATTTAAGTTAATTTTTCTCCTCATTGGATAATTGAGAGACCAGCGCAAATAACGACCAAGCAGTTTTCAAAATCTAAAAACAAATAATAATAATAACAAATAACATTAATTATTTATTTTAATTTTCATACCCTGATAAAAGTTTCCAAGGACAAAGTGACCACATTCAATGGAGATATTTTCAAAAATCTGGATACATTTATCATAAAAATTAAAAAATTTTTCTGATTTTCAGCTGACGTTTTGGTCCAATTTGTTTCAAAGATGGCGTATAAAACGTCAGAACTCTAAAAAAATAATTAATGAATTTAAGTCGGTTTTAGCAAAACAATTTGTTGACATTATTAGTAAACAAATTAAACAAAAAAAATGTTTGTTTTTTTGCTAAAATTATTATTTTGTTTTTTGAGTACTTTTATTAAAACTTGATTTCCAAACCAACAAAAAGTGAACAATTCCACCAATAAAAACAATATAAAGAGAAAAGTTGCAATAAATCGAAAAGAAATTAATGGAATCTGGAAAATATTTTTAATTAAATTTTTTGTTTTTTAAAATGGTTTTTCAACTTCGTTTCAAAAAATTGTAAAAAAAAGAATATCGCTTAGTTATTTGTTTGTGGTACACAATTTAGATTTGAAAAAAAACGTATGTCTAAAATGTTAAAATATTGTAATAATTTTGAATTTAATTTGGAGGAGCTGTTAAAAAACCACCCAGAGCTTCAGATCTCAAATCTTACAGCTGTTAATTGAAACAAAGTCATTCCTAGAATCAGACTACTCGATGTCACTTGGTAAAAAGTGATAAAATCCCAAAATAATTTGTTTTCTTCAGCAAAGCTAAAAATTATTTTAAAAATCAAAAAACCCTAAAGTGCAAAATGCTATATTAACTTGATAATTTTTTTGTGATGCTCAACGCACCGATTTATGGCCAATTTGCTCCGAAAATCCAATATCTTAAGCTGATTGCAAAGCAATTCATATTGGCATCCAATAAACAAATTCAAAGCTGAAAAATACAAATCGCTGTTTGTATTTAGACAGGTATGAAAACACAGTGATAGTGCTTGATAAAGTAACGTGATTTCATAAAAAGGGCTTTCGGCAACATTGTAGGGATACCAGGCTGGATAGAGTAGACTTTTTTTCCCGCTTTTGTCAATTAATGGGAAAAATATGTACAAAAAGGTTGATCCTCCCCCGAAAATCCAGGTTGCAAGGCATAAAATTCTCCATTCTTTGATATTTTTTTCTAAAATTTTTTGCTCGAAATGATTTTGAGGCTGAAATATTTCAGTTGTAAGGTTTTTGGTAATTTTTTGGACGGATTTTATATTGAAAATAAAAAGACAAGATTTAACCACGCCTACTGTCCTATAAGGAAAAATGCTTAGTTGTAGCAAAAATATCTTCATATTGTCAAAAATATAATAAAACATTATCATTTGACAGATTAAGTCAATAAATACAAAAATTGTTAAAACTGTAATCGAATAAAGTTTGTAAAGTTTGAATCTATTCGTTTTGTTATTCGGCCACAAGCCTACACATCTTATCAAAAATAAACAGATTTTTACAGGGCTTAGCCAATCCACTTTTTTCATTTTAATCTGAACTGGACGAGCTCAAAAAGTAACTGTTTACAAAAAAAAAAATGATAAATGTAGATTATTAAATAAATAATAAATAAATAATCGCTTAATTAGAATTTGATAGTTAATGAAAAATGCAAAAATTTCACAAAAATAATTATACACATAAAACATTCTCTTTCTATTACTACAAAATAATGATTTTTTTTTAAATTATCTAAAAAAAACTAATTTGGTATACTTCTTCAACTACTTTTTAGGTTATGTTCACAAAAATTGTGTAAAAAATAACATAGGAAACGTCATAAATACTCCGAGATTAATAAAAAAAGTGAAAAATAAACAATGAGAAAATCATAAAACATCAAAGTAAAAAAAATCGAAAAAACATAATTCATTTAATAAACATTGTTTTTCTACAGAAATTTTTTTATTATAAAAAAAATAATTTTTGAAAAAAATTTATAGTGTAGGCGAGTTTTGAAAATTTTAATAAAGAAATATAGATTTTAATAATTAGAAAAATAAAGTCTTAAGAAATGATTTCAAAAACATTAAAAAAAAGTCAAAAAAACTCGTTTTTATGTATATTTAAAAATTGTTTTTTTGCGAAAAAATATTTCATAACATTCATCATAAGAAAAATAATTTTGGAAAAATTTTGGACTAAAAACCAGTTTTGAAAAATGGAGAGAATACCAAAAATACCCAAAACACACAATTTATTTCCTCACAGAAGAAAATATTATGGCAATTACTATAGAAAAATAACTTAGAAAAGTTTTGAATTGTAACTTACAAAAATTGTAGTTACAAAAAATTAAAATTTAGAGATGACTAAACAATTTCCAAAATATAAAACAAAAGATTGAAAAAACCCAATTTTTTTAATAAAAATTTAAAAATTGTTTTTTAACCAAACAGTTTTTTTACCATTACAATAAAAAATAATTTAAAAAAAATTTTAAATTGAAGACCAGTTTGGAAAACAAGTCTTAAAGTTCCAAAAATACAAAATAATAAAGTAGAAAAAACACAACTGTTTTTTTTTTAATTTTAAAATGTTTTTTTTTTTAAATTTATACCATACACTATAAAAAAATAATTTTGAAAAAATTTTGAACTACAAAAAAAAGCCTTGAAGAAGACCAAATAATTCCACAAAAATTTGGAAAAAGCTTAATTTATTATATAAAAATTTTAAAATTGTGTTACAGAAAGAAATTTTTATACCATCTACTATAAGAAAAATAATTATGAAAAAATTTTGAACTGTAGACAAAAAATAGAGCCTTAAAACAACCAATAATTCCAAAAATACCAACAAAAAAAAATGAAAAAACTTATTTTATAGAAATTTAAAAATGATTTTCAATCAGAAGAAAATTTTATACAGTTTACCATAGAAAAAATTGTTTTTGATAAAAATTGGTAATCTAAACTAGTTGCGAATGTCCTAATGAATCAAATAATATAGATTTTGAGAATAACTCAAAAATTTAAAATCAAAGTCTAAAAAAATACCAAATAACTTCAAAAATATCGAAAAAATAACTCGAAAAAATTCAATTCTTTTTATGACACATTTAAAATTGTTTTTTAATTCTACATAATTTACTATAAATTTGAGAAAAGATGTTGAATATAGCCAAATAAAACTATAAAAATATCAGAAAAAATTGAAAATTAAAAATATATAAAAATTACTTTCGGTTAAAAAATCAAGATCAAAACAAAAAAATTGTAAAACATATGAAAATTATTCAAAAAGCTATTAGGAAAAGGTTTTAAAGACAAAATAGACAAAACATATAAAAATTAATACAAAAAAAAATATATATGTAAAATAACAAAAAGTCGAAAAAAATTGCAGAGCTTAAAGGATGTATCCGGCAACCGCTAAGTTCAAACTTACAGTTTAAAAAAATATATTTACTTCTTGGAAAACCCATTTTTGCTAAAACTGAAACAAAAAAAATTAGTTGTTTTATTTTATTAAATTTAAGAGTACTTATATTTTTTAATGACTCAAAAAACCAGCGTAAAGCTAACATTTTTTTGTAGATTATAATTTCAAGATTTTTTTCTTAACTAAAAATATTGTTTTACATAAAAAAGTGATTTGTCTCGTTGAATAAAAAAAAATAAATAATTTATATTTGATATTCGATTTAATCCGGAAACAGTTGAAAAAAAAATAAGTTGTCTATTATTTCATAAATATTAAAGTCCCATTATGCATTTTACAGGCTTTTGATCGCAAACTAATAAATATCCGGACGTCAGATTTAGTCTTTGATATATCGAATCGTGATTGGTTATTTTTAGTTTCAAATCCAATAAAATAGTGTACTAAACAATTTTTTTTAATTTCAGCACATCAAAAAATATACTTTTTGTAAAGTGTTAAGTGACTGCAAACTGGAAATTGTGTGAAAATATGCCTAAAAGTGATTTTTTTGGTGTTTTGTGCTTAAAAAATGTGGTTTTAGTGATTGTTTTCTTATTGAGAAGAAAATACGGCGTTTTAAATTATTTAAAATTTACCAAAAATGCTGTTAATTTTTTAGAATATGATAGAATAGCTGCACTTTTATTAAAAAATGTTGTTGAACTTGATCGCTTTTATTCTACTAAATTAAATGTTTTAGACACTTTATGCGTTTCTATGCAAAATTTTTATCTATTATCACTATATTTATACAAAATATGTATAAAAGTTAAAAATTAAATCAGTTTTTAAACCAAATAAATGTTAAAATAATAAAAAAAAATTTGCTTTTATTGTATTAAAATAAATGTAATTTTTTTGAGTGTTTTATGCTTTAAATGTCTTTTTGTTGATGTTAAATGGCACCAAAAATTTGTTTATGTAAATATTTAAATTGTAATTCAACAGAATAAATAGATTTTTGTATACAAAGCTAAATAAAATCTTTATAAATTCCTGTTTCTCAACACTTTGTATATACAACATGTCTGCTTTTTTCTTAATTTAAAATGGTATCAAAACCTAAATTTAACCAAAGATTTTTAATTTTTTTGCTAAACAATTACAAAGTAATTTTTTTATAATTTTTACGAGCTTTCTCAATTGTTAGAATGCAACAGCATCAGGACTTCTTGGCGGCCAAAGAGCTGGGCCACCTCTGCCAATCCAATTATCTTCGAATTTGCAATTTAGTCAAATACGAGCTAAATTTGTTTTTGCTTTGCCGTTTGGAGGACAATGTAAACTTAGATATTTTAGTACAAAATTCCAATCATAGTTTTGTACAAGTTCTAAATTAAAAAAAAAATTATCAACTACAGTAATTCCAAGCAAATATGAGCTTCAAAAAATATGCGAACTAAATTTGTAATTTTTGGAATAAATTTAAATTAACCAATCAGAAACTCAAAAAAGCTGAGTTTTTCCAGGGCTCATGTTTGCTTGGAAGCACTGTATTATGAGCTAATCAAATCTATTTATAAACAAAAGAAAATGTGATTTTTGAATAAGTAAACAAAAAAGTATTTTTTCTGTGTGTAAATAACAACAATTTATTTATAAGAAATCTAGGATTTTGAGATGGTTTTGCTCTAAATGATGCAGCCTTTGATCAACAATATAAAAACGGCTTGATTTTTCAAATTTTTATTTTAAAGACATTTGATACAGTAGTGTGAACATAGACCACGTAGTTTTCAAAACCTAAAAAAAATTAAAATTAGACAACACTGTACAAAAAAATAAACAAGCAACAATACCTTAACAAAGGTTTCCAACGACAAGGTCACTAGATTGTAAGGAGATATGGTTAAAAATCTAGAAACATTGAGCATAAAAATTAAAATATTTTTTTGGTTTTGCAGTGGTGCTTCGGTCCAATTTGTCTCAAAAGCAGCATACAAGACGGTACTACTCTAAAAATAAGTTTTTTTATGTTTTTACTTAATCTTATCAAAAAAATTAAAAAAATCTATGCAAATTTATTCAAACTACAGCTTAGACACGTTTCGTTCTTATTGGAACTCATCAGCAATTGGGCACGGGTTCAGATTTGAATGAAATTGCAGTATTGGACTTATATTTAGCCAAATGATTATTACTTAAGCAATATGGTAAAACGAGCGACATCTATTAGAAGTATATAAGCTCAAAATTATCGTCTAATTTGTTACCATTTGCAGAAGAGTGCCAATAAGAACAAGACATGTCTAAGTTTACAAATGTAGTTTTAATAAAATTGCATAATTTTTTTTATTTTACGAGTTGGTGAGTGAACCAAAAAATATCAATTACATTGCATATCATTGATATGCGCTTGAGACAAAATGCGCTAACGTGATAGCTTGGTTATCTAATCAACGATATACTTTTTAGTTCAATTTGTTTCTATCAACCTTAACATTTGTCATTTAAGTATAACCAACATATGTAACAAGTTAACATAAAAAATTAAAACTGGTGCAAAAAAAATTATTAAAAAAGTCTAGAAATCTATACCTTAATCTGAACTTGATTTCCAAACCAACAAAATGTAAACAATTGAATTAACACAAAACAAATAAATATTATCCCAGCGTCAAAACGGAGTGAAAACAATTGATTCTACAAAATAAACATCAAATTAACAGCACTATTATAATAATAAAAGTAGTATTTTCGCAATAAACACTTTCATCAAATTAATAAATTCGCAATTTTCAAAAATTATCAAATGACCATAGAATTTTTTAAGCTATTTATCTTAAAAGGGGGCTTATAATAGCTATTTATGAAAAAAGTTGCAAAATGGGCGTTTTTTGCACTAGATATTGCAAAAAATTAGCCAGGGAACATGCTATAGGGAGGGGATACTGTTGATTGTATCGTAAACAATAATAGTTATTTATGTACTTAGTGTGAAAAAAAGCCATTTTGGTATCAGCATTCGGATTTAGTTTTGAGCGCAAAAACGCAACCGAACTCCAAAACGGCTCTTTACCGCTGAAACGATCGTTGAGACTGTTGAGACGACAGTTAAGGCCGTTGAGACCGTTGAGAAAATTGTTGAAACGACAAAACGACAAAAGATTTCAACAATGTGAAGCCATTATTCAGTGCTGAAAATGACTATTTTCATTCATAGAAATGTGAAAATTCAAAAAGTTACCGCCAAAAAAATCCAAAAAAAAATTTTACTGAAGAAGATTTTTGAGATTCTTTTATCGAAACTACAATCCCATATACAAAAACCAGAGGTTTAAGAACATGGAGGCGACATTACGAAAATTGACTTAATAATTGAAATTATTCGAAAATGTGTGTGTATAGGCCTCAAAAATATGCCAAATAATTATTGTTTTCCTTTTGGGATAGAGAAGCGGAAAGTGCACAATTTAGTGCTAACATCCAAGTAAAATGCAAAATTCTTAAGCCTGACAAGATTTAAACTATACACAGGTCATTGTTTTCGCAGATCATCTGTTTGATTATAAGCCGATTCTGGTGCTGGTTTATTAATGCAAGAGACACGGCGAATGGAAATCAAATGTGGTGACCAAAAGCTATGTCGAAGACTCAATCAAGAAAAAAACAGATTTTTTGAAAAAAACACTCCAATTAAAAAATTATTTTGACATTAAATTACAAAAATTTGCTCATAGATAACCTAAAAGACAAATTATAATATAAGATCTTTTGTATAAGGCTTTTAAAGTCAGTTTTTGAATTATTTAATTAGTTTAAGTTGACGACAGACAGTAAGCTAATTGTTTATTGTTTGACACAAGTGCCAAAATGGCGGCTAAATACTATATAAATTTACTCAAATACTATTTTTTATACTCTCTAACCGTAGTTTGTATAAAAATATTTAGTCCAAGAATTAAGCCGCTTGAAGCAATTTGGTAAAAAACTATAAAACTCCAAAAATTCTGGTTTTGCTTGGCAAAGCTAAAACATACATTGATTAGTAACGTCAGAAACTGTAATTCAAAAATCACTCAATAATTTTTCTATGCTGTTCAATGCACTGGTGTATCGATGTTTTTTCGCCAAAGTTTAATGTTTTTAGTTTATTGCAGAGAAACTCGTACTGGCATCCAATAAACAAATTTAAAGCTGAAAAATACAAATCGCTGTTTGTGTTTATAAACAAATGCACATACAGCGATATTGCTTGATAAATGTAGGTCATTTCATAAAAAGGTGTTTTTTGGGTATTGAACGGATACCAAGCTATATAAAGAAGACTTTTTGTCGCATTTTTGTCTATCAAAGGGAAAAGAATGTATAGAAATGTAGATAAACCACCAAGAATCCAACTTGCAAAACATAAAATTTTCCATTCGTAAACATTTTTCTTTAAAATTTTTTGTTGAGTGTGATTGGTACACTGGAATATGGGGCTCTTCATTTCGTTGGTAATTTTTTGAATAGATTTATTATTATAAATAAAAAAACAAGATTTTACAACTCCAACAGTTCGATAAGGAAAAACGCTTATGTGTAAAACAAATATTTTGAAATTGTCAAAAATGTAATAAAGCATTATCAGTTCGGAAATAAAATCAACAAATACAAAAGTTGACAAAATTACACTTGAATAAATTGTATAACAGCTTCTGAGTGTGAAGTGGCTGTTTGGCCACAAGCCAACACATTTTATCAAAAATAAACAACTCTCAACTGAACTCAACCAATCAACTTGATACATGTTCGGCTTTTTTTGTTGTAACACTGACACGGCAAAATAATTATTTTATTTATATATAACAAATCAACAAGGACAAATAACGATCCTACTAATCAAGCTAAATTAATGCTTCATTAAAAATTAGTTTCTGTAAAAAATCCACATCAGAAGGTTAATAAATGATAAATTTTGACTCTATAGAAATTATTTTCAGAGTTCTGTTATTAATATTAAAGATAAAATGTCAATATTTAACTTAACTGTTTCGGTTAATATTTAGCCATCATCAGGAGATGAATCTTCAGTTTTTTCATCTGATGACATTTTGTCATAAAATAAAATTTAACTTTTTTGGGTAAAATGTATCGTTTTTGACGCTTCTATTTATTCCTGTTCGCAGAAAAATTGTCAACGTTTCAAAAATACTGCCAACTCAAAACAAAAACAAATGAAAGAAAAAGTAAAAAAAAATAAAATTACAGTTTCTGGATAAGACCAATTATACAACTGGAAAGTTTACGTTATTTTTTTGGATCTCTAAAAAGTGTATCAAAAGTGTAGAAGGAAACTTAAGCTCACAGACTTAATATATTTAATATTTTTATCGCACGGGATACATAAATATATTTTTATAAATGATGATGTATATATGAGAGTCGCCAGATGGTTGAAGATAGTGCTTTCAAAGCCTGGCCAAATAAGTAGCGTGGGTTCAAATCTAACCCAGACAAGAGTTTTTTTAACAGTTATCTATTTTAGAATTGCTAAAGGTACTGCGTGTGTTTAAAAAACAATTTTTTTTAGGAAATAAACGTTTCTGAAGCAGAAATTTGAAGCTGCTAAGGGAAAATTTGTATCTGAAAGAATATTACAAGTTTTGCGAGTGGCGGCGCTCGCAAAGTGTGGGCAACATATGCAATAAATTTTTGACATATCTGTGCCATAAAAACCAATTTATGTATGTCTTTATTTGGAGGCGTATAAAGACCATTATTGACTAAAATAGAAGTATTAAGTAAATTGAGAAATATTTTTTTGTGTTTTATAGAAAATATTTAT
Source organism: Lagria hirta (assembly GCA_947359425.1). NCBI lineage: Eukaryota > Metazoa > Arthropoda > Insecta > Coleoptera > Tenebrionidae > Lagria > Lagria hirta. Next base: position 31,661,664 of record OX375797.1, read on the forward strand.
TAGAATTTCAAAATATTTATAACTGTTTTGATTAGCTAGTGTGACCTAGTCACCTAATTTTTATTGAACCTAAATCAATAACAAAAAAAAAATTAAATTAAAAAGATTAAAAATAATTAATGGATTAATTATATAAATATGAATATTCAACCATTTTATTCAAACTGATACAAAAAGCTTATTATAAAAAGAGACGCCATCATTACATTTTCATAGAGACATTACATTAAATATGTATTAAAAAAATTCAATTGAAAGCCAATTACTCGAATAAAGTGATTTTTTCATAGAATGTGGAACACTTTTTGGTCATTTTTATTCGGAGCAGATTTGCAATAATCTTCAATATTCTTGTAGTTTTGTTATTTTCAAGTTTAGACATGACAAAACTGTGTTTAGAAATCAACATTTTAGTCAATAGTGTATTAGTTCAAAGTGCAAGTTCTTGTTTTAATGAAGAAAACATTGAAAGTGACTTGATGGATATTATCAGTGTGGAAAAATGGACTCTTGTGATGGTGTTTCTACTATGTAAAGCCTACGGTTGTCGAAATATTATTTTTATTAAAGATGTAGTCCGGATATCACACACGGTTATCTTTTCAGAATTTAATAAATTTGGATTTACGATTAGATTTACAAAGAGATGTGAAATTTTTGTTCTAAATTTGAATATGTTAAATACTTTTGATCAAATATTGTTCTTAGTGATACACTCTTATTATTTTTGTTTATAAAATTGTATTTTGTTTTATTTATAACATTGCAATAGTGTCAGCTGAGAAGATTTGTTTTTAAAATGTCAAAAAACATGTTTTTTTTTTTAATTAAATGTGATTATGTTGTATTAATTACATTATTTTATAATTAAAAAAAAATATTTAATTTTATTATTTCTTTGGTAATTAATTGATAAAATTATAATTTAGAAGCTTTAGCAAACATGTGAGTGCAATCTAAATATATCTTATTGTTAAATAATCTATAATTTTACATTTGTTGTTAAATAATTTTACTATTTGATTGATACTAAAATTAATTAATATAATTCATTTATAAGACATATTAATTATGTATTAATTATATATTAAATAAAATATTAATTACAATTAAAACAATTTAGAATAAAAGTTGAAAAAAAATTAAATGTGTGATTTATGCTAGGTCATAATCACTTTTGAAAACATAAACAAAAATAAAAATTTTACAAAATTTGACATGGTGGTAGTCAAATTGTAATACAATGTTAAATGTTTACAAAGTTTGTTTGCATTTTGTTTTTCTCCGTCAATCTTTTAAACATTTAATATTGCTTGATATAGGCTATTTCGGATTTATCGAGTAATAAATTTTTGTTGTTGTTTCGGCTAATAGTGGAATAAAATAAGCATTATACAAGATGTCTGGAATCTATCGTCAAATAATGACACATTTTGTAACTAGTTAGAAAATAAAACATATTATTCAAATATTTAAATATCAATTCAAGAGTCAACCAACCACCAAATGAGGATTCAATGTCTCACTAAAGTTTTGTGCAATATTTGCACAAAAACATAAAACAAATACAATTTCACACATGTTTAGTAATTCAACGATAATGATTGATTAAAAAAATTGTTTTCTTATACTTTGGCTCTGAGTCTATAAGCGTTTTTTCACTTTAGTCTCTATTCTTCGAGCCCCTATAAAAGCAATTTATTTATTTATTTTTCTATTAAATGATCGCATTATACATAAAAAAAATGTTATTGATCACATCTTATATTTTGTAATAAATATTTTATTTGTACTAGTTACAAAAGGTTTTCCATTTGGTCTATTACGCGTTGCAAACCTGTCATTACTTGTTTATAGCTAAGAAACATTAAATATGGAATAAGACTACTTTTGATCGTAAAAAGAGAAATAGAAGACATGCTCAGAACTGTGAATGCTTACTCATAGATAGTATGCTGTTTACTTTTTTTGTTGTGTTATTTTGAGTAAATAATTTATTTGGTGTTTTCGGAAAATATTGGTAATTTTTTTGAATACCATTTGATAAAAAAAAAAGTTTTTGTGGTGGACCTCTCAATAGTGCTAAAATGGTGGAATTTTTCAGCTTCAAAATGGCAGTTAAAATTGAAAATGTGTGCAGTGATTACAATTTTTTTCCTAATTGTGTGTGTGCCAAAAAACTAATAATAATCTTGGCGTTTTTAATCAGTAAAAAAGTGGTAAATTCAAGATTTATGTCATTTGGGAATATAGTTTGTCTGCTCAAAAGCGCCAGTTTTGTGAAAATAAATAAATTTTTTGAAAAACTAGTTTTTGTGTACGTTTATACTTTGGCGTTTTGGTGGTTAGGTTTGTTTCCAATTAATTTTTCTATAGTTGCTGTTGATGTTAAAATTTTTTACAAGTGATTTAATGCCGCCAGAGTTATGGAAATCAGTGAAAACAGTGAAAACTTTAGAACTAAGAAAATGTCTAGTGTTTTGCATGTTAAAACTAAAAATTATTTTTGACTTATCAGCTGTGGGTTTTTCTAAAATGTACTTTTTTTTTAAAATTTGTTAATATTTATCAATGTTTTATGCTTATTTTTTAAGAATTTTTTGTAGAAACAAAATTTGCATTCTGTAAAATATTGTAACATTTTTTATAGGAATAATTTTAATATTTTTTTGTAACATAATTAGTTTATTTTGTGTGTGACTTAATAAAAAAAATTTATTTACAATTCATTGCATATTTTTTAGTTTTTGCTAAATATTTATATGTGTACCAAAAAAACAATTTTTTATTTAATTACTAAATTGTGACCTGTTTCGTATTTGCAGCTTTACTAAATTAAAATTTTTTTTTCAAATATAACATTTAGCAAAAAATAATGTGAAGGCTTAATCCAAAATGTGTTCACTTCTAAATCGCCCTTTACGGTGACGTCACAATCAAAAACAATTGCTATTTTAAAGCCTGGCATTCTAGACGGTAATGGCCGTAGCGTCAATATAATTATTTTTACAGCTAAGTCATTAATTAAAAAACAAGATTTATTCATTTCATAAAAAAGAAAGTATTTGCTAAAATTGTTTATTCAAATTTTCATTTAAGATATTGTACTTTGAAAGCTTTTATTCCTATTTTTATTCATTTTCTTTATCAGATAACTGATACATGAGAGTAAAGAAGGACCAAGTAGTTTTTAGAATCTAAAATAATAATTATAAAAGATTTTATAAAAAAAACAATATAGTACGTACTGTAACAAATGTAGTTAAAGACAAAATAACAACATTACAAGGAGATATTGTCAAAGATCTTGAAACGTTTAGCATAAAAATCAAAATGTCTTTCTGAATTGAAATAGGTGCTTCTGTCCAATTTGTCTCAAAAGCAGCATACAAGACATTACTACTCTGAAATATATGCTTTTTATACGTTTATAATAGTATATTAAAGCGCTAGTTTTATAAAACATGTTTTTTAAAAAATTTTCTCAAATTTAAGTTTTTTTTTAAGCAATTTTTTATGTTCTAGATAATATTGTTGCTAACGGTTGGTAACAGCAGCAAGTCATTTCAATTTAAAACTTTTTTAGATGTTATTTGTTTAATTTTCAACTAAAATTAAAGAGTATACAGAGTTATTGTACCCTACTTGGAATTGAGCGTCTAAAAATTTATTACCAGATAAATCCGAAATAGTCTAACAATTCTAAAGGTAGCAAAGTCATCTTATATAGCATACAATTTGTTGCGGCCTTGCTTGAAGCCACTTTGTCTTCGAATATGAACCACATTTCAAAATACTTTGTTAATAAATATAACAGTAATAATCCGTAAGCAAAAAATTCCAAAACTGATTAAAATTTGACGTAATTATGACAGTTATGTAATGCCATCTTTTAAAAAACATCTATTACTGCACTAATGTGTAAAATTGTAAACAATAATAGGCTTATTCGAGACTCAAATTTGAAAAATATTGTTTCCGACACTGGATCTTACCTTAACTTGAACTTGATTACCAAACCAACAAAAAACAAACAGCTCTAATACGAGAAAACCCACAAAAAATAGTCCACTCACAAATCGAAATGAAAAAAGTGGAATCTGTGACACAAAATTCATACAAATAGGATAATTTTTTGAATGACAGTTTTTTGATAAATTGTATTGTTTTTTATAAAACAACATTTTAAAGCAAATATAAACAAAATCAAAATTGTAGCCAAAAATCAGTTTATAAACATCAAGTTTAACTAAAAAAAAATGCTAGGAAAATGTATTCTTAGGAATGTGCATCAAATTTTGAAAAAATGTTAGGACACATGATGTTTTTGTGACAATAATAAGAGAGAAAGATAAAACTCACTCCAAAAAGGCAAAAATAACAGTTTTTTGCTTGTGGAAGATATTATAGAAAAAGATGGTCAAAGAAAACGTTAAAAAATAATAATATTAAATAAAAAATAAATAATAAAATAGAGAATGCAAAAAACTAAAAAAAAAAATTGAATATAACACGACAAAAAGTAGCAAAAGAAATAATATAAGATATCATACGCGGAAAAACAAAATACAAACAAAAAAGGATAAAAGCAACATGAACAAATTTTATAAAATATAAATAAAAAGAAAAAAATTTAACCAACAAAATTGGAATAGATAAATAGCTAAGCTATTGCAAGGTTAATACCTAGAGAAACCAAGCAAAAAATAAATCTAAAAAAAAAAAACTCAAAAAATAGAAAAAAATGGTTTTCTCAGAAGTAAGCGGTAGAAATAAAAACTTTAATCTATAGCAAACATTTCCGGATTAAAAGTAAAAGTACAGACATTAAAAAAGCAAAAAAATAGGTGAGATAGATGTTAAAAGTGACAGTGACAAGAAAAAATGAAAAAAAAATAAAAAGTAGCAAGAGAAAGACCAGCGCATAAAGAAATAAACGATAGAGATACAGACATAAACAAACAACAAGAGAAAAAATTTGAGAAAATTGATATAATTGAAAAAATAATAGTTTGATTTTGCCTAGATGAGAGAGAATAGTGAACATAGAAAAAAAAAGTTTTTGAATGCAGAAAAATTAATGAAAATGCAGAAAAAGAGAAATTGAATGTGTGGAAGTAATAGAAAGCAAGCTAGAACAAAAAGAAGTAATAGATTAGATGAAAACAATGATATGGAAGAAAGATTAGACAAGATAGTAGAGAAAGCAAAACAAGAGAAAAAATAAAAGAAGAAAACAGCTGCCAAATTTGAAAATAGATGGAGAGCTATAGACTGAGATACACCTCAAACGGCTTAACATAGGAGACCACAATGGACCAATCCAAATAAAAAATTTTTGGTTTCTATCAAAAAACTCTCATAGTTTTACGTTGAAAAGACCAACCGTACTCATAAGGAACGAAGTCATTCCAAGAATCAAGCTGCTTGAAGTGATTTGATAAAATGTGATGAAATCCCAAAATATTTTGTTTTCCTTAGCAAACCTAGAATTTGTCATTATAAATAGGAAAAAAAAATCAAGTAGGCGCAACTTAATGATTCTTTTGTGATGTTGTACACATTGTCTAATTGCGTTTTTGTTGCGAAAATCTAATGTTCTCAATTGATTGCAAAGGAATTCATATTGGCATCCAATAAACAAATTCAAAGCTGAAAAATACAAATCACTGTTTGTATTGAGGCAGGCATGTAGAGAAAGTGATAACGCCTGATAAGCCAAGGTAATTTCATACAAAGGTGTCAAATTGGCATTATAAGGATACCAAGCAGCATAAAGTAAATTCCGTGTTCTACTTTGGTCAAGCAATGGGGACAAAACGTATGTAACTACAGCCCCACCTCCAAAAATCCAGGTACTAAAACATAGTTTCTGCCATTGATTGATACTTTTCACAAAAATTTTTTCTTCGATATCATTTCGAGGCTGAAATATATTACTTTTAATCTCTTCACTAATTTTTTGGATGGATTTTAGATTGTAAATAAACACACAGGATTTGACCGTTCCCACAGCTCGAAATGGGAAAATGCTTATTTGGTAAACAAAGGTTTTTAAATTGTCGAAAATAGAGGAAAACATAATTAATTCAGATAAAAAGTCTAAAAATACAAAAAACCCTAAAGCTAATACTGAATAGGAGGCATAGAGGTTTAGCTTGATTCTATCATCGTGGCTTTTGGGCCATAAACCCACACTTCTTATGAAAATTAGACAAATTTTTAAAGGATTTGACCAATTAAGCGCTTCCATTGTTGACTTTTCAAAACAGTTATGTACTTCAAATTAATTACGTACATTTTTTATACTAGACTCAATTAGGTAATTAATTTCATTTTAATATTAATTGCTTAAAACATTATTTTTCTCTAAATTATTCTTTCTATAGAATAATGGAATCAAATTTTGCTAAAATTTTTGTCGAATTATTTTCAATTTAGTTTCATTCAGCCATAAAATTATTAAGTTCATTTAATTTTTTTTTAAATTTTTGGAAATTTAAAATTTAGCTACTGCATTAAAATGTATTCGGACGTCAAAAAAATGTGCAAATTTCGAAATAAAATTACAGAGCAACCATTGTTTTAGGGTTATTAATTACTACTACCAACTGAAAGCAAATTACAGAGCAACCATTGTTTTAGGGTTATTAATGTTACTACTACCAACTGAAAGCTTCATCAGTAACTATTCTCTAAAAAAGTTTGACTTTTAAATCCTAACCTCCAAACCAAAATTATTGTCAGAATGGTTGCTATTTTTGAGTATATTTTTCAACTGCATATCAGAAAAAATTACTATTTCACCCCCTAAACTGATATTATAAGGGAAAAAATCACATTTGCCATTTTTAAACAATAACGTGACAGATACAAAAAGTAAAAATTAATGTTGTTTTTATTTACTAGTAGGAGAGGAGAAGAATTATTAGCTAAAAAAAAGAAAATTATTTTCTTACATCAAAAACACGACAGATAAACCGTATGCGATTTTTATGTTATTTATTCTGTGCAATTGTAGAAAAAATCTTGTGTGTAACGCGAGCGCAATATTAATAAATGTTAGATAAGAGCGTTATTATCAATAACATTTTTATAAAAAAAATATAGAATATAATTTGTAATTATTTTCCATCTTAAGACAATATTTTTGTTAATTTTGCAAATCAGTAATTTTTATACAGTAGAACCTATAATGTGGTGAACAAAAATATTTTGCAGTGTCTCACACTGTATATAATATAATAATTTTTGCATACAAATTTTAATAGAAACGTGTATTAAACCAATTATTTTCCTATAAAAATTATAATATCTGATATTTTTTTCATCTATAAAACTTTGATTTTACGATAATAGTTGTTTAGAGAGAATTTTTTATTACCTAAAGTTCTATTAAATATTTATTTGAAACAAGTTTTACATGTCAGTCGTGATTTGATCTCTGTATTGTCCACAGCTCGCCAAGAAAAGTGATATTGTTTTTTAATTAATCAAAGTGAAGTGTCTGTGAGACGGTGCTAGTGCAGTTGAGTGTGAATTATGATGGATCAATGGATAAAATTTTATTTCAAATTCGAAATTGTGGTATTAACTAGAAACGAAAGTGTATTTAGTGAGACTAAAAACAATCAGATTAATTTCACTATTTGTCTAGAAAAATTGCTATTTGTAGCGATTTTTTTGGCAAATGGCCGCTTCGAAAGCTTAAAATTTCTGTTTTTTGAAGACAGAACTAATTATTTGCCAGTAGCTAGTTTTCGACGCTTTGCTCTTATACCTGTGCTAAGACTTTCAGGAACTTTAACTAGGTTTTCCAATTTTTTTTGTGTTATTGTTGTTTTTGTTACATTATCTTTTTTATTATAAGCATTATGTTTTATGTGTCAACATCATTGTTTTTTCTCAATGTAAATCAAGGCAGTTTTTATACATTTGACTTATTTAACCCAAAAACTCTCTTTGATTATGTAAAAATTTGAAAAATGTATTTTTATATTTACTGTTGGAGAAAAAAATGTGTAATGCTTGAATTTTTTGTAAAAAATTAATGTTTTTTAATTTTAAATTTAAGATAATAAAATAATTTTGTTTGGAAATATTAGATCAATTTCTTATTTAGTTACCATATTTAATTACTAAAAAGTTTTGCACAAAATATTTTGTGCAAAACTTGTGACATGTGTAAAAAAATGTGATACTGTGTTGACTATTTTTTGAATTTGTTTTATGTTTATTACGTCTAGCCGCCAATGGAGCTCTGATCATGACAGCTATAGAACTAAAATCATATATATGTCGCTCGGTGACCAGGTGGTTGAAAATAGTGCGTGTAGAGCCGGCTTAAATAAGTTTTAGATTAACTTTTCTTAGTTTATATTTTTTGAGTATAATCTATGCCCCAAAAAGAACAATTTTGATTGAAATTTTTAAAATAAAGTTAATCTGCCATAACATTTCGTATTTTTTTAAATATATTTGTTTTAATTATTTATTTGTGTATATAGACGTTGTCTTGAAGTGTTTTTGGCAATATTTTTGGATAATACCTTGCTGCTTTAAAACCTTTAGACTTGAAGTTTAATTAAAAAATTTTTTTTGATAGTTGGTTGCTCTTAATAAAAGTTTTATGTGAGGCGTCCCGTGACGGCTCACACTTTTTTCTTCTCATTACTCAAAATAACTTATTGCTTATTTTAATTTGTCTAAATTTATCATTTGTTGTTTGATAAAATTTGAATTTTGCAGAGTTTTAAAAAAATACTATATTACTTCATTACAATGACGTCACGATTAAAAACAATTGCTACCTCCATCTTCATTCTCTATTTTTTTTTGTTTATCAAATTTTAGTGCAAAATTTTTTAATTTTTAATTGTGAAAGGAAAAATCGCGCTTCAAAAAGCAAATTTAAACAAAAATATTAGAAGTTGGTAAAAAACCTTCTTAAAAAAAAATTTAAATTAATGAAATATTTACAGTTTTTTGAATATTTGGCAGTTTTGTAACAATGACTTAAAACTTTGCTAAAAAATGAATATCTTTGATAGAAATTATTTACTTGGTATGTACAAATTTTGTAACATTTTGTTTATGAATTGTTTAATTGCTGAAGAGTTCCCATAAGAACACAACATGTTCATTAAAAACTTGCGTAATTGCGCTTTGACTACTGTCAAAAACCAGACCAGGTATGGAATTTTAAGTAGTTGGCCTAGATTTTTCAGTGCTAAAACAAAATTTATTGTTAATGTTTTTGATTTATTTTAATAAAAATTCAATGGTAATGCTGATTTGACGTAATGTAGTACATAAATTTTGTAATTTATTGTGTAGATAAATAAATTATTATAATTAGTTGTAATTTTTTTTAGCATTTATTATTTATAATGCTTTAAAGGTCACTAAACTTTTGTTTTATGCAGACAATGATTTACAAAATCAAATCGGCTTGCTTTGATTATGATGTCTTGCGTAAGCATATAACTTTAAAAAAAACTTGATTTTTTCTGCGCTAAACTGTCAAAAATTCTAACCTAAAAAAATTTTTTTCTTTCTAGTTTCTACCTCTAGATTATGTCTCTTTTCTAAAAAAATTTAAAGCTGTTGCTTTATTTGCGGATTATCTAATTTTGTTTAAAAATCTAAACACATTTTTAGTTTTTATTGAGTATTTTACCAATAATAATATTACATTGCAACTTTTGTGATCTAATGCTTTTTAAAAAAAAATCATTTTTGTCTAGGTGGAACTTGAATCTACGCCACTTATCTGACCAGGCTCTGAAAGCACTTTTTCCAGCCACCGAGTGAACTTACTGATTGTATAATTTTTCTTCTTTTCCAAAATTTTTTATCCTTATTTTGTAATAAAATCAGTATATTTAAGCTGTTTTTTTTTTCCTTTTTCTGACTCTTTTCTTCACAGCTTTTGCTATAGGCTATATAAAGTGAAGAGAATCTTGATTCACTTATAAAAAAACATTATATTTTAACATTTTGATTTTAGCCAACTTTCAATTTTGTACTTTTTGAAGTTCAATTATTCATTCTATTAAACCAAATTATTCAAAAACTAATATAAAACAAACAAAGACAACTGCACCCATTAATTTAAAAAAAAAATATTTTTTTTTAAATTTTGATTCAAAACAGTCATTGTTTTGTAATATTTAATATAATAGTTTAAATTAATCATTAAAATTAAGAAGGAATAATAAAAAAAATTGTTTTTTTTCAATTTGGTTTTAATTGAAACATTATTTTGTATTATAGCGTGCTTTTTGTTGAATTTTTCTCTATTTTTCTTAATTAATCAGCAAATTCTTTAATTTAAAAGAAAAACATCCGATAATTTCAATTGTTTTGAATTTTTATTTGCAAACAAACTCGGTGTAACACAAAACTTTTCAGATTAAAATATTTTTATTTTTGTTTTGAAGATTAAACAAATGCGTTTGACAGGATGCGCTGATTATTTACTGGTGGCAGATGCAGGAATGACTTTGAATATTTGATTGTTGTGGTCGTGTTCCCGAAACACAATAATTTTCTCTCCTGGTTGAAGATTTTCATTGTATATATCCAGAACCAGATTAACCGCTGCGTTTTTAATTGTTTTATTCGTCTGGATGAACCATTTCTGACATTTTGAATCGCTTTTTTCCACTGTCACAACCTCCGAGCTGCCTTGAATTGCCGTTGGAGCTAAAACTTTCCTAAAAACAAACTAATAATAAACAAAAAATTAATAATTTTTCCGCTCAATACTTAGTTTTTTTATTTATAATATAAACGCTTCCATCTGGATTTGATTCCAAAAGCCAGAGTTGTTCGGGTGTGTTTTTGGACACTTGAACCTTAACTATAGTTTGACTACCATCAAGAACCAGACCAGATTTTGGATTTTGGATTAATTGTCCTGGATTTTCAATGCACTGAGTTGAAGCGAAATTTATTATTTCACTGGACAATAGACCAATCAAAACTAACAATTTCATGGTAATTTTTACCAAACAATCACAAGAACATAAATATAATTATAACAAAAAACAATCAATCGCATTATATTTATATACAACTTTTTTATTAATAAATAAATAAACTCTGTCATTTTGTTGATTTATTTTGTAGCAGTAATAAAATTATGATTTTCAATTATTATAACGAATGGTAATGGTTGTTTGACGTGATCTAGAACATATAAATGATTTATGGTGCAGCTAATGGAGTTTTATTGTCCAAATTTGCAAATTTTTTAGTAACTTTTTTGTCTATTTTTTTGCAATCAGCTAGTAACAAAACCAAATTTTTGTACGGTGCACCTGTATGCTAGCTTTGTGGTAGAAAGCATTTAATTTCTGCAATAACTTGCGCTATATTAATTTTTCTTAAATTCTAAACTTAATTTTTTTAGATGAAAAACAGGTTTGATACAAATTTTATAATCCACAACATTCTATACCTGTTTTCTATTTTAAGAACAATGACTTTTAATTTTAGCTAAATTTTAATTTATAATTATGGCGTGCAAAATTTATATAAAATAATTAATTAATTAGTAATAATTAAGCTTCTGTCATAAGTTTTGTCAATAAAATTTGTTTAAATCAGTCCATTTTAATTGTCTTGTTTTTTCTTTGATTTCTCTTGTCTGATTTTTTTTTGATTCTCTTATTTTACCTCATTCACTAAGTTTAATATTGTTTTTTTATCATTTTTGTTCATTTTATTCTTTTCTTTCATTTTCATACTTTTTTTTACCTCCACGCATTTTTTTATCATGTGTTCTAGTGTTTCTTTCTCTCTCTTTCACACATTTTGCATTTTCTTTTATTGTCCATCATTCAAAATCTGTTTGCTTTCTTTTTATTTTCACATCTGAACCTTGCAATCATTTTTCTCTTATTTTTTTTAGATATCTATGTAGTTTTTCTTTAGCCAGTTTCTCATATTTTTTGTTACCTATGTTCTCTCTTTCTTTCTTGTTTTTTTATGTACGGAATAACAAAAAGAAAGTTTAGAAGAGAGTATGAAATAGAGATGACGATGTTTGACAGTCTGGTAAAAAGTGTAATTTTGTATTGTACGAAAATTGGGAAATAGAAAGAAAGGATAGAGATAGAAAGAGTGTTCAGAGTTAAATAGAAAGACTTTAGGTTTTAACGAAAAAGAGAAAGAAAAAAAAATTAAAATGGAGACAGGAAAAAGAACGGTAAAGATTGAAAATAAAATGAAAGATAGAGAAGAGTATGAAATACTGAAAGAGTATGAGCAGAAAAACAAACAATGGAAAAAAATTGTATGAAAGAAAAGAGTTCAGTGTAGAATAGATTGAAAGAGAAAAAGAAGCGAAGAAATAGATGAATCAAAAAAATGAGAGACACAGATAGAAAAACAAGAACAGAAAGGAAAAATAAAAGAGAGCAGATATAACGGAAAATATATGGGACTGATTAAATAAAAACTACCTATCTATCTAAAAAAAAAAGTAAACAAAATGCAAGCTTCAGATGTTATGAATAAAGAGAGAGAAAACCGATTTTAAGTGGAGATGCAGGAAAAAAATGCAGAATGTATGGAAGAAAGAGAGAAACACTTGAACAAAAAATGAAGGAATGCATGAAGGTAAAAGAAAGTATGGTAACATAACAAGACATAATAAAAGATAAGAAAAAGGAAATTGAATGAATAAAAAAGATTAAATTTAATGAGGTAGAATGAGAGAAGAAGAAGAAAAGAAGAAAAGCAAAAAAAACAAAACAGTTTAAATTAGAGTTTATTTTTTTATTTTGCATATTATATTATTTAAGGCACGGCATAATACTAGAGGAGTAATAATAATAACTTGTATAATAATATATTATTTGAAGCTAAGAGAAACAATGTTTTATTGTTATTTTATACAAATCAATCTATAATTAATGACAGTTTTTGTTTATACTGTGAATAATTACATATTTTAATCAGTAAACTGTTTACTCAAAAACATTATTTTATAATAATGTTTTCAAAATAAATAATGTACGGCATAGACAAGAGTTGAAGAAACTTTGAAAATAATATAAATAAAAAAATAAATAATAAAGTGGGTCCCATTGAAGAAAAAAAAACAATATATATCAAAAATAAATAAAGCGATCTGTCGCCATAGGTGTATCTTAATTTCCGCCAAAACTACAAGTCTTACAAAAAAATGTTTCAAAGCAAAGTTGGAGGCAATAAAAAGATCTACAACTTTTGTATCTACACTTTTTTTACATAACCTTATAATTTATCAAAAAAAATTAAATTATCAATTATCTGTAACACAAAAAAAAGTTTGTTTACAAAGTTTTTTGAAAATCTATTTTATTTTGTATTTTCAACCTCTATAATTTTCTCATCTAGAATTCATTTTTTATTGAAAAGCTATGAATTTTCACAGTAAATTTTTTTAGAAAATGCAAAAAAAAATGAATTTACAGCTATTTATCAAAATTTAGATTTGAAAAGACTTATGTTAAATTAATAAACAAAAAAATGCCAAAATTGCAAAATAAATCACTCATTTGTTTCCTAAAGCTTGTAAATAATAATTGTATCAATTAATTACTAAAGACAGACAACTTTGAGTTTTGCGAATAAATATTTGTTTATTTCTTACATTACTAAATGTCTACTATTGTGTTGATTCGGATTTGTTATTATAGATACCTAGAATTATTTATTGCAAATAAATGTTTGTTAATTTTTTACATTACTGAATATCTACTATTGTTATAACATAATCACAATTAATTAAAAAAAAATCATTTTTTTTACATCTTAGAAATAAATCTTGTCAGCTGACACAATTGCAATTTTATAAATAAAACAAAATACAAAGTTATAAACAAAAATAATAAGAGTGTATCACTAAGAACAATATTTGACCAAAAGTGCTTAACATATTCAAATTTAGAACAAAAATTTCCCTAAATCTAATCGTAAATCCAACTTTATTAAATTCTGAAGAGATAACCGTGTGTAATATCCGGACTACATCTTTAATAAAAATAATATTTCGACAACCGTAGGCTTTACATAGTAGAAACACCATCACAAGAGTCCATTTTTCCACACTGATAATATCCATCAAGTCACTTTCAATGTTTTCTTCATTATAACAAAAACTTGCACTTTGAACTAATACACTATTGACTGAAATGTTGATTTCTAAACACAGTTTTATCATGTTTAAACTTGAAAATAACAAAACTCCAAGAATATTGAAGATTATTGCAAATCTGCTGCGAATAAAATGACCGAAAAGTGTTCTGCATTCTATGAAAAAATGACATTATTTAAAATAATTGGCTTCCAATTGAATTTTTTTTTAATAAATAATTAATGTGATTTATCTATGAAAATGTAATAAGAGGGTTTCTGTACCTTTTGTATTTTTCAATTGACAATAATTATTTGAATAATATAGTTGAACATTTGAGTTTCATAAAATAAAATATTTCTCAGATATAATTTAAATGGTCCATACTGATATTTGCAATAAAGAAATCTATAAATTTAATTTTTTAATGCCCTAAAGTATTTCAAATTGCAAATTTCTTTTTTTTTTATTGATTTTAGTTTAATAAAATATAGGCCACTAGATCACAAGTAAAAAAAGATTATTAAATTCAAAATAATTTAAAGTTTACTGAAACTCTTTGACAAAAAAAAGTAATAACTGATTAGATATTTTCAATTTAAACTAAATAAATGGTTTTACTACAAACTAAGTAAATATTCTTCTATTTTGCTTTAAGAGTAAGGTATTGGAGTGTTAAAACAGATTGGTGTGTTTATGTTGGCAGTGAGTGACATTTATTATCAAATTTTGGCGCAGCAAAAGTGAGGTTAACGTCATTTTCTTGAGTCAAGAGTCATTTTTGTGATTGTGAAGAAGTTTTATACAAATTATTACCATGGAAAGTGCAAGTATTATACACATAACAATAAAATTTGCTTTGTTGTAAGAATTTATAGTGACACAATTAAAATTCTGATCTGACACAATATTTTGATAAACCTGTAATGTTTCTAGTTGTAACATAATTAGCCCGTTGCTGTGAAATAGTCGTAGAACATTCAGGCAAGGCTGAATCATCTTGATTAGAGGCAAGCATTTGTAACACTTGAACTTTTTCCTTTAAAGAAGCGTCAACATAACTTTCGGCCACAGACAGAGATTTCCAGCCTCCATGACGTTTGATAGTTAACAGATCTACTACCTTGGGTAGCCAGATGTTGCTTTGGTCCACTTTCTCCATAGAATTGAAAAACTATTTTAATAAATTAAAAAAAAATATGTTTCTTTAGTTCTTTAAATTATTTCTGTTCTTTTGCTGGCGCCATTCTTCAAATCTTTAAATTTCTTTTTTATACTGAGGTTTTGCCTTGTCTTTTTTTTTAATTTTTTGATTTTTTGTGTGCAATTTTCCTGATTTTCGGCAGCAATAGTGATATATTGTTTATATCTTTTGTTTATGACGCAAAAATAAAATTTGACGTTTTAGATACATTTTTTCCATAGCCGCCTAGAGCAAAAATTTTGCTTTAGGCATTGCAGTTTCTAGATGGTTTATTTCCCTCTAGATGCGATTTTTTTGTGTTATTTTGGATGAAATCTGGTGGTACTACCTAAAGTACTTGCAGCTCCTTGAATATTGTCCACCAATATTCGGATTTTGGCGGATTTTGAGTGTTTTGTTCGAATTTAGCAAATTGAGTTTTTAAGAAATAATTTCTATGGAATCATAATTTATTATTTATTTTGACCTACGTAGATGGATTTTTTATGAAGTTTTAATTTATCTCAATTAGCTATCCGTCCTTGTGTTTCTGCTGTACATAAATAAAATTATTGGTTTACCATGACAGTTTCACAGTTGTAACAACAAAAAACACCCAACATGCCTAAAGTCGATTGGTTGAGTTCAGTTGAAAGTTGTTTATTTTTGATAAAATGTGTTGGTCTGTGGCCAAACAGTCAATTCACTTTGAGAAGCTGTTATACAATTTATTCAATTGTAATTTTGTCAACTTTTGTATTTGTTGATTTTATTTCCGAACTGATTATGCTTTACTCTATTTTCGACAATTTCAAACTATTTGTTTTTTATTTAAGTGTTTTTCCTCATCGAACTGTTGGAGTTGTAAAATCTTGTTTTTTTGTTTATAATAATAAATCCATTCAAAAAATTACTAATGACATAAAGAGTTCTATATTCCAGTGTACCAATCGCACGCAAGAAAACATTGTAAGAAAAAATTTTTACGAATGGAGAATTTTATGTTTTGCAAGTTGGATTCTTGGATGTGGATTTACTTTTTTGTACATTCTATCTACTTTGATTGAAAACGAAGAAAAAGTTCTTCTTTATTCAGCTTGGTATCCTTTCGATACCAAAATCAGTCCTTTTTTTGAAATTATTTACATTTACCAAGCCATATCACTTTGTGTACACACTTGCATAAACACAAACAGCGATTTGTATTTTTCAGCTTTAAATTTGTTTATTGGATGCCAGTATGAGTTTCTCTGCAATAAACTAAAAACATTGAACTTTAGCGAAAAAACATCGATACACCAGTGCATTGAGCAGCATAGAAAAATTATTGAGTTAATTTTGGATTACAGTTTCTGACGTTACTTATCAATATTTATGTTTTAGCTTTGCCAAACAAAACCAGAATTTTTGGAACTTCATGATTCTTTACCAAATTGCTTCAAGTGGCTTGATTCTGGGTATCAATATTTTTGCACAAACTACGGTTAGAGAGTAAGCAGAATACAAAGTAGTATTTGAGTAAACTTAAAACAAATAAAAACCACCGCCATTTTGTCATTTGATGTGTGATTAAACAATAAACAAATTTTCTTACAGTTAAGCCAATTGACTTAAGCCTATTTCTATTTTGCCTTGCTATGCAAGAAATTCTTTTTTATATACAAAATTTTACAAAAAACTTGCCTGCGGCTCGTTTTCTATTCAGGCACTTATGCGCCGAATCAACCTTAATAAAACTCGCTTTTTAATGCACTATCACAGACTACTCCTCAAGATACACGATTGTTATCAAATTTAGCAAAATCATTATCAAACGCAAAAAAAATTTCTACATCACTCTTATCATAAATGATATTTGACATATTAACTTTAATGTAACGCAAAAAAAAACCTGAAGAAGTGACAAAAACTCACGAAACTTTGATTAATAAACTCATCTCTCACAATAATACAGTTGAAAAATTACAGTGGAAGCCAAATTATTTTCAGGAAAAGACTTAAAACGCTCTTTATTTGATCAGGTTTTGATAGCACTATCGTCAGCCACCTGACTACAGAATACAATTTGTTAGAAA